>BSBK01000049.1:765000-1106139 GCA_027943335.1 Chamaecyparis obtusa
GAGTTTTGTACTTAAATTTACTTTATTAATAAAATTCTTTGGCTTAGGCCTTTTACTGATCAAAAAAAATTAAAAAATCATTATATAAGTTATTTCTTTAATTATATTTTCTTTTTCTTTTTTCTGATTGGCCAATGTTAATTTTGCTGGTGGTTTTTCTATTTATCAATTAACAAAAATGCAAGAAAATTATATATTTTAGAAACATAATAGACACTTTTTGAATGCTCCACATGCCTTGGTTATACTCCAATAGTTAACAAAACTTTCAAAATGTTGAGCTAGAGATTTCATACAAGTGCACTACTTAAATAGCACCAAGAAAATAATAATATATACTGGAGCCACACAATTTTTCCTCAATAGTAGTGGTACCAAATTTTTACCTTACCATGAGGATATTATACAAGCAAAAAAAACGTATATGACTGCAAAAAAAAACTTATGGATGATGTTTTCTCAAAGGATAATTTGGGGAAAGTACTATTTGGGGCTCTAGGATACAATATTGTTATCAAAATCAAATACAATTCTACCATCCTCAGAAATCCCCTCACCAGATTGTATAAATTGTCATTACAAAAGCATGAGTATGCTATCTCATTGAATGGGGATTATGATGTTTCCTTCCAGAATGAAAAGGAGAAGCTTTAATAGGGGAAATAAATATCCCATTATATCAAACAAAGGATTTTCAAATTCTTGAACATTATTGATTTCTTGGATGACATTGGGAGGGAATATTCCCTAGACTTTTCCTCATTTCTAGCAGATAAGAAAGTATGCGTTGATGCATTGCTTGAAATCTAGGTTAATGTTTAGAGGTTGGAGAGGCAAGATTCCCTAAGTATGTTATGAGAACTTGCAAGCGTAAATATCTTAAATATAGTTGGAAATCAAGGGTACATGTCTTTTCTAACATTTATCGAATCTCCCATTTCTATTTTTTCTAGGCATTAAGATGACTTTTTGTTAAATTTATTGTATCAAAATTCAAGTAGTAAACCCTTATGGAAGTGCCTATGAGTTGTTGTTTGTATAGAACACTAAAGGATTAGCCTAGTGTTTGGGATGCCAGGACAGCCGAATCCATACAAAAAGGTTACTCACGCCCAAGAAGAAGTGGGAGTTGCTTGGTGATAGACCACTTAATGCTTAAACTCTCTCTCTTCACATAGGTGGGTTATGTATCCCATCCAAAAAATAATTTTATTTAGTGGCAAACTCTGTAGGTTGCGATCTATTAGAAAAATCAAGATTTCTTGTATTTTTTTCATGCTTTGTTTTCTATAGAATTGAGAATATCATTTTTTTTATAAATTACCTGTATACTTGACCACTAAAAAATGTCCTAATTCACTTGCACATGTGATTTATCTTATGCAAGTTATATGGTTTAGAATGAATAGTATGATATGGATCTTCTAGAGATAGAGGCTTTTGTTTTACACTTACAACATAATACTCTCTTCCTCTATTTCTTAAAATTGTGAAGAAACTCAAGGTTTTACTAATATCTAATTTGGGTTCACAACGTGCTACAATAGAAGGTCTAGATGCCTTATATGCTCACTCAACTTAGAAGTGTTCTCTTGGACATGTATTCTCAATCACAACAACCTAATACAAAACTTGGACAAAATTTCTCTAAGCTTATGCAAAGAAATTGTAAAAATGTCCACATTCAATGACCCCAATTTTTATGAATTTAGCATGAACTACTACAACCATTTGGAGGATTTTCCCCCTAGCCTATATTATATGCCCTCTGCTCAGACATGGTTTATTACCTATTTTAATTTGGTGAAAAAGTTACCCCATAATATTGGAAATTTTAGATATCTAAATTAGCATTACTAGAGGTCTCAAAGAGCTTCCCACATCAACTGGGAAACTTGAGATTCTCAATCACTCCTTTTCAATGATTTAGAGTATATGTATCTTTATGGATTTCAAGATTTTTCAATTCAAATATCATATTTCTCTTGAGTACTTTTTTTCATTGGTCAGACCACCATTTTTAGGTTTTTATAGTTAATGTATTGATTTTGTTCAATGATTTGTTTTATGATACAAGTACTGTAGACACCTAAAAATCCACTTGTTAATTAAATTTAATTTTAGTTAACAAAATTCTTAATGACATCATCATTAATTAATTAATTAATTATTATTGTCATTATCCCCTCTCCTATTTTTAATTAAAGACATTTAATTAAACAACCTTGGCCAAAAATGTTTAAATCAAACTTGAACATTATTCCCTCCTATTTTTTAAAGTAATTTAATAAATAAAGTTCTCAAACCAAACCATTTTTAAATAAATTAACTATTTATTTAAATCCCCAAAAGCCTAGATATCTTCTAGAAAACCCTAAACCTATCATCTCATCCCTAATTACTCCCTAACCCTGCTTAAGGGGTGATTCCGAACCCTCTTAGTCTAAATCCTCTCCCTTTGACTTTGGGTCAAAACCCTCATTAATGAGCCCTACATATTCATTAATGACCTCTTACACCCTCATAATGGATTTTACAACCTCTTAATTAGAGCCTATGCCTCTTCTTCCACCCTTGTCCCCTACCACACTTCCCTAGTGTTTCTCACACGTGTGAGAAACCCTTCATCCTTATCCTTATGACCTTATGTCCTAACCCTTGTTCCTAAACCCTAACCCTTGATCCTAAACCCTGACCACCCTTCCTAACCTAAGGCCTTGGCCAAAATCCTATAAATATCCCTCATTCTAAGATCAAATCACCAATTCACTCTTCATTTTCATAGCATTGCTATAATGTGCATTTACATCTAGATTTAGCATAATATATCCTAGAATTGTTACATTTCTTCATGTTTTCAAGATTTCTAACTCATCTTAGCTTAATGTAAATGGATTAACTTAGTTCATTTCAATATTTTCATAGAATTTTCATATCATATCACATCCATCTTTAAGTTAAAATCAATCTTGCATCACATCTCTAGCTTTAAAACTGCATTTTCTCATTTTGCACCATCAGAACCCTAGGGACAAAATAGGTTCCCTATACCTAATTTTGTACCATTATGGGATCTCCATGGATTATAATTAATCATAATATTTCTTTATTTTTATTATGGATAGGTTTATTATTCTTGGAGAGCACACCTACATCCCTCTTATACGAGCACATCAAATGGTGATAGAGTGCTCTCATTTTAGCTCAATCTGAGGTGGCCTGCGAATATATTTTCTATGTGTTGATGCATGATTAGTATAAACTAATGTTTGAATGTTTTATCATGCTCCCAATAGGTTAGGTTCACATCTCGCACATTTTGGCACACCCAGTGGGACACTAGCATGCTCTTCAACTATATTTTTTAGGGCTTTTTAGAAAAAAAGTTCACATTTTTAAAGCTCTCTTATGGCCCAATGCAAATTCTCATATGATTAAACACTCATAGACCTATTTTATTCTATCAAAACCCCTATATTCTCATACTAGACACTATACTGACTCGTATTGGCCTTCTACAACCCTTCTAGCCCTGTCCCTGTTTGCTTGTATCAAGAGTCAAGGATACTCGTATGAGCCTTGGTTATGACTCATACAAGTAAAGACCATAAAATACCCTACCCTATTTACTCATATGGAAAATAGGGGGCATGTATAAGATCTTAAACTTGGGTTTGTTTAAGTTTTCAGGCTCATTTGGCCTCCCTATTGCTTCTAATCTTTAATTTTTCAGTATCTAACTTGGTTTTTGGTAGGGAATCCATGGAAATAATGTTTATCATCAAAAACATCAAGGTCCTAAGACCTACTAACTCACTTGGTTGTTTAGAAAACACAAGCATCTCTATTCAAGCTTTAAATGAACTTTTTTTCAATCTTGAGTGCCTAAAAACTGCATCTTTTCCTAAAGGTTCAAAAACTCAATCAAACTCATCCTAAAGTGAATGGTTTCAATCTCCATGCTTTTATTTGGGCTAAAATGAACTTCATCTAACAATCTTAATTGTTTAATGGTTTCATGCAATCCTCAAAGGCAATCTAGGAACACTTCATTCTTTGGGCTTAAAAATCAAATCCTAAGTCTTGAATGCATGAGTAAAAATGAATTATAAAACTTCAAACCTACTTTGGGGCTTAAAAAAAACCTCAAAAGCTTAAATTATCTTAGAAGTACAAATCTTCAAATCTTATTTTGTGTCCTAAGGGGGAAACCCTAAAAACTCAATCTTGAATGATTTAGGGAAAGAACAAGCAAATTCTCTTTTGGAAGCTTATAGTGAAAATCAAATCTTGAATGACTCTAAACGATGAACCAAATCAAAATCAATAATTTCATTTAAGTTTTAAAGTGCATTAAATCTTGAGTGCACAAAAAATATCAAAAGCAATCAAAGAAAACTTCATCTTTTGGATCCTAAAAGAAAAGAAAAATTCAATCTTCAGTGCCCAAAAGTTAAAAACAAATCTTTCAAAAGCTCTCTTGTTTTCAAGGAATGAACATCACATCCTAAACATATGTGCTTGAGAGGTCATAGCATAAACAACTTAATCAATTTGTAAAATGAACTCTTCATGATGTGTTGTTAGGAGTTTTCAAATTCTACAAATCTCATTTAAACTAAGTGACGTAAAACAATTGAAGTAGGAAAATTTCATTTGTTTTGCTTCTAGCGAGGCCTATC
Source organism: Chamaecyparis obtusa (assembly GCA_027943335.1). Classification (NCBI taxonomy): domain Eukaryota; kingdom Viridiplantae; phylum Streptophyta; class Pinopsida; order Cupressales; family Cupressaceae; genus Chamaecyparis; species Chamaecyparis obtusa. The sequence goes on from BSBK01000049.1 coordinate 769,683, forward strand.
CAGAGATAAAAGCACTTCCTCTTTGGAGAATGACCTCAAATCAGTCCTTCACCTATTGGCATAGAAATAAAGTACTGAGCAAACTCTCGCTTCATCCCCTCAAGCTCGAGCAATGTGTGTTGATGGTAGCCCTAGGTAGGTGAATATCCCTACTATTTTGGCATGGTCAACTAGACTCTTAAGTGAGTCACACATGTACAAATTGATTGGGAGGACACCACAAACCTTATCAAATACCTATTAATTAGAGGCTTTCTGATCTACTCCTAAAAGTATCATAATCTTTGTGCAAGGACCAATCCAAGTAGTTTGTCGGATCACCTCAAGATAACTCACCATCTGTATTCCTTTAGAATACCAAGTTGTGAGAAAATGTTTTGATATTATCCTATCATTAGGTAGTTCTTGTTTCATGTTTTTTCAAAGTTTTAGACTCAATGCAAAACATTTTTTGAACATACACAAATGAAGAGTTCTACACAAAAATCTTTGGCCATGTTAGTCCAATCTTACAAATCTAGAAATCACCCAAATCTCCAGAATCCTATCATCCTAGTCTTGTCATCATGGTCTTCTAGTCATCTTTCATCATTTAATTCCAGCATTGTTCTCCCTTCCTCCCCATATCCTAGGTTAGCAGAGTCTTCTTGGTCATCCCTCATCCCCTTTCTATCTTCTTCTAGAGTGAGTCTTTCCTCCTATCTTGAGCTTAATCCAAATCCTAGTCTGAGCTTATCGGTCATCCTAATATGACCTTTAGTTCCTTCCATCATCATTCTTTATCCCTATCCAACTCTTCTGCAAGTCAACATGTCTCAAATCTATTATGATGAGTTTGGTTGTCACATCTTTTCTCCCACTTTATCATATTCCAATGATGATAATAGTCGTGTTGATCATGATGAGTACATTGAAAACCTTATCAAGATTTCTCCAAACAACTTCCAAAATCCAATCATTCCTCCAAACTAACCTATCATTTCTCCATACATGCCCACTAGTACTCATCCTACCTTTGACAAGGAAAATCTACTATCACATTCATCCATACCTTCATCCTATCTTGAAATCACATATCCCTCACATACCTCATTCCCACCTCCATCTTCTTCCATGGTCATATCCCAAAAACTATCTTTCTACAAAAACACTACTAGCTACATCCCTTATCCAAATCCTTCATCTCCTTATCCTCCAACCCATTTTCAAATCCAGGATCCTAGTCTTCCCAATCCTTCATCCTATCTTGATCCACCATCCACTATATCCTAAATTTCTCCTCTATTCCCTCCATCCTATCCCAATCCATCATCTTCTATTCCAACCTACACTACCACAAATCCCCTTCCACAAGAAACTTGCATCTCTCAATTCGCTTCATATCTCATATCTCAATCCATCACCCCTACTTCACCAGATGGTCAATTAAGTTCACAAGATTACTCTATTCCTACCTATGCGAACTATCTAGTCATGCCATCATCCCCTTCCTCCTATACACATTCATCCCCTCAAACAAGTTCACAATCCACCATCCATCCTCCATCTATAGACTATCCTAGCTCCCCACCATCTACACATTCTAATCTTTCACCTCAATCTCCATCAAAAAAGTCTCCAAGCAATTTCGCAAGGAAGCCATGTTAGATAAATGAGAGGGGGGATGAATCAATTAGTTCCAATTATCCTACAGTCCCAAATCTCCCAAATGTATATATTCAAACTTTTCAATCAAATTATCAACTTGGTAAGCTATCCACAATAACTTTCACTTCATCTACCGATTGACAATCAATTCACTATTGTGTTTACCGATCAGACTAGTTATGAAATGTGTAAAGTAATATAACAATCTAATCACATCAAATACATATAGCACATAGATTTTTAACATGGAAACCCTATTAGGGGAAAAAACACCTGGGACCAGTAACCCAAAATAATTCACTCTTCTGAAGTGAGCTCAATTAGGAGCCAACCCTGTCAAAGGTTACAAAACACACTGTAAGGTGTGACCTGGTTAGAGGATTTATTACTAACAGTTATCCCCTGAATAGCATTCACTATGGGGTCAACAAGAAAATAATCAACATTCATTGAATGTCATATTAAAATACAAAAAAGAATGTTAAGTCCAATCGATTAAGAGATTTTGTTGTAACAATGGTTAAACTGATACAGTAATGATCTAATTCAAATAAAACTAAGATTTTTAAATTTTTAGATCTACGCTAAGCTCAAAATACCTCCTCTTATCATTATTCACTTCAATCCTTCATATCCTCCAACTTGTTCAACTCGGTGAATAATACCTTGATGCTCGGTAATGCCTGTAGTTTAGCTTGGTTCTGTCTGTAACCAATTTGACCAGTGGTGCATTAAAATAGTCCTTTCATGTGAATTCTTGTGTAGTGTCAATAAGCTCCAAACTCAATAATGAATATCATGTCTCTTTAAATAGACTTCATAAACTATTTTCTTATCATCCGTTATATTTTGCCTCTTAATCTCCATCGTTCCTTTTTCCACTTCAAGCTTCCTTGATAGTTGTGTCTATAACATGTTTCATCCTTCTCCATTCAGTCAATCTTGAATTTTGTCAATCATTGGATCATCATAACAAATTTTATCTTCTACCTTGGAATCATAAGCAATTGTCCAGCTCATCAATTTAGTTGATTGTTATAAACTTTATTTGTTTCTTTCACTCGATCAATACTAGAATGTGTCAATGAATACCCACTCGATTAATACTGCACTCGGTATACACTACACTAGCTCGGTGTATACAAAAATCTTCAATTATTGACCACATAAACTTGTTCAATTTTGATCTTCAATCCATAACAAATTCATGTAATACAATCAAGTCAACAACATGATGCCATAGACTCATCAATAAGTTACCCAATGTATAGCTTAGACATATCTTTCATATCCATCTCATCTTCATGTAGATATCTCATTCCTTTACCAATTTTCTTCTTCAGATGTTTGTAACTATCATGATAAGTATAGTCAAAACTAGTTGACATCAATGATAATACATTGACTGATTTACTTGCCTTACATATCAATTTAGTAGCTTGGTGATCTCTAATCACTGTCTTTTACATATCCATTCATTCCATCAAGATATTCAAGCAGTTGTAGGTTACCAATCTCTTCTATCAATCTCTCCCTTTGGCATTGATGGAAACACAAATATGAAATATGCCATAGAATACCAAACATTTGTACTATAACTCTATAGATAAATGTTGTAGCTCAGTAAGCTCTCCCTAGCTTGTTCATTTAATATGTTTAATCACTACACGACATTTCATGTAGACTCTCCCTGTGGATTTGATCTTTTTCTTTCCTTGTGATTCTTCTCTCCTCTTTCCTAATTCTTCTCTCCCATTGGATAGATATTTCATTCTTTCTCTCCCTTTGACAACAATGCCAAAAAGAATAAATAGCTTTGTAGTAGCCAAAAAATGATCTCTAATGTTTGGTTCAGATCAACTACCTCCATGTACCAATATACAATGTTCTTTGTTCCATCTTTCACAACCTTAGGAAGCCTAAAGTGCAAACAATATGCATCAACATCATTTGATATTCTGATAATGTATAGATTGATGCAACCTCCTGATCATCTTAGTGACCAATAGAAAGGGAATGGGCCCCTAGTCTAGTCCTCAAGTACTCAAATGTATCCTTAGGTAAGGGTTTGGTAAATATATCTACAAGTTGTTCTTTTGATTTCACAAACTCTAGTTTCACTTGCTTTTCTTGTACTTATTCCCTCAAGTAGTGATACTTAATAGATATGTGCTTTGTCTTTTCATGCATCACTGGATTCTTAGAAATTTTTATAGCACTTGAGTTGTCACAATATATTATCACTGGATTAGTGATCTCTTCATTCATCCCTTTCAAAAGTTGTTTTATCCATGCAATGTTTAAATAATTAGCAGCAATAACAACAACATATTATGCTTCAATAGTAGATTGAGAAATACATGCATGTTTCTTTCTTATCCAAGTAACTAATCTTTCTCCCAAAAAGAATACTCCACCAGTAGTGCTCTTATAGTCATCAATATTTCCAGCCCAATATGAATCGGTGTAAACTTGTAGTTCAAAATTGCCCCCTTTATTGTACCATAAATGATAATTCTCTGTGTTTTCCAAGTATCTCAAAATCCTCTTAACAATAGTCATATGTGATTCCTTATGATTAGCATAAAATTTTACTACAATCCCAACATCATGTGTGATATCTGATCTACTATGTACAACATGTTGGAAATATAGTTAGGAAATGTGATACTGAGAAGGGGGGGTTGAATCAGATATCACCTAGTAATCTATTTTAACATTCCATAAAACTTTTGCATAGCATCAACAAAACTTCATCAAAACAAAGTAACTAATATACTAAGCATCATTCATGAAAGTAATCATAACACAGTAATTTTGGTTACCCAGAAACCCTTGAAAGGTAAAACTCGGGTGGGGATGACACCCACAAATATTCACTACTACAGTAATAAGTTTGCTTGTTAGGGCTTACCAAATTTAATCAAAGATATGATCTACCCTGTGAGGGGTCTTCCCTATTAAGAGCTAAAAGACTTATACAGTCTACCTTTCTAAAGGATTTGAAACTTACAACAAAGTAAGCACTTCGTTAAGAGATTACAATAGGTCTGTTAAAACCACTTGGTTAAGAGATTTACCCTGATACACTTGTTAGAATGTCTCAGTACCTGATCCTTCAATTTGCATTGTATGCTGATAATAGATCTTCTCCTTACAGTATTGTTTTGATCTCTTCTATCAAGTTTATCTCTATTATGTCCTTCACTGCTTGACTCAGTCACTAAACTATGTCTAAATGTGCACTCTACTCATTCCTTCATTCCCTTTGCATCCTCTCAATTAACATGTTTTATGGTTTAGATCTTATCCTTATATAGATAACTAAAACATCTTCATGATTCAAGATCTACTGTTCTGATTAACTCCTTTTTCCTCTTAAGCCTTACTAATTTCTGATTGGTTCTAAGTGTTACATAGGGATCAATGATTATAAAATAGGTGTGTAATCACCTCCATGATTTACTCAACAAACAAAATACAAAAGATGAATGTAGGCCAAAACATTTTACCTCAATCACTATGCCATATCAAAATCATGTCATTCCTGGCTAGCTCGACAAATGTTGTTCTTGATACTTGACATCCACTGTACTCGACATATGTTGATATCTCTGTCCCTCGGTGCTCATTTCTTACATAGCTTGGCAAAAACTTAACTCGGCTAATACAAAAATACATAGTGACCATTGGTTTACTCAGCAGTACTACTACTTGGTAAGTATACATTACATAACTCGGCCTATACATAATGACTCAGTCGCAGTGATGACCGACCATTATTGCCTAGATAATGACTAAGTGTGAGTAACTAATAGTCAACAAAACTATAGAGATCTACCCAACATACATCAATTTTCCAATCATTGATCTATATAGTGTTTGATTTACCTCAATTAACTGATCATCCTTTGTTAATTTGCATCCGGTGACCATCGGTGTACCTACTAATTTTGAATCTCCCATTGCAAAGGTCATCAACACTTATTTGATGTACTTTGATTGTGTTATGAATATCCCTTCACATTGTTGTATAATTTGCAAACCCAAAAAGAATTTAATCTCTCTAAACATTAACATTTGAAATTCCTTTCTCATTTATCAGCAAATGATTTTCATAGATTATCATGACCTCCAAATATGATATCATCAACAAAAATTTCAGCAATAAGAATCTCATCATCAGTTTCACCTTTCAAATATAAATTGCTATTGTCACTTGTTCTAACAAATCCAATACTAATAAGATATGAATGCGGTCTTTCATACCATGCTCTTGGTGCTTGTTTCAGTCCATACAATGCTTTATGCAACTTAAATACCATGTTTTTTTCTAATTAGGATCAATAAAACCTTCAAGTTGTTCAATGTATACTACTTCCTCAAGTATCACATTCAAAAATGCAAATTTAACATCCATTTGATATACTTTAAATCCTTTGTAGGTAGCATATGCAGGTAATATTCAAACTCCTTCAAGTCTTGCAATTGGTGCAAAAGTCTCACCATAATCAATACCTTCTTCTTGTGCATACCCTTTACATACAAGTCTTGCTTTGTTGCTAGTGACTTCACCATTTTCATTCAACTTTTTTCTAAATACCCATTTAATTCTAATAACATTTTTATCATTCGGTCTTGGTACCAATGTCCATGTTTTGTTCTTTAGTATTTTCTCAATTTCCTCATTCATTTCTTTAATCCATTCATCATTCTCAAGTGCATCTCTAACATTTTTAGGTTCAAATTCACAAACTAATCATGTGGTGTTCCTCAGCTTACTTCATTTCATCATGTTAGCTTGCTTGTCACCAATAATCTGATTCTTTGGATGGTGTCTTCTCACAAATTTTGCTAACACTTGTTCTCTTCTTTGTTCATCAGTCGATGTAGGATCAAGATCTTCCTTGGTAGCTACTTCCTAATTTTTGGTCTTTATGGGCTGATGTTTGATGTCATTATCCTATTGCTCGGTAACTTTAGCCTATGGCTCGGGTAGAATTTTAGGTTGCTCAATGTATGTGAATCTACCGTAGTATTCTAGTTCCTTTTTTCTTTCTTCATCATTTTTCTCAGCAAACTCATCAACTCTCATATTTTCACTTTCAATCATTTTGTTAGAAACCTTATTCAAACATTTGTAAGCTTTACTTTTGGTAGACTATCCTAAGAATATTCCTTCATCACCTTTACAATCAAATTTTCCATTTCTATCATCTTTTAGAAAGTAACATCTACTTCCAAATATTCTAAAATAACTTACATTCGGTGTGTACCCATACCATAACTCATAAGGTGTCTTGTTTGAATCTTTCTTCGGTTATACTCAGTTCAATGTATATATGGTAGTGCTAACAACTTCTCTCTAGTATATTTGTGCAAAATCTTTCTCAATCATCAGTGTTCTAGCACAAACAACTATGGATCTATTCCTCCTTTCAGTAATTCCATTTTTTTGTGGTGTTCTTGGTGTAGAAACCTGTCTTTTAATTCCATGCTCACTACAAAAGTTAGTAAACTCATCAGAAATAAACTCACCACCTCTATTAGATCTTAAGAATTTTAATTATTTTCCACTTTCTTTTTCTACTTTAGCTTTATACCATTTAAACATCTTGAAGGATTCAGATTTCTCTTTCAAAAACATAACTGTCATCATCCTAGAGTAGTCATCAACAAATAAAATAAAATATATGTCACCATAATAACTCTAATTTCTCATAGGGCCACACAAGTCAATGTGAACCAACTCCAAAATAGCTTTAGATGAATAGGTCTTGCTCTTGAAACTAGATTTTGACATTTTTCCCATTTGACATTATTTACACATGACATGGTCAGGTTTAGATAAGCTCGATAAGCCTCTAACTTTTATTTTCTTATTGATCTTAACCATGTTGTCAAAATTCACATGACACAACCTTTTGTGCCACAACCACACATCTTCAGTTCTAGCCATTAAACAATAAGTTTCAACATTGTCAAGATATAATAGATTACCTTTTGATTATTCACTAGTACCGACCAGCTTTCTAGTCTCATTATATATTTTGACCTTTCTAATTTCAAATGCAACTTGGTGACCTAAATTATTCAAATGCACTACACTCAATAAATTATAGTTAATTCCCTTCACCCAATATGCATTCTCACATCTAATCTTATTGTTCAAAAAGATAGATCCTTTCCTTTTTACTAGACAAGGTGTATCATTTCCCATTTTAACAGATCCTCCATTATAATGTTCAAGGTATTCAAATTTGTCTTCATCACCAGTCATATGCTGCATATAGCCACTATCAATAATCCATGTATCATTCTTGATAACTTTAGAAATAAGTGTTGTTTCAATATACCTTTCTTCTTCTTCTAAATCTTCTTGCAAAGCTATGAATACCACCTCAATATCTTCATCAATGTCAGTGTCAGTGTCAGTTTCATCATCATCTTCAACATGGTAACATGATTTATTGCCTTTGTCTTTGTAGTCTCGGTTACTTCTTCTATCATACTGTTGATTGCCTTCACGATCTCGATTATCTCTCCTATCATACTTTCTATCACCAGAAGGGTCATTGTCTTTGTCATCATTTTTTTAGTTAGGAAACCTACCTACAATGTGACCGATCTTTTTATAGTTAAAACATACCAAAGGTAATTTCCCTTTGTATCTTCCTTTACCTTTTTGCAATCTCCTAGCCATTGATGCTTCAAGTTCATCAAGTTCATCCTCATCACTATCACTATCACTCAAATTTCTTATCATGTGTTTACTGCTTGATTTTTCAATTTTCAAGGATGACATAAATGCAAACTCAACATTTGGTAAAATAATATTATCATAGTTATTCAACTCAAAAGTAGTCAATTTACCAACTAGGCTATCAAGTGTAAGAGTGTTACTCGGGGCTGATCTCATTTTATGAATTGAAGAGATTTTAATAGCATAGATTGGCAGAAAGGTTCTAAGAATTTTACTCACAACAATGTCTTCATGAATAACACCTCCTACTCCTCAGATATCATTGACAGTCTCCTTGATTTGGTTAGTGTATTGTGAATTTTTTTCTCCTTCTTTCATCTTCATGTCATCAAAAATTCCTCTAAGACTTTCAGCTCTAGCTCTCATCACATTCACATCTCCTCCATGAACTAGTGCAAGTTTGTCCCACATTGCTTTAGCAAATGTACATGTCTTGATATCTTCAAATTTAGCATCTGTTAAGGCAACATAAATTTCTATTATTGTCATGTTATGTTCATGTCTATCCCTCAACTGATCAACAGTCAAAGGTCCAATTGACAATTCAATATAAGCATTGTCTAGGTAAAATACTGTAGATTCTCCAGTTTTAGATATATGCAACTTCATTCTACTTTGCAATGTCAAGAAGTTGTCTTTGTTCAGCTTTGGCACCTCTCTCTTATACATCTTGTGATCTTTAGCTTAAGTTCTTTAAACTTTCCTTCTAAGCAACCAATGTTCTCTGATACCAATTGTTAGAAAATTGATAGTGGGGTGAATCAGTTAGTTCTAGTTATCCTACAGTCCCAAATCTCCCAGATGCATATATTCAAAATTTTCAATCAAATTATCAACTTGATAAGCTATCAACAATAAATTTCACTTCATCTACTGATTCACAGTAAATTCAATATTGTGTTTACCAAGCTGACTAGTTATAAAATGTGTAAAGTAAGATAACAATCCAATCACATCAAATACACATAACACATATATTTTTAACGTGGAAACCCTATTAGGGTAAAAGCACCTGGGACTGGTAACCCAAAATAGTTCACTCTTCTAAAGTGAGCTCAGTTAGGAGCCAACCCCGTCAAAGGTTACAAAACACATTGTAAGGTGTGCCTGGTTAGAGGATTTATCACTAACATTTATCCCTTGACCAGCATTCATTATGGGATCAACAAGAAAACAATCAGCATTCATTGAATGTCATATTGAAATACAAAAAAGACTATTAAGTCCACTTGGTTAAGATATTTTGATGTAACAATGGTTAAACTAATACAGTAATGATTTGATTCAAATACAACTAAGCTTTATAGATTTTTAGATCTATGCTAAGCTCAAAATACCTCCTTTGATCAATATTCACTTCAATCCTTCATATCCTCCAACTTATTCAACTCAGTGAATAATACCCTGATGCTTGGTAATGCCTACAGTTCAGCTTGATCCTGTCTGTAACCAGTTTGATCAGTAGTGCATGAAAATAGTCCTTTCACATGAATTCTCCTGTAGTGTCAATAAGCTCCAAAATCAATAATGAATCTCATGTCTCTTTAAATAAACTTCATAAACTATTTTCTTATCATCTATTAGATTTTGCCTCTTAATCTCCATCGTTCCTTTTTTCACTTTAAGCTTCCTTGACAGTTGTGTCTATAATACATTTCATCCTTCTCCATTCGATCAATCTTGAATTTTGTCATTCATTGGATCATCATAACAAACTTTATCTTCTACCCCAAAATCATAAGAAATTGTCCATCTCATCAATTCAGTTTGTTGGTATAAACTTTATTTGTTTCTTTCACTCAGTCAATACTAGAATGTGTTGGTGAATACTTGATCAGTTAATACTACACTCGGTATACACTACACTAGCTCAGTGTATACATAAGTCTTCAATTACCGACCACATAAAATTATTCAGTTATGATCTTTAATACATAACAAATTTATGTAATACAATCAAGTCAACAACATGATGTCATAAACTCATCAATAAGTTACCCAATGTATACCTTAGCCATATCTTTCATATCCATCTCATCTTCATGTAGACATCTCATCCCTTTACCAATTTTCTTCTTCAGATGTTTGTAACTATCATGATAAGTATAGTCAAAACTAGTTGACATCAATGAAAATACATTGACTAATTTAATTGCCTTACATATTAGTTTAGTAGCTTGGTGATCTCTAATCGGTGTCTTTTACATGTCTATTCATTCCATCAATATATTCAATCAGTTGTAGGTTATCAATCTCTTCTATCAAGCTAGCAAAAAATCCCTCTCCTAAAGTTGATGATTCATGTCATCTCACTCCCTCATGTGAAGCCACCAGTGTTGATTCCCATCCATCTCCTACATCAACCATTCCTCCTCTATCACTTTCACCTATTATCTTTCTTCCATCTATCCCATCTATTTACCCTCTTCCATATCCTAGCATCATTTATTCATGTCCATCTATGGACTCCATCCAATCCCCATCCATGTCTCCATCTCCTAGCATTATCCAATCCACATCCAATGAGCCTCATAAATCAACCCTTCTTCCCTCTATCACAATTGCAGAATCTCTCATCCTTTCATCCACCCCATATGAAGAATCCACCCATACACCCCCCATCACTTGATCCATGCCAATCACTTCAGATCAAGATCTTGTCCAAAATCTTGTTGAAGTACCCATAGATGAAAATCAAGATCCTACCATGTTGCTTCCTCTGTTACATGATCCATTGCTCACATCCACTCCTCCATTTCAAGATCCATCACCATCCTCCAATCCAAGTCAAGATCCTATCATCCCATCCTATCCAATTTTTGATCCTCTAAAAACTATCCCACTGCCATCACTCTATCCCCTTGGTCCACTTACATTTTTCAATAGTCACCCACTCAAAGCAAAAGAAATTAGTTTCATGTCTTCCACCCTGGCACCTAATACTAGATGTTTATCTTATTCCCCAAGTCAAAAGTATCCTTTCTTGGATAAAATGCTCAAAAAATAGAATCATCAAGGTAAAGGCTTAGGCATTCATGAACAAGGAACTTTGGAGCCCATCTAGGACAAGAAACATCCATGATCATGTGGTATTGGTCACACATCTAAAGACACTTCCTCCAGACATGTTGGTATAGCTAAAGCCAAATTCAAGCAGGCTTCCAAACCCACCATCACATCTTTGCATCATCCCTCCAAAGCATACAACGTCATTCCCCCTCCATCATTGCAACCCAAGACAACCTCTCACATTCCTCCTTCATCCTCTAAATCCATTTTGGGTCCCTATGTCCCAAAATCTACTATCACTTATCCTTCACAACCCAAATCCATTTTGGGGGCCTTACATCCAAGAATATCATCCCCCATCTTATCCTAATCAAGCCTTAATCCACCATAAAATCCCCATTCTATACATTCCTAGTCAAGATCAACAAAGGCACATCCCCACATCTCCTATCTACCAATATCCTTCCATTTCCATCTATATCTCCTCCATCCTACACTCCTCAGATTTCTTCTAATTCTCCTTGCAATTTGGATGCCAACTCAAAAATGTGTAAAGGTAACTATCCACAAGGATCCAAAGATTTCCATGTCCACTCTAAAAGACATGCTCAAGAAAAGAAAAATCTAATCAAGAAATCCAATACATCCCAATGGCCACAAAAGCCCATCAAATTAAAAGAAAAATCCACTACGTCCCAATGACCAAGAAGGCCCACTAAACCAAAATCAAAAACTATGTGGATCCCAAAGAGAAATTATGCAATGCATCTAAAAGAAATATCCATAATGGCATCCAAAGTTGCTAATCCACCAACTACTCATTCCTCTCCTCCATCTCCTAGCTCTATTTTGGGTCCTTATATCCCAAGATCTCCTAGCATGAATCCTCCATCATACCCACATCTACCATTCACATACCATCGATTCCATCCACCTACCCCACAACATGTGCCAATGTTGGTCTTAACAACATCCCCCTATCATGATCACTTTTCATCCTTCTACCCAAACTCTTTCTAGCACCATATCTCTCACCCCATGCATATCCCCCATCTCAACCATCCAATTCATGCCTTTGCATAATCCATCTACCCTAATAAGGATGTACCAACATCCGATCAGAAAAGAAATTCAAAAAAAGTCAAAAAATAAAGAAAAACATCAAAAAAGGAAAAGAAAAGAAAAACATTCATCCAATGGTGAAAACTTGGCAATTCAAGTGCCTTGGACAAGTACCATGATGAAAACATGGCAAATAGGTGTCATGTGTAATCCCTCCATCCAAATCCTCTCTGCAATTGGGGTAATTTCCTTCTAGCACATCCTATCCAGCATCTCCTTCATCCCATTTGTCTCTTACCTCTTCCATCCTCCTTTGAATCTTGGTAAAGAAGTAGAGACCACCAGGTATACATGCTTTTGGGCACCTTTCTGCATCCATCTTCCTATCAAAATTTGCAGCCACACTATCCTTTATCAATCCATTCTTCTTGTCATACTATTTACCTCCCTCATCTATTTATTTTCCTAGATTCCATCCACCTTCCTCATCCTCTTGTCATCTTATATTCCATCATATCATCCCCACCTCCTAATGCCTATGAATGCATAAATTATCCTATGTAGGAGCATCTTATTCCTTAGTGACATATTCCTTGGATATCTTATTGCATCCACCTTTCCATCCCCCCATCCATCTTCCTTTCATCTCCCAAATTCTTATGTTCCTCCATCCAAATCCTTATTTTCCTCTATCCAAATCCCCAAGCAATTCATCTCTCCACATCTCTAATCATTCCCTCCATCTCTCCATCACCTGGTACTTCCCTTGTCATTGGTATCTAGCTATAGGCTACCCCCATGAAATCCAATGCCATACCATCCATATCCAAACATTCCTTACAATCTTCCAACATCTTCAAATCCTATCCACATCCTCTAGCTATCCAAAATTCAAACATCAAGCCAACCCATCCAATCACATCCTTAGTCTTATTCCTAGTCTTTTGGAAAGCCTTGACCTCAATCCAATCATCACCATTGGGATATGTCCTTCCCAAATCTTTGTGTCATTTTAGGGCACATCATCTATCATCACCCTATCCATCATTAGTCTATCTTGGCTTTCTAGCCCATTTGGGGCATCATCTTGCATATCTTTGCAGGATCAGCTTCATCCCTAATCCCTTGTACATCCCATACTAAGTCTTGTACCCTAGCATCAATCGTGTCTCCACCTAAGCTCATTTTTACATGTGTGTCTTTAGGTCTCATCATTTACATTAGTTAGCCCTTTCATTGTCATGACCTTTTCCCCTATCCAGCTAAGCGCTTCAGCGATCATCCCTTGGTCCTTTTGAGGTTTGAGTGTCTTACCTATCTCTTGTCATAGGAATCCTAGTTTAGCAATTCATCATCAGCCTTTGTAGGATGTATCCTTCCTCATATCAAACCAAATCAAATCAAATCAATCATCTTCCATCATCCTACCTATGGCGAAAGGTGTGTGAGATACTTTTTATTTCATTGGTTCTTTTGGATCTTTGCTTATCTTTTGAGCTCCTTTGTAAATATATCCTTGTCCTTTGTATTATATCATCGCGTCTTGTTATACATATCCTTGTTCATCCTACAACAACTATGATCAGATAAACTTGTCCCCCCAGCCTCTTCCTTCAACAAAATCTTTTGTCGACTATCCTTGATTCATCATTTTCCAATAACAGCACAACATTCTCCTCATCAAATGAGTCCTTGTAGGATGTATCCTTCCTCATGTCTGACCTAATCTCCCATCATCAATCAAATGGGTTTGTACAGGATGTATCCTTCCTCATGTCTGACCTAATCTCCCCCCATCAATCCATCAATCTCTCTCCTTAGCAAAGGATGTCTTTTGGAGTTATCACTTTGATCTTTGATTTTATCCTTTCGATCTTGTTTATCTTTTATAGCTTCTTGTTGGTCCTCTCCTCATGGTCACCATGATCCTTTATATCTTGGTGCCTTTTGAACAAGGGCACTCTAAGGCATATCTTTTTTATTCTCTTTCTACTTTCACATTAGTCGTATGTTTGTGGTTTCTCCAACATCATTTCTACCATGCCTCCTCCTAGATTCATGTGTAATACTAGGGAAACCCTTGTGTGTCTTTTTGTGTCGGTCTTATGTAATGCTAGTGACCCGGCCTTGAGTTCCTAATAACCTTGGTAGGTCTCTAGCATTGCTATATCAAACTAGGTTGTGTTCCAAAAAATATCAAATACAATAATATCCCCATCATCCTGCATCATATAGATTAATCTTGCATCTTGCATCCTTCATATAGCTTCCTCCTGCATCCTGCATCTCACATCATATTGCATTTATGCAACTTTTCTCATGGAAGGGTGTTTTTTTTATCCCTTCTTCCCATCTTTCTTCATCCTTTCCCATCCTTTTTGTGTTCTTTTCAAGAAAATTCCATAAAGTTTCCTCTTTGCGTTATTTTCTCTAGGGGGCACAACCACTTATCATCTAATTCTAGCCTAGGGCATCTTATTTTCTGGTCTTTGACACAATGCCACTTGCAGCACTACATCAAAGAGGGGGAAAATGTAGACAACTAAAATCCACTTGTTAATTAAATTTATTTTTAGTTAACAAAAGTCCTGATGACATCATCATTATTTAATTAGTTATTATTGTCATTATCCCCTCTCCTATTTTTAATTAAAGCCATTTAATTAAACAACCTTGGCCAAAAATGTTTAAATCAAATTTGAACATTATTCCCTCCTATTTTTAAAAATAATTTAATAAATAAAGTTCTCAAACCGAACCCTTTTTAAATAAATAAATTATTTATTTAAATCCTAAAAACCCTCAATATCCTCTATAAAACCCTGAACCTATCCTCTCATCCCTAATCACTCCCTAACCTTGCTTAAGGGGTGATTCCTAACCCTCTTAGCCTAAAACCTCTTCCTTTGACTTTGGGTCAACACCCTCATTAATGAGCCTTACATACTCATTAATGACCCCTTATAACCTCATTAATGGCTCTTACATCCTCTTAATGAGATCCTATGTCTCTTCTTCCACCCTTGTCCCCTAGCACACTTCCCTATTGTTGCTCACACATGTGTGAGCAACCCTTCATCCTTATCCATTTGACCTTAGGTCGTAACCCTTGATCCTAAACCATGACCACCCTTCCTAACCCAAGGACTTGGCCAAAATCTTGTAAATAACCCTCATTCCAAGATAAAATCACCAATTCACTCTTCATTTTCATAGCATTATTATAATGTGCATTTACATATAGATTTAGCATAATATATCCTAGAATTGTTAGATTTATTCAAGTTTTCATGCTTTCTAACTCATCTCAGTGTAGCTTTAATGGATTATATTAGTTCATTTCAATATTTGAATAGCATTTTCATATCATATCACATCCATCTTGAAGTTAAAATCAATCTTGCATTACATCTCTAGCTTTAAAACAATATTTTCTCATCTTGCACCATCGGAACCCTAGGGACAAAACAGGTTCCCTATACCTAATTTTGTGTCATTATAGGGATCCATGGCTTCTAATTGATCCTAATCTTCCCTAATTTTTTATTATGGATAGGTTTATTGTGCTTGGAGAGCACACCCACATCCCTCTTATACGATCACATCAAACAATGATAGGGTGCTCCCGTTTAAGGTCAATCCGAGCTGGCCGGCAAATAGATTTTCTATATGTTGATGCATGCTTAGTCGAGACTAATGTTTGACTATTTTAGTGTGCTCTTGATAGGTTAGTTTCACATCACTCACAATTACCATCTATTTATTTCATGCTAAATCCTTAGTTTCCACAAGGCAATAATCTTTGCATTTTAATCTCTAAGTATTTATTTGTTAATCCATTCCATTATGATGCTCATCAGTAGGATTGCATTTCTACTTATATTTCCTTTAATATGCGAGGCATCAATTAAAACAACATATTGTTGACAATATAGTACTATGAAACTCAATAAAGGTTACAAAAGAGATTGTCAATTATTTATTTTTGTCAAATACAAGATCAGAAATGCCAAATTCCCTACAAATTGCATGGACTCCAATAGTCTTGGAACTCTTGTTTCAATTATCGCAAGAGATGTGTCATCATAAATCTTATCCACCAAACCAAAAAATAAATTACCAAAAACAAAATATGTTTTTTTTAATTTAAAAACAAATAGATATATGAATAGCTAGAAAAAAAAACTTATGAAAAACATATTCTTAGGGCATGTTCCCATCCCACTTCTTAGCTTATTTTGGCTAGCAATGGCTGCTCAACTTTTTTAGGAGATATTGTTGGAGCTTCTAGCCCCATGCATATTTACTTTTTGCTTATTTTAAAGTAGAAAACTTGAAATTTGCATTAACAAATTTAATAATATTTATACAGTTAAAATTTAAGAAAAAATAAAAATAAAATCTTAAAAAGAGGAGGGAAAAATATTTATGCCACATGTTGTTTTTGGCAATATGCAACCTCTACTTGTTTCCAAGCCTCCTTTTTTTCCCACAACTTATTTTCAATTCCTAAATAATTGTTGCTCCACTAAAATAGAAAAAGATTCTAAATTATCCTTATATCACAATTTTAAATTTCCATGAGAACACTTAACTACAAAAAATGTACGTAAGAAGTCGCATGGGAACATAAGGTCAAAGAGAATTTTATTTTGTTTTCCTATCGATACATATTTAAGTAGAGTGTTATCGTGTTAAGAAAGGTTTGATCAACATACAAAACTCCACCTATTTGTATCACTCTCTTTGGCTTCAAACTAAGTAGCAAAATGACAATCAACATTTCAAAATAGACAAGAATTTGAGCAATGTAAGGAAGATGGTCACATGCCTTAGGAAATCATAAAATTATCAAGTACTGTTAGTTTTCTTACTCGAGTCACCTTGTCCATTGGGAATGACCCTGTAATTTTTCTTGGCTTCATTGTATTCCAATGTTAATGTTGCTCTCCTTTGGAGGGAAGTTGGTCTCACTTTGTATCTCTCATTTTCCACCTTTTAGGTTAGTTGTCTTCATCGTGTTGTGACAAACCTACATTATGTGTCGGCCTTAGTTAGTCCAATTTTCCAAAGTTTTTAAGTTAGTCATGTACTAATTTGAACCTCTCTGTATCGTGGTTTGAAGTAGTTCAAATAGGTTTAGCAAATGAAACCAACTAATTATGTAATTGAATGTGGGACCCATGTGTAGATCATGAAGCAACAATGAACCACTTTTAACCTCCTTGTACCCCAGTTCAAAGCAGTTCAAAGGAGTTCACCATTCTTTTTAAATAAGATGATAGTGGGATGTGATATATGATGTGATGGGAATTAAAGACAAACACCTCAATAATGATATGGTGTGTGTTGGAAGTCTAAGAAATGTAAGGCGGATCTTAGTTGGTAGCATGATGAGAATAGAAGTGGTGACTAACATGGGAAAAGTAATTATGGAAAGATGCAATTCATTATGATCTAGATGGTTATTTATTGTTCCTAGCTACGAAAAGTCTCAAGTAAAATAATTCCTCAATTAATGCAAATATACGCCCCATACTTCCACAGATTTGTGAGTGCCTTATAATGATTTTGGGTTGATTGAATTTTATTTAAAAGAAAGTAAGTTACAAGGAGTCATTCAAGGAAATAGGAGGAGTGGTCACTGTGTTAGTGATCCAAAGGTAAACGTCAAAAGCTTTTTCTCTGTTTCATGCTTTTAGAATTTATGTAAATTGAATCTTTGGGTGTTGTTTTCTGTTTGGAAAAGAAACATGAGGTCCACTTTGCATTTCTTTGGGAATATGTCAAGTATGGGGTGTAGAGGTCCTATAATTTCTAATACTGATTTGATGGGATTAGAGATAGAAGGCTTAGTCAACAGATATTCTGACCGGATAGGGGATGAGTTTTCCTTGGAAATCCTATCAAGTGGGCTCTTGGAATCCATTTCATTTCCCTCAGTACTAGAAAGTCCTGAGCTAATACAACAATGCATAAATCGCTACGATGTTAAAGCCAAGTGCATAATGAAAAATGATGGGCAGATTTTAATACCTATTACCAGGGAAAATATAATGTCAATGTTTAAACTACCTAATGAAGCTTTCTCCATTTTTTCCCTACAAAGTCCTTGGTTCAATTAAATGAGAAAATAGATAAAAATCATAGTATGATAGCCTGGAAATGGACTAAGAAGTTCTACAAGGGTGGTACTCAGTTACCTAAAACTCTAACCAAAGATCACATGAAAACTCATATCCATGACCTAATAGTTTTGTTGCATAAGGTAAAAGTTTCAGCTCAAGCCCTCCTATTTGAAGAATGGATGTATCAATATATATAAATCATTTTATATGGGAAACATGTAGTGCACACCCATAGTTTACTTTTTAGTTTTATATTGTCAAATGCTTTCAGGCCATTTCTATGTGTGCATTGATATTTTAGTTATATTCTGGTTTTGGATGTATGACACTACTGTTAGAATAACTGAGAGGGGGGGGATTAGTTATCTAGAGTCCCAAAACAAAATGTATAATTCAAAACAACTTCTGTAAATTCTTCTCCTTGGTAAACAATAAATACTTTCATTGTTTGTACTTTTACTGGTCACTAGTCTAATACTATAATAGTTACCGATCAAATCTAACATGTAACATGTAAAGAGTGATAACAAACAGATATCACAATCAACGCATGACACAAGAGATTTAACGTGGAAACCTTGTAAAGGGAAAAACCACCTGGGACCGGCAACCCAAAAATTGTTCACTCTTTTGAAGTGAGGTCGGTTAAGACCCAACCCTGTTAAAGGTTTACAAACACACTGTCAGGTGTGACCTTGTTAGAGGATTTTAGACTAGAAGTTATCGTCCAACCAGCATTCACTATGGGGTTGACAAGATAACAATGTTCATTCTATGAATGATACATCATAAAACTTTTAGAGTCCACTCGGTAAAGAGATTTTAACCGTATACAATGGTTAAATATGTAACAGTAAATGATCTGCCTTAATACAACTTCAATTGTAGATTACAGATCAATATTCAGTCCATACAAATCCTTCTGATCAATATTTCACTTTAGATTCAATACTGTATCAACTTACTATCTGTTGGTAATTGCTCTTTGTAGCTCGGTAATTGTTTTGTAGTTTGGTTCTTACTAACCAGTATGATTAGAATGCATGAAAACCTTGTTCACACGATATTCTTGTAGTTTCTTCTTCTTTCGGCTTTCTTCTATTAAGAAATTTTGTTCACTTATATAGATGAGTAAATCATTTTCTTCTCCACCATCAAATTTTTTTGCTTAACCACATTCATAGATTTTTCCACTTCAAACTTTCTTAGCACTTGTGTCAATAACATGTTTGATTCTCATCCTTTAGATCTTTCCTAAATTTTGTCAACCGTCTATCTGTGTAACAAACATTATCTGTTACCTTGATGTTATACTCTTGCCAGCTCATCAATCTTATCAGCTAAACTAATCATTTAATTCATTTTGTTCTGCTAGGTTAACAAAGAAATGCGTCGGTGAACACTGCTCAGTTAATACTGTGATTGGTATACACTACACTCCATCGCTGTATACTAGAAATGCTTCATTTACTGACAACACTACTTTGTGTCTTTCAGCTCTATACTTTATCATAGATGAATGCAACATAATAAAGTCAATATCATCAAGTCATAGACTCATCAACAAGTTACTCAATGTGTTCCTTATCCTCATCTATCATGTACATCTTTCTCATGTAGATTTTTCTGTTCTTCATCTCTTTCACCTTTCTTCAGATGTCTCGATATAGTAACTTACAAGATAAGTGTTGTCAAATTGGTTGACATCAATGACAACATAATACTAATTTAATCATACTACATTTCTAATCAGCAACTCCTTAGTGATCTTTAATCACAAATTCTTCAATCAGATTCCAAATCAGTTGTAGTCCAACAATCTCTCCCTTTGGCATTGATGGAAACTCAAGTAATATGAAATGTACCATACACATACCAAACATATATTCTACAACTTTGTGAAAAAAATGTCATAAGTTGAATAGACTTAATATGTTTAATCACTATGTTACTAAACCAGCTTTAGATAATATAGCTTTACCATTCTGTAGTTGTGTTCTTTTCAGTTCTCTTGTTTCTACTTCTGTTCTCTGTAACTGATCTTCAATAGTCTATTTCATTCAGATTGTCTCTCCCTTAGATAATTCTCATCGGTGCTTGTCCCTTTTCATATTACTTATCTCTCCCTTTGATAGAAATTCCAAATAAACAAATAAACAAACAATTCTATCTTCCTCTCTATCTCTGTATACTGATATTCCAATCGATTCAAGTTCTCAAACTTAATCACAACCTTGAACATGATTCAAAGTGTGAACTATGTTGCATCAACATGAATGATCTTCTGATATAATTAGGCTAATGCAACAACTAGATCACATTAGTGACCAACAGACAAGGGACGGACCCCAAGTCTAGTCCTCAAGTATTCAAATGTGTCCTTCGGTAGAGGCTTTGTAAAAATATCTGCAAGTTGTTCTTTAGATGTGACAAATTCTAACTTCACTTGCTTCTCTTTCACTTGTTCTCTTAAGTAATGATACTTAATAGATATATGCTTTGTCTTAGAGTGCATCACAAGATTCTTTGAAATATTAATAGCACTAGTGTTGTCACAATATATAATCACCGGGTCAGTGATTACCTCATTGATTCCTTCCAAGACTTGTTTGATATATGCAATGTTTGAATAGTTAGTAGCAGCAGCAACATACTTTGCTTTAGCTATAGACTAAGAAATACAAGCCTTCTTTTTACTTGTCCATGTTACAAGTCTTTCACCAAAGAAAAATGCTCCTCCAATGGTGCTTTTTCTATCATCCACATTTCCAGCCCAATCAGCATTGGTGTAAACTTTCAGTTCAAACTTCCCTTCCTTAGGATACCATATCCATAATTCTCTATTTTCTTTAGGTATCTTAAGATCTGTTGTGTTTCTATCATGTGTGATTCTCTGGGATTAGCAAAAAATCTTGCAACAATACCCACAGCATGTGCTATATTTGGTCTACTGTGAACTACGTACATTAACTTACCAATCATGGATCGGTAAAGTGTCTGGTTTACCTCTGTAGTTTCATCCTCCTTTGTCAATTTGCATCCAGTAGCCATTGGTGTTCCCATAGGTTTAGCATCTTCCATGCCAAATGTCTTCAGTACTTCCTTTATGTATTTAGATTGTGTGATGAATATTCCATCACTCTGTTGAATCACTTGTAGTCCAAGAAAGAACTTAATCTCTTTGAACATAGACATTTCAAATTCCTTTTGCATTTCATTAGCAAATGTTTTGCATACAAGATCTGAGCCTCCAAAAATAATGTCATCAACAAATATTTTAGCAATGATAATAGTATCATCAGTATCACCTTTCACATACAGATTATTGTTTTCACTTGTTCTAACAAATCCAATACTTAACAAGTAAATATGCAATCTTTCATACCATGCTCTCGGTGCTTGCTTCTAACCATATAAAGATTTATGTAATCTACATACCATGTCTTTATTGTCAGAATCAAAAAATCCTTGAGGTTGTTCAATGTAGACCTCTTCTTCAAGTATACCATTTAAAAATGTTGAGATCACATCCATTTGATAGAATTTGAATATCTTATGTGCAGCATATGCAAGTAGCATTCTGACTCCTTCTAATCTAGCAACAGGTGCAAATGTTTCACCATAGTCAATGCCTTCTTCCTATGCATATCCCTTGCATACCAATCTAGCTTTATTTCTTGTGAATTCACCATTTTCATTCAATTTATTTATGTATATCCACTTAGTACCGATAACATTCTTATCTTTTGGTCAGGGTACTAAGGACCGAGTTTTTTTCTTCTCTATTTTCTCTATTTCCTCCTTCATTGCATTAACCCCTTCTTCATTCTCTAATGCAAATTTCATAGTTTTAGGTTCAAATTCACAAATTAGACATGTACCTTGTCTTGTTTTGCTTGTAGTTTGCATTCCACCATGTCTGTCTCCAATGATTTATGTCTCAAGATGATTTCTTTTGACAAAACTAGCTAGAACTTGATTTCTCCTTTCTTGATCATCCTGTTCAGGGTCATTTCCTTGCTTGGTAGCTCCATCTTGTTCCTCAGTTTGTGTTGTGTGTTGTCCTGCATTGTTTCCCTGCTGACTAGTTGTTACAGCTTGTGATGTTGGTAGATACTCTGGATGTTCAATGTAAGTGAATCTACCATAGTCTTCTAGTTCTTTTGTACTTTCCTCTATGATCTTATCATCAAACTCATCAACACGAACATTAGTACTTTCAACTATCTTATTTGTAACCTTATTCAAACATTTATATGCTTTAGTTGTAGTGGAATATCCCAGAAATATCCCTTCATCTCCTTTAGAATCAAATTTTCCATTTCTTTCATCTTTCAAAATAAAGCATTTACTTCCAAAATTTTTGAAATAACTTACAGTAGGTTTGTGTCCAAACCATAGTTCATAAGGTGTTCGGTTGGAGTCCTTCTTTAGTTGTACTTGGTTAAGAACATACATAATTGTGCTGATAGCTTCCCTCTAATATGTTTGAGCAAAATTCTTCTGTATCATTAATGTTCTAGCATAGTCAATTATAGACCTATTCCTCCTTTCAGCAATGCCATTTTGCTAAGGTGTCCTTAGTGCTGAGACCTATCTTTTGATTCCATGCTCATTACAAAAATTAGTAAATTCATCAGAGATAAATTCACCTCATCTATCAGATCTTAAACATTTTATTTCCTTTTTGGTTTCTTTCTCTACCTTAGATTTATACCACTTAAACATTTTGAAAGCTTCAGATTTCTCTTTTAGGAACATAACAGTCATCAGTCTAGTATAGTGATCAACAAAAAGAATAAAATATCTATCACCAGAATAGGTTTGAGTTCTCATAGGACCACATAGATCGGTATGAACCAACTCAAGTATCTTCTTTGTTGAATAGTCTTTACTTTTAAAACTAGACTTAGTCATCTTACCTTTTTGACATTCATGGCACATGGCATGATTAGGTTTTTTCAAGTTAGGCAATCCTCTAACTCTTTTCTTTCTACTAATCTTGATCATGTTGTCAAATTTCACATGGCATAACCTTTTGTGCCACAACCAAGCATCTTCATCTCTTATTAACAAACAAGAAGACTAATCCATATCAAGATAGAATAGATTACCTCTAGATTGTGTACTAGTTCTGACGAGTCTTCCTCCATCATCATAGATCTTCACCCTTTTGCTCTCAAAAGCCAGTCGGTGGCCTAAATTGTTCAGCTAAGCCACACTTAACAGATTATAGTTCAGTCCATCTACATAGTATGCATTTTCACATTGTAATATGTCATTGATCATCAGTGAGCCTTTACCTCTTACCATACAAGGTGCATCATTTCCCATTCTCACAAATCCTCCATTATATTCAACAAGATGATCAAACTTCTCTACATCACCAGTCATATGATGTGTACAACCACTGTCTATGATCCATGTATCATTTCTGCTTACTTTAGATATCAGTGTTGTCTCTTCATGTTTCTCTTCCTCCTCTAAGTCATCTTTCATAGCAACAAATACAACTTCTATATCATCTTCAGAATTAGATTCAGTTTCAATATCTTCAGCTATGTAACATACCTTTTTGCCTTTTTCATCTCGATTGTCTCTATTGTTGTGTTGGTAGCCTCTGTTGACTCTTCTCCCATAGCTTCCTTCAGATCGGTCTTTGGATCTATCATCATCTTTCTTCTGAGGACATCTAGCAGCAATGTGACCAACTTATTTACAATTAAAGCATGCCAAAGGTAGCTTACCTCTATACCTTCCTTTTCCTTTGGGAAATCTTCTATCCATAAGTGCTTCAAGCTCATCAAGTTCATCATTGGTATTGTCATCACTATCACAATTCTTACTATTCCTGCTAGACTTTCCAATCTTCAAAGAAGACATGAAAGTGGATTCAATAGAAGGAACAACACTATTATCAAATTTGTTTAATTCAAAAGTTGTAAGTTTACCAATCAGAGTGTCAAGAGTAAGGTTGGATGTAGCTCTTGTTTCATGAATTGCAAAAATCCTAATTGCATAAACTGGTAGCAAAGTTTTGAGAATCTTGCTTATCACTGTTTCATCATCAATTACTCCATCAAATGCTCTAATAGAATGTACCACCTCTTTGAGTCTATTTGAATATTGGCCAATGTTCTCACCTTCTTTCATTCTCATATCATCAAATCTACCTCTCAAACTTTCAGCTCGGGTTCTTTTGACATTCAGATCTCTACTGTATATTTGTGTTAATTTATCCCACATTGCTTTGGCAGTCGTACATGTCTTAATATCTTCAAATTCAGCATCGGTACAGGCAATAGCAAGTTCCATCATAGTAACATTATGTTCATGCTTTTCCTTCAATTGATCAAGAGTTAAGGGACTAGTGGGCAGTTGTATGTAGCCATTCTCCATCAGATCTAGTGCAGAGTTCCCAATTCTAGATATGTATAGCTTCATTCTGCTTTGTCATACTATGAAGTTTTCTTTGTTCAGTTTTGGTACTTCCCTCTTATACATCTTGAGACCTTTATGCTTAAGTTATTAAAACTCTGTTCCAAGCAACCACATCGCTAATACCAATTGTTAGAATAACTGAGAGGGGGGGGGGAATCAATTATCCAATGTCCCAAAACAAAATGTATAATTCAAAACAACTTCTATAAATTCTGCTCCTCGGTAAACAATAAATACTTTCACTGTCTGTACTTTTACTGATTACTAGTCTAATACTATAACAGTTACTGATCAAATCTAACATGTAACATGTAAAGAATGATAACAAACAGATATCACAATCAATAGATAACACAAGAGATTTAACATGGAAACCCTGTAAAGGGAAAAACCACCTGGGACTGGCAACCCAAAAAAATTTCACTCTTCTGAAGTGAGGTCAGTTAAGACCCAACCCTGTTAAAGTTTTACAAACACACTATTAGGTGTGACCTTGTTAGAGGATTTTAGACTAGAAGTTATCGTCCAACCAACATTCACTATGGGGTTGACAGGATAATAATGTTCATTCTATGAATGATACATCATAAGACTTTCAGAGTCCACTCAGTAAAGAGATTTTGATTGTATACAATGGTTAAATATGTAACAGTAAATGATCTGCCTTAATACCACTTCAATTGTAGATTAAAAATCAATATTCAGTCCATACAAATCCTTCTGATCAATATTTCACTTTAGATTCAATACTGTATCAACTTACTGTCTGTCGGTAATTTCTCTCTGTAGCTCGATAATTGTTCTACAGCTTGGTCCTTACTAACCAGTATGATCAAAATGCATGAAAACCTTGTTCACGTGATATTCCTACAGTTTCTTCTTCTTCTGGCTTTCTTCTATTATGAAATTTTGTTCTCTTATATAGACAAGTAAATCATTTTCTTCTCCACCATCAGATTTTGTGTCAATAACACGTTTGATTCTCATCCTTTAGATCTTTCCTAAATTTTGTCAGCCATCGATCTGTGTAACAAACATTATCTGTTACCTCAATGTTATACTCTTGCCAGCTCATCAATCTTATCGGCTAAAATAATCATTTAATTCATTCTATTCCTCTCGGTTAACAAAGAAATGATTTGGTGAACACTGCTCGGTTAATACTGCGATCGGTATACACTACACTCCATCGGTGTATACTAGAAATGCTTCATTTACCGACAACACTACTTTGTGTCTTTTAGCTCTATACTTTATCATAGATGAATGCAACATAATAAAGTCAATATCATCAAGTCATAGACTCATCAACAAGTTACTCAATGTGTTCCTTATCCTCATCTGTCATGTACATCTTTCTCATGTAGATTTTTCTGTTCTTCATCTCTTTCACCTTTCTTCAGATGTCTCGGTATAGTAACTTACAAGATAAGTGTTATCAAACTGGTTGACATCAATGACAACATAATACTGATTTAATCATACTACATATCTAATTAGAAACTCCTCAGTGATCCTTAATCACAGATTCTTCAATCAGTTGTAGTCCAACAACTACATGATGATTTTAATAAATGGATGATTATGGTTATTATATTGATGTAGTTAGATGATGTTTTACATGTTTTGAAATGATGCTTAGTATTATGATTATACTTACCCCATACTTGCATGTGTATGGTGATCATGTATGTTTTTATTTTCCTATATCATGTGTTTGATATGGTTGAGGGACGGAGTCATAGTTGCCTACTTGTGAGATCCACATGATGTCATGATCACTGTAATCACCTAAAATTAGGCTAATAGAACCTAAGGCCCTATTTTCCCTTAATTTAGTAGATAAACTTAATTATGTTAATTTGATCTTTGATTATTAGCATAAATCCCCTAAAAATTCAATAAACTCCATCAAATCCTAAATCAAGCATTAATTATTAAGGTTTCAAGAAAAATCAAAGCTATTAACTCTAGGCCTATTTAATTAATCTAATCCCATCAAATGCAAAGGCTAGAGTTATTAATTAAAAGAAATGAATAAATACCTCCTAAATCAAACAAACACAACAAACACACTTTCATGATTAGGAGGCTTGCATATGGATCAAGGATCAAGCCAAGATGCATCTCAACCACTCCTCACAGATGCATCTCAACCGTTGAATCCCTTCAATTTTCTATAAAATAGAATTTTCAAAGACTTTCTTCTTCTTCCTAATGCTTAGAATTTTTACATACTTGCTTGTGAATTTGAGGCTTCATAATCCACGATTATTGAAATCTCATGCTTGGAGGATTTAACCACTAATGCTAAATTTGATAGTTGTTTCCATGTTTTCAAGCTTTGATTAATTAGCAAACACTTCAAATTGGGTTAAAATGGAAAGAATTAGGATTTCATATTTCATTTTATTTGCATACATGTCCTCTTGAATCTCTCATTTTAGTGTAGATTGTCATTGTTTTAAGGGTCAAATCTGAGAGCAAACTAACCCTTATTTCATACTCACATTAATTAGAGAGCAATAAGATGCTTTTTCTTGTTAGCTTTTTCAATTAAATCCTTATTTTTCTCTAACAAGTGATGTTATTATCCTATTGAAGTGTTGTGTTGTAGGCCACAAGCTCACACACACATTTTTGGCGCCCAATGTGGGGTTGAGCCCCAAATTTTTCATTTTACAAGCGTTTCTAACTAACTATCATCATACAATTTTCTGTTAGAGGATTGCATCTGGGAAGATCAATCGCATTCCATATTTCTTAGATCACATCCTAGATTTGTGGATCATATTTAGTAACAAGGTCACATCTGTTTAAAATTTAGGATCGCATCTTGTGATCTGGGTCGTATGTGGGAAATTGGTCGCATGTGGGAAATTGAATCATTTGTAGAAATTGGGGAGAAAATCTAGGATCATGTTTGGGGATTTTTATTGCATAATTAGGTTTTCTGATGCCTAACAAATTTCATTGTTAATATCCCTAGTTTTTGGCAGCCTAACTATGGTTTTGCAAGTTGAAAAGATAGAAAATTCAAATACTAACTTGTGTTTTTTATTTACTTTAAGGATAAAATGAACATTATGCTTTTGTTTTTGAACACTTAATGGAAATTTTATTTCACTTTGTAAACCAGTTAGAGGATTATGCTCTTTTCTCCTTGAGAGAAAATTAGAAACTCAAAAATTGGCTTATATTTTGGGTTAAATTGAGAAATGAATCCTAACGATTTGCATAATTAATTTTCCTTGAAGCATTATTTTTGGATTTTGGATTTTCTAACCAACTAACAAGCTAATGGGTGAACTTGGTGTTTTTGATTGATTTTGAAAGCCTAACGGTTGTTTGCAGGACATTTGCCCAAGACCAAAAACAAAAGACTACTAATGCTTGTCATGCAGGTTGCCTCTAAAGAAAAATTGACAAATGAACTTCATGCTTGTTTTTTTTAGGAATCTTAAACAATTTGAGATCAAGTTGCAAATCAACTAGAGGATTATGCTCTTTTCCCCTTGAGGGAAAACTAGAAACTCAAATGTTGGCTTGCTATTTGGCTTCAAATTGGAGTAATTGAACTCTTAATATGCATGATGTGTTTGGGATTTGTGGTATAAGTTAGGAGATTATGCTCTTCTCCTTCATGGAGAACTAGAAATCCAGAGCTTACCATCACTTATCTATTTACTTTATTGCAAACCTTTAGAGGGCCTGCCAGTTAAGGAAAAAATCTCTTGGGAATGATCCAAGTGGGGATAAGTCTTACGCCAACTCTTCCACCCCACTATAAAATTTGATGCTTCCTTGAGGCTAAAGCCTTGGAAGACATGATTTATCTTGTCTTGGGAGATTGATGATCAATCCCAATGACTGACTTGGATTTTGTGTACAACGGAGCCTCTTTAATCTCGCTTCTCAAGACTACACACTTTTAGTTCCTATAGGGTTAACAGCCTCAATCCTACTTGTGGGATTATGGGAGATAATTGTGAATGGATGCCTTCATTAAAAGCTCTATGTTAGATGCCACCTGGATCACCCCTGAAAGGTTTTTATCACTTGTGTGAGGCAAATAGTAATTGCCCCAAGAAATTCACCATATTGAGCCCCCATTGATGTTAACACTTGGAAAATATGGCCTCCAATATCCATTGTGTGTTATTGGACTGCGATATTCTAAGGAGTCTTTGGGTGTGTTCCTAAATTAGTGAACAAGTGGTTTCAATCTCTACCTAGTATAAGGAAGGTTAGGTGTGTTTGATCTAAAAATGATTTCTTGGTGTGTCTTAAATACAAACTTAGTTAATTTTCCCCAAATGAACAAGCACACAACATTAAAAAGCATTTACAAACACCTAACAGTCACAGGAATCTAACAGACATGGCACATTTTCTAAGAAAAACTAAAATTGCAAATTCTTGGTCATCATAAGATCGCATCTGGTATTCCAGAGTCACACCCTACATCCCAGATCGCATATGTTCAAACTTGAGTCACATCTAGTAGTCACACCATTTCTTGAGTTGCATCCGGTCCACATTCCATTTCTTGAGTTGCATATTGTATTTCTTGGGTCGCATCCAGGGTTCCAATTTGTTCACCAGTCACTATTTAGGATCACATCTAGGACATAGACTATTTCTGTACATCCTAGAAACAAAATTTTCATATTTCTAGATACCCATTTGGCCAATTAGTAGGTTCTTGTTGCCAAAACATAGTCATCTAATACCTAGAAAGAGTCATTTTTTAGAACGTCTTGTCACCTTGCATAGTCTGAATCTGCATTATCCCATTGTGAAGTCAATTTACCCAATCAGTTACAAACAAGTTCTTAGCTCATAAACAGGGCACCTTTGACACCCTTTTGATGCTAAAACTTTCACTTTCAAACCCACTTGCACTTGGTTCCCAACTCATAAGCAAGGCATTCTAACCCCATTTGACATTGGATCCATAAAGACATTTCAAACCCACTCTTTCATCCTTGGATTCACAATCAGACATTGTGAACTATCAGACCCACTCTTAAACACATGGTTCCTCAATCTAGATTTCATGGTTGTTACTAGGCACAAGACTTACAATTTTGAAACAAACCCGTTCTCAGAAGGAGACCCCATATTCACATTGGAAATGGGGGAAACTTCAAGACTCAATCCCTTGTATGGTGCTACACCTAGTACTACTTATACAGAAACACTTGAACCAATAAATAGGAATGATCAAGGTGAATACCTATGGGATGAAAGATTCCATGCACAAAATGAAGAAGCAGAATGTGAGAGACAAAAACAAAAAGCCCAATATGATGATGATGAGGATGATATTGATGATGATGCAGATCCTACTGAACAAGAATATAATAGAGCTTTAAGCAGCAAATGATTTCACAAAATTTTTGAAAGATCCTTGGAAGAAAACAAAGAAAAATACTTCTTAGAACTTGCTTCCTGAGGTGTGAAATTACCCAAGGAGTATGATGTGAATCAACTCAAACAAAAAGTGGATCTCAGTCCTATGTCAATTGTGAATAGACAATTCCTTATCATGAAAGAATAAATTCATGAACTCAAGGAATCAAAGGACAAACCAAAAAAACAATATTCTTTGGAGCACATATGTCCTTTCCCTTTTGACAAGGGACTCACAATGATTCCATTTCCTAAAAATGTTACAATACCGAAGAATGATAAATACATGGGAGATTCTGACCCTCAAGATCATGTGAGGGATTTTTGTACAACTAGTATGGAGTTCATGCATGAACAAACATACCTCATGAGGCTATTTCCATGAAGCCTAGGTGGACAATCTATATAGTGGTTTTCCAAATTACCTATTGGAATCAAAACATTTGATGAATTAGTGAAAAAATTCATACAACACTACTCCTACAACATCCAACACATAGTCACAATGTTGGATTTATGCAATACCAAATAGAAGATGGGAGAATCATTCTTGAGTTTCCTACAAAGATGGAGAAAAGTATTTGCAGGTTATGCTAGAGAAATACTTGAAAATGAAAAGATGGATATCTTCATTAACAACTTGGTTCCATAAATGAATTCCCAATTCAATTACAAGGACCACCAAGTTTTGACAAAATGATCGATAATGCTCTCAAGATAGAGGAAGTTCTAATCAAGAAAGGTGACATTGCCATTAACAAGGAACATAAGGACAAGTCCTATCCCACTAAGGACAAGTACAAATATGTAAACAAGAACAAACATGTGGTTAATGATGGAGTGGTTGATACTCCTAATCCAAAACCCAAACTAGATGTTTTTAATCTAACAACAAGTCTTCAAATGAATAAGATTTTGAATCCTACTGTGACTCCAGTAATAAACAATAATTTCAACAAACCTCAAAGAGAACTTTGGGCACCTCGGCCTAAGAGAGAATTTACACCATTGGGAGACACCTTGGAAGTGGTTTTTGTGTGTGTGAATTTTGTACCTGTTCTATAGACACAACACTTCAGTAAAACATTAGAGGTTAGCTAAAATCAAAATCGTGCAATAAATGAAAGCTACACTAACCAAGTGATTTACTGCCTTCTAATAGGTGCGAGTATGATGTTCTCAGATTGTATCGAGATCAGTGACCTTGACGACACCTAAATGAAGGATTTGAATGCAAAAGATGGATATGGAATATGAATGCAATTAATCTAATTTTTTTGATTTTCTATGCAATGATATGAAAAACTGATATGAATCTATGATATGTAAAAACTGATATGCTATGATATACTAAATGATCTAACAAATGAAAACTAATATGATATAAAAAAAACCTATGCAATATTGATCTCACAAAGCTTGGATTCGCAAAGATGATTCTTTAGTCTCCAATTCGGCAGTGTGATTATGCAATTCTTGTGGATCATTTGTGAAGAGCTAAAGCCTTAATTTTATAGAAATCTAGGGCTTTGGAGGTGCATGAAAAAAGCCATAAATCACTCAAATAACTCAGGTTGATTTTTGAGTTATTTTTAAATAAAGGATAATTAACTCACAAAAACATGCAAAAGTAGAGATCAACTCAAAATAGAGTTTAGCTTTAATTGATAATTGACAGTTGTTTTCTTTTCTCGATTGTGCATGTTTTAATATGAATTAATTTAATAATAGAGTGATTTATTTCCAACTTAACTGATTTTGAAAAATAAAACAATTGATTTATGGGTTAATCAATTATTTTTCAAACTTTATTCAAAAACAATATTATTAAAAATTGACAACTTGCTTTAATTAATTAAATAAGAATTTAATCAATTATTAATAGGATTTTGGATTTATTATCAAAATTAAATAATACAATTTAGGAATAAATAGAATTAACTTTAATTAAACAATTAAGTGGTAGAATTAAATCTAATTAATTAAATATTTAGAATATTCAATTAATCAAACTTTAGGATAAATAGGATTTATCGCCAAATAATCATTAAATTAAAGATAATTAGGATAATTAGGAATATTACTAGGAATATTCTCCGATGCAGAATTTATGATAATCAATTAGGATTCGATGATGTTCAGATGTGCCTTAGGTTAGGACTTTGATGTCAATTTCATTCGAATTGAAGATATAGGAGATTAATGAACCTATAGCCCATTTTTGGGGTATTACATTTTGCCCCTCTTTGAATAACTGTACGAAGCATAGTGGTTCAAAGACAGTCTGTGTTTGATGAAGATATGAAACTGATGTTTGAAGGTGAAATTGATATGAAGCAGAAACTGATTGAAAGATTTGAAGATAATAGGTCCTGAGTGACCAAAGATAATGTTAACTATAATAGTAATGAACCGATGATTGCGAAAAAGTGTTAAAATGCCTGATTCTGAACCTTATGATTGTGAAGAAGTGAGTGACCAATTCCAGACCCAATTGTCCTTAGAAGAATCACGTAGGTATCACATTTGAACCCTTCAGTTATGGAAGAATCAAGGAAATAACACAATTGAACCGATAGTTGCAAAAACTGATACAATTTACAAGATTAGGAGAGTACCAAATTGATATGGATCTTGATGAATCTGATATGCCCCAAGTGATGATCAATTTGCCCCGAGCGATGAGGTCTTTTTGATGAATCAACAACTAGACGTGGTTGTTGTCTTGATTACTGCGGAAAGATATGATTTCAAATTTAGATTATAGACTTTGAATGATATGCAATACCATGCCCCCTTCAGGATTAAAATTGAAACCTAACAAGAAAAGTCAGCGTTATAGTTTAAAAGCATGTTAATTGATTTGATAAGTGGTTATACACGTTCGAGAATGTGTTCTGCATCATTGGAGGGTCTAAAAGACCAAGTTTGACTAGGTTAAACCATGAGTTGACCATAGTTGACCAAGTTGAAATTTTGATAGTTTGATGTAAGATAATCAGTTAAGTTGAATTCTAGATTTCTGTGATGATTGAAGGTTGATTATGCAAGTAGTAGAAAATATGAATGATCTCAGATTTTGATTTTGATCCCAAAAAAGGATTCTACTTATTGTTTCATTGGAGGAACCTTCGTGTGAGATTCAGCTCTTGTTAGATTTGAAGATGCAATTTGAAGAATTGTTGAAGCATTGAAGTTTAGCCAACAATTGTTAGATCATGCAAAATGCAAAGAGACATGCAAAATGAAATGCAACCTAAGACCTAGGACCTAGCCATTGATCATGTGTTGATTTTTTATCATCATTGAACTTTTAGGTAACCGAATAAATCAATACAATGCCCACTAGTTATGAAACCATAAACATATGAATATCGATTTGTATGCGCATGAATCAATACAACACCCACTGATTAGGAAACCATGGATATATGAATAATGATTTTGTTTTCAAAATGTCAGATTAATATATGCACCAAGGCACAAGCGTCAG
Source organism: Chamaecyparis obtusa (assembly GCA_027943335.1). Classification (NCBI taxonomy): domain Eukaryota; kingdom Viridiplantae; phylum Streptophyta; class Pinopsida; order Cupressales; family Cupressaceae; genus Chamaecyparis; species Chamaecyparis obtusa. The sequence goes on from BSBK01000049.1 coordinate 803,641, forward strand.
GATGACCTGAATATCATGTCCATTTTGATATAGCAATTTGTATAAGCATCAAAACATAAACATCGAGATGACCAAAATACACCTTGCATTGCAAAGACATCAAACAGTCAATAGATCATTCTAAATCCAGTGTGAATTACCTGTAGTGACCCTTTATCATTCACATCCTTAGGTAAGATCTCATTTCTCAATAGGAGAAAGAACTCACTCAAAAAGACAATAGCTAGATCAAACTTCCTTGGATTTCCTAGGTATCAATGGTCGAGGTACGCATGGCCATCCAATTCGAGATAGAAGCTCTTATAGTTGGACACCATTTCAATCCAGAATTTCCAAAGTTGTTAGATTTTCACATACAAGCAGAAGACAAAGAAAAGATTATGCCCCCAGTCATCACTCTCTAAATCCTGTAAAGGACATCATCAAAGAGCTCGAAAGGACATAATATGCAAAAATATCAGTGCGAATCAGTAAGCATACAAGGAGATAAAAGCATGTAAAAAGCATAGATTGTTTTCAGTTTGATGTTTGATTGCGTTGTTGTAGATGCAAAATCCTTTCTGGAGACAAGACTGACTGACTGACTCAAATGAAGCTTCAAAGGACTCTGACTAGATATGACACATCTCAGATACATGGGAGACCATAGGATATGACATTGATTGCCCCCAAGTTTTAAGCATTGATAGGATACAGACACTTGAGCCGATTGGTGTACAAACCAACTTATTGAAAATTGGAAATGCAGAAACAAACTGGGAGATATGTACAAACTAAAGCAAGACTAAAAGGTGGGAAAGACCAAGATTGCACTGATAGATGGAGTGTTTTGAAACAAGTGGTGCCCGTTTGTCAGGTTTTCACCATCTTGGCAGAGATTCTATTTTTGCTACCAAGGCGCTTGTTTCTAGGTTTTCACCAAGGCACCTTTTTTTTTCTCATTTTTCTTTTATTTTTCATTTTCCAATTTTTTTTGTACTTTTGATATTTTCAATTTTTTTGTACTTTTGATATTTTTCACTTTTTTTGTGAATCATCAAGGTACCTATTGCTAGGTTTTCACCAAGATGTTTATTTTTTCAGGACTTTTTCAGATTTTTAAGCTTTTTTCAATACATTTTACCATAGACTGAATGCTTTAGGCATAGAATTTCTTCAGATGGAGAATGTTGATTGGTTCTCAAAGCTATTCTCCTTTAGTTGTTGAGAATTGATAGGCACCAAAGCCAAAAGTAGCAATTATTACAAAGGGACCCAGCTAGTTGGGTTCAAACTTCCCCTTGCGTTCTCGATGTGATTAATTTTTAGGATTTTCTCTCAAGACTAGATCACCAACCTGAAATTCTCTATGTCTAACTTTCTTGTTGTAGCCTCTAGACATTCTCTTCTGATATACTCTGAGATGATCATATGCTTCTTGTCTGCGCTCATCTAGTAGTTCAAGTTCTTGCAACCTAGACACTGTGTAGTCATCATCAGTTACTAGACCATGCATTCTGATTCTTAGTGATGGGATTTCAACCTCAATAGGCAATACTGCTTTAGACCCATAAACTAAAGTGAAAGGTGTTGCCCCAGTAGGTGTTATGATACTTTTTCTGTAGGCTTAGAGAGCTGGATTGATCATGAGATGCCAGTCTCTTCCTGTTTTATTAACTGTGCGGTGTAAGATTTTCAATAGATTTTTGTTAGAAGCCTCTGCTTGTCCATTCCCTTGAGGATAGTAGATAGAAGACCAATGTTGTGTGATCTTGAATTTGGCACACAGATCATCTAGGTCTTTATTCTTGAATTGTCCACCATTATTTGTGATTATGGAATGACTGTTATCTATGATTATGGAATGAGGTATCCCATATCTGCATATGATATAGTTCAATATGAACATAGATATCTATTTCCCAGTTGCTTGTGTCAAAGGGACTACTTTTACCCATTTTGTAAAATAATCTATAGCTGTGATTATATGGGTATGTCCATTAGAAGAATGAGGATGTATAGCTCCTATAAGATCAAAGGCCCATTGGTGAAAAGGCCATTATGTAGTAAAGGGAATTAGATCTCTCTTTGGAGTGTGAGTTAAGTTGCCATGCACTTGACACTTTTGAAAATTCTTAGCAAATTTGATAGACTCTTTCTCCATTTTAGGCCAATAGTACCCAACCCTAATAAGTTTTCTAGCTAGTGTTAAACCATTTGAGTGTGACCCACAAATACCATCATGGACTTCCTCTAACACATGTTGAAACTCTTCCCATTCTAAACATCTAAGTAGCGTACCATCTAGACCTTGTTTGTACAGATTGTGACCAATGATGATATATCAGGAGGCATTTCAGATAAGGTATCTCTTTTCATGGTAGTTGAAGGTATCAAGAATGATTTGGTCTTGGAGATAGGAAAATAGGTTTTTGTATCTAGATGAATCATGACCTACAATGGTGCAAATCATGTGGGTTTTAGGGGAGTCATATGCAGGATAAGATAGTGCTTCCACCAAGAACTCATAGTGTAGCTCATGTTCAGGCTACTATAATAATGTAGATAGTGTTGCCATTGCATCGGCAGCCTTGTTCTCCATTCTAGGAATTTTCTCAAATGTGATAGATATGAAATATTTCTTAAGATCATCTACCATTCTCTTGTAAGGAATGAGATTTTCATCTTTAGTTTGGTACACATCATTGACTTGATGAATAACAAGTTGAGAGTCTCCATGGATGTGTAGCTCTGTTACTCTCCATTCAATTGCTATTTTCATACCATTCAAAAGGGCTTCATATTCTACAATATTGTTTGTGCAAAGAAACTTTAATCTGAATGCTTTTGGGATTGAGTATCCATGAGGAGTTATGAACAATATGCCGGCTCTAGATCCATTTTGTGTATAGGAGCCATCAAAGAATAACTGCCATTCTCTAGAAGAAAAAGTCATGATAGAGGAATCTGAAAATTCCATTTGCATTGGTGTATCATCAATCATAGGTGCATCTTATAATTGATCAGCAATAAACTATCCTTTGATAGCCTTTCTTTCCACATATTCAATGTCAAATTCACTTAAGAGCATAACCCATTTAGCTAATCTATCAATGAGGGCAGCTTTTCTTAGTAGGCACTTGAGTGGATCAATTTTAGCTACCAATTGTGTGGTATGAGCTAACATGTAGTGTCTTAGTTTTTATGATGCAAAAATCACAGCTAGACAAGCTTTCTCAATCATTGAATAGTTCTTTTCATATGGAACCAATGTTCTACTGATATAGTATATAGCTCTTTCCTTTTTGTTCTCATTTTGTTGTGCTAGCAATGACCCTAGTGATGTATCTATAGCGGAGACATATAAAATCAATGTCTTCCCATGAATAGGAGGCATCAAGATAGGTGGATTTGATAGATACTTCTTGATATGTTTAAAGTTGTTCTCACATTCTTCATTCCATGCAAAGGTCACACCTTTATGTAATGTTTTTGTAAAAGGTTGTGATATATCAGCAAGTTGTGATATGAATCTTTTGATAGATTGAACTCTTCCTTGCAACGTCCTCATTTGATTGATATTCTTTGGAGGTTGCATTTCCATTATAGCCTTTACTTTAGCTGGATCAACTTCAATGCCCTTCTTTGAAACTATGTATCCTAAGAGCTTTCCAGAAGTGACACCAAAAGAACACTTCTTAGGATTTAGTCGAAGACTAAACTTTTCTATTCTATCTAGGATCATGCTCAAGTCCTTTAGATGTTTAGTTCTAATCATAGATTTTGCTAAAGTATCATCAACATAATCTTCCATAGTTCAATGCATCATGTCATGGAAAATAGATGTCATTGCTCTTTGGTATGTAGCACCAGCATTTTTAAGCCCAAATGGCATGACATTTCAATAGAAGGTACCCCATGCACATGTGAAAGGATTTTTCTCTTGATCCTCTAGAGAAATTTTTATTTGGTTATATCCAAAGAAGCCATCCATTAAGGAATACATCTCAAAACCCGTAGTCATGTCCACTATCATATCAATGTTAGGTAGTGGAAAATCATCCTTAGGGCACGCTCTATTCACATCTCTAAAGTCTGTGCACACTCTGATTGAACCATCTGGTTTAGAAATAGGTACAATATTGGAGATCCACTCTACATAGTCAATAACTCGGATGAATCCAACTTTTAGGAGCTTCTCTAATTCAACTTTTACCAAGAGTGCAACATGAGGATGCATCTTTCTCAACTTTTGTTTAACAAGTTTGACATTTGGAGCTATAGATAAATGATGCATTATAAGATTAGGATCCAATCCTGGCATATCTGAATATTTCCATGCAAAGTTGATCTTCTTCTCTGTTAGGAATGTTGTAAATTTTTGCTTCTCTTCTTTTGATAATGATTGTGCTACATGTACCAAGTGTGGTTCCTCTATTGTACCCAAATTGATAGATTGAGTGGGCTCAATTAGAACTAGAGATCTGTCCTATAAAAGACTCAGAAGGACATCAAATATCTCATCCTTAGGCACCTCAGAGAGGTTTTCACCTTTGGATACATCTTTTATTTTTACTTTTGTAGGTTCTGACACTGCCACAAAGTGGTTTTCACCCTTAGAACTCTTTTTCTTTTTCTTTTTATTCTTATTTTTCTAACTAAGATATTTGATGTCTAACTTTGTCATGCTAATGCTTGGTTCATTGATGGAAGTACTCATAGGCTCAATTACATTGAGGTAGTAAGCAAGGGAATAGTCATTGGAAAAGGTGTAAACACCATGGCTCAAATTTGTGGAGGTTTGATCAATAAGTTCTAGATATTGGATAGTCAAAGTGGGTAAATATTGGGAGATAGTGTTTACAAATATGGATCTGTCATCATTGGTCCTAACTCGATACTCGAGTTGAAAGGTGATATTACAACTTAAGAAATTCAATTTGTGAATAGGCTCAATGTCATCGTGGGAGTCCAATTTAGCCATAAGTGGATCAGACTCGATAGGTTCATCATTTCGCTCTAGACTTAAATTGGGATTAGGTGCATATTGGTGAATAACATCAACATGTTTCTCTATAATAAGCTCATCTAGTTTTGGAATGGCTCCCCATTCATATTCATTTGATTCAGCTTTTGATTCAGGATCTCTAGGAAATCTTAGAACATGAGTAAAGGCAGGGTGAATACCCCAAGAAGGGTTACCCTTAGTTTCTGATTTGAATTCATACTCATGGGAATCTATCTTAGAATCACTACCATCTCCCTCTACTTGATTATTTTTGAGATTAGCTGGTTCTTGTGTTGCAACTATCTCTTGGTTGATAGTAGGTTCTTGTGTTTCTACTACATTAATTCTTTTGATCAGATCATCTTTATCATCAAGAAGGTCTTTGATCTCTTTAGGCAATTTTTCATAGGGGATGAGTTCTGAGCTGTCTAAATCACTATCTAATAGTTATGTTTATTCTTTCTTAAGAAGAGGTTCTCCTGGTGTGATCTGCTCTATGACATGAGCATAATTACCTTTGAGGTGGAAGGGTTTCTTTTTAAAGCCTAAGCCAACTTTGTCTTTATTTTCTCTACCAGTATGTGGGAGAGGTGCCACAAGACCTTTTCCTCTTACTCCTAGAGGTCCTTGACCTGGATATCCCATCTTAGCTATCAATTTATTTCCTAGACTGTATGACTTAGAAGGGATCTGTGGTGCTGTAGAGTTGCTAGTTTGAACATTGTGGGATTCAGGTTCATCTTTGTATAGCCATGATAACACAGCTTCATCCTCTTCAAACTCTTGCTTGGAAACTTGTTCTACCACAAAATTCTTTTTACATGCTTCAAGAGGTTCCTTAGGTTCAAGCTTGGACTATTTCAAAGATTGTCCATAAGACTTAGGTGAGATAGGGAGAGATGACAAAAATAAGACTGGCTCCATAGTATATTCTCCCATACTATTTTCTTTGATATTAACCTCTTTTGCAAGAGCTTCCATTTTAGATGTGGATGCCTCTTTAGTTGATTCAATGGAATATTCTTTGTTATTAGGCACAAGCTTATCTGCACCTTCCTTCAATGTATTGCAAGTTGTATTCAGATCTATGGGGATAGTAACCTCTACTCCTTCATAAGGAAACTTCAAAAATTGATGGTATGTAGAATGAATAGCTTGCATTTCATGTATCCATGGTCTCCCTAGGAGGATGTTGTAGGCCAAAGGTAGATCAAGCACTTGACAGATGGTATCTTTGATAACTGGACTTGCTTTGATAGGTAAGACAATGGCGCCTTTAGAAGATCTTTCTTGTTCATCATAGGCTTTGATAGTTATTTTCTTTCTAGGATTAATAGCCAATTTTGAAAATCCCAATTGTGTGATCAAGCTGTAAGAACAAATGTTTAGTCCAGCACCCCCATCTATCAACACACGTTTGACCCTACGGTTCTAGATCAAGACCTCTATATGCAAGGGCTGGTTATGTGGGTGAATCAAGGAGTTGTCATCTTCCTCTCAAAATGAGATATTGTAGAGATGTAATATGTCCAACCATAGTCTAGAACCTGTCTAAATCAAGGTCATCAGTAACATTGGAACCGAGCAAAGCTTTATCTAGTATGGCTCTATGAGCTGGAGATATTTGAAGCAACTCAAACATAGAGATTTTGGCATTAGTGTGCTGGAGTTGTTGGACAATGCTATAAGATGTAGGCCTTGTATCCTTTGGATTGGAAGATTTGGAAGCAGACTTCTATTTGGTAGCAGATGAAAGATTGAAGGGTATCTTAGGGACATTAGATGAATCTAGGATTTGTCCTTTCAGATGTGCTTGAGCTTGTGATCAAGTAACTGCATTGGTGGATTGATTTTGTCTATCTCTTCTTACAATTGTGATGACATTGCAATGCTTTGAGAGATAGGGTTCAACCATATTGATGGTAGCATTATTTCCAGGGTAAGCATAATTGACTTTTGCCCCCATATTAGGCTGAGAAGTTGAAACTCCTTGACAATGTTGCAGAAATGGTTCTGTGAATTCTGTATGATCATTATTGCTCTTAGGATTATCAACTATGATGTCTCCACTATCAATCAGATCTTGAATGGTGTGTTTCAACCATAAGCAGTTATTAGTTTTGTGACCTTTACCTCGATGGAAATCATAGAATTCATTTTCTCTCCACCATTTTGGCTTAGGCTTAGAATCAGGTGGTTGGATCACTGGCAAAGAGATGATGTTATCAGCCAGTAGAGTTTTCATAGCTGATTCTAAAGATTCTCCAAGAGGAGTGAACTTTCGCTATTTATCCCAAGATTTGTATTCTGGCTTCTTTTGAAATGGTTCAGATGACTTTTGTTCTAAAGCTTTAATAGCTTGGGAACCAAGAGTTAGGTTGTAGGTTGTTGCCTTTGATGGGGCACAGATAGTGTCAACAATGCCATCTGTGATGATGACTTTGTTCTTGTTCCAATTTTTGTTCTTATCTTTGGAACTAGATCCAGATTCGTACTTCTCTTTTTGAAATGTGATTTCTCCTTTTTTTACAAGCACTTTTTTTATTTTGATATCATTGTCCACCATCTTGTCAAAAGATGTATGATCTTGCATTTGTAGAGGATAATTGATTTCTAGAACAAGGTTATTGATGAAGATTTCCAATTTTTCTATTTCTAGAATAGGTCTGGCATATAGAGAAAACTTCTTCCTCCATCTCTTGAGAAATGTTAGGAATGGTTCCCCTGGATATTGCTTGAGATTATAGATATCAATCATGGTGACTGGATGTTGAATATTGTAGGAGTATTTCTGATAAAACAATTTGATCAACTTCTCAAAATTTTTGATAGTGGAAGGTAATCGAGAGAACCATTGAATGGCCACTCCTCCCAGAGATCAAGGGAAGAGACGCATCAAATAGGTTGGTTCGTGCATGAACTCCATTGATTGTGTATAGAATTTTTTGACATGATCCTAAGGATTTGAGTGTCCATCATACTTATCATACTTTGGCATCTCCACTCTTTTTGGAAATGGTGGCATGTACAAGTCTTTGTCAAATGGAAAAGGACATAGAGCCTCCATGGAGAACTCTTTGGGTTCCTTCTTTTTTTCGAGTTGATTTAGTTTGACTTGTAAAGCATGTATTTGTTTCATCATAGCTATGAGTGGAGTTTCTTCCTCATGTGTGATGATAGCTTTGACATTAAAATTAGGAGGAAGCTTAGCTCCTTGATGAGCTAATTGTAAAAAGTATGCCTCTCTATCTTCTTTCAAGAAATGCTTCATCATTCATTTTAAGTTATCATCATTTTGATATTGAGCAATTTCTTCAGGTGTGGGTTCCTGATCTGCACCATGTTGAGATTGAGTTCTTTGAGAGCCAAAGTTTGTCCCTACTTGAGACATGGTGGGAGTTTGTGCTGGAATAGATTGATGCGGGGTTTGTTGGGTACCTCCATGAGTTGATGAAGGAGGAATGTAACTAGTTTTTAATCGAAGGTTGCCAGCACCGTCATCTTCGTAAAGACCAAAATCATGGAGTTGCTCAAAATTTGGACCTATGTGAGTCAAAGGTAAAGTATGAGATATTTCCCTAGATTTTTTGTGAGAGGAAGCTCTAGTTTCCACCATTAACCTTGGGTGAGACAAAAGAATAAGATGAAGACAACTAAAGAATGAATTGAATCAAGATGATCAAATGATGCAACCTTGTCAAGGTTTGATTGATTGAAGTATAGATATGTGACTTAGATGAGGGATACTGTGCCCTGCATGTATGGGTAGGCTCCCAAAAGATAGCGGACAAGATATCACAACACTTAGTCATTTTGATGATTGATTGAAGATTGATAGTTATGACAAGGTTTTGACACAAGATGATAAAGACTCAAATTGATTAAATAGAAGGCTGGATCAGATTCAAAAGACCACTTTAGGATAATGATTGGATTCTAAATAGCTACTACTCTATTCTTGACATAGTGATTTATTCGACAGATTCTGGAAATAGGCTGAAAAAGCTAAGTATCTGACAATTCTGACAACTTTCAAAATTTTCCCAAATGACACTCTGCAGACTCGTACGATAGTGGGTATGCTATGAAATGATAGTTGAAAAGCTCATATGATAGTGGGTATGCTATGAAATTATAGTTGAAAAGCTTGTACGACAGTTGCTAGCAGGATTTGACTTTTTGAATTTGACTGGCAGAAAGACTCGTATGACACTGGGTTCTTTACCATACGATAGATGGGCAATAATGAAATGACACTTGATAGAAACTCATATGACTTTCTGACCTCTTGAGATGACTTTTGACTATAGAAAAGAATTTTACTTCAAATTTTGCAAATTTTGAGTTTTCAGATTTGGATTGTTTGCAAATTTTAATGTCTAGATTTGAGGATTGTAGCAAATTTGTCCATTTTCAATAACCAGATAGATAAACAAGCATGAAAAATAGCAAGCAAGTGATTTCAAGCATGTCTGAGAATAATGAACAAGGGCAAAAATAACCTTACACATGAAAAATCAAGTGACTTATTCGTTCTAATCCTTAGAAGCGCTAATTGTGTATGTTCCAAAAATGTTTTGCAATAACGCACATACACCCTAGAAAATAAAAATTTGGCCTCGCTAGGGTTTTTAGTAATGGTTTGACTCTGCAACTTTTATGATCCAAAGGGGTGAACTCAAATCCCAGCACACCAGGGTTTTGACACAGTCTAAGAATTTAATCAATCAGGAGCTACTAGGGAGATCTGACAACTCAACAATGAACCACACCTGTGAAGATTTCTTCCACAAGGACATTTATATAGTGGCTATCACTACCACGGTGAAAATGGCTATTACCGCTTGAGGTTCTGTCAATGTGGTTGACCCAATTAAGGGAATGTCCACTATGGTTAACCCTCTCTAAAGGTGACTCACAAGATATACCACATGGAGACTGGTTCTAGATTCAAGGATTTGGGTTTCTGATACTATCCAAAAAGGAAGTAGAGCATAATCCCCTAGCCTTTTCACTTTTAACCCAAACAAAGCAGATAGATTAATCTAACATGCTAAGACCAAGATTATCTCACAAAGATCTATGACTTCAACCCCTTAGGATCTATCAACCTCTCTAGAGAGAGAATGTCTCGATCAAAAGTTGAAGACACATGGATCTAGTGGAACGTGAGACTTCCTCGGTATCCTCCCCACCTACAAGGGATCCTTCATTGAGAAGAGTTTCGCTAGAAACCCACTCTCTCAAGATCCACAAATAGTGTTCATGGGGCCTAATTACTATGTGTAACAAAGATGCTGAAAGCAAACTATGTTCATTTGTATAGCCCAAATGAAGTATGTAATAGGAAAGCAATAAAAGTCACTCAAGCTAGACACATGAGATGTTCATTTTAGATCCAAAATTGAAGTCTTATCAGCTGAGAAGATTACCTAAATTCCTCAAAAATGTTCTTAGTATATTTTTACCTATTTTTAGCAATTCTTGCGCTTTTTGTCTTCTATCTTTTGTACCCACAAGATGTACCTACACCTGCACCTACAACCCACTTTTATGAAAAACTTACCTATTCTTGTACATGAAACCCAATGTTATAAAAATCCATCAAAAAAATAAACACAACTTGTCAACCCCATGTGGTAGAAAATCAGGTTAGTCAAAGATAATATGTCATTTGATAATCGAAAAACCTGTTGTCATAAAAAATTAGATTCTGACCAGTCTGCACTAAATCAATAATAACTTTTGAAAATAAAAATAAAATTAATCCAAACCAATGTAAAATGAAAGCTAACTCAAATAACTTTTTAGAAATATAAATTTTAGATCTGTATCATGTCATATGTGCATGTACCAATAAAAACATTAGTCAAATTTCATAAAATCAGGTTCAGACCAATCTTCACTAAAATGATCATAAATTTTGAAAATAAAAACAAAATTAATCCAAACCAATATAAAATGAAAGCTAACTCAAATAATTTTCTAGAAATATAAATTTCGGATCTGTATCATATCATATGTGCATGTACCAATAAAAACATCAGTCAAATTTCATAAAATCAGGTTCAAACCAGTCTTCACTAAAATGATCATAACTTTTTCAAATCAAAACAAAATTAATCCAAACCAATGGAAAATGAAAGCTAACTAAAATAAATTTCCAAAAATATAAATTTTGGATTTTTATCATGTCATATGTGCATGTACCAATAAAAACATTAGTCAGATTTCTGAAAAAATAGCCCAGAAATTTATCACAAAACTCACAAAAATTAACCTTGTGGTCCTGGGTTCGAGAAAAATGATAGAAATTTGATAGAATAGAATGGAAAATTATTTTAGGGCCCCATGGTGGGTGCCAAAAATGTGTGTGTGAATTTTGTACCTGTTCTATAGACACAACACTTCAGTAAAACATTAGAGGTTAGCTAAAATCAAAATCGTGCAATAAATGAAAGCTACACTAACCAGGCGATTTACTGCCTTCTAATAGGTGCGAGTATGATGTTCTCAGATTGTATCAAAATTAGTGACCTTGACAACACCTAAATGAAAGATTTAAATGCAAAAGATGGATATGGAATATGAATGCAATTAATCTAATTTTTTTGATTTTCTATGCAAGGATATGAAAAACTGATATGAATCTATGATATGTAAAAACTAATATGCTATGATATGCTAAATGATCTAACAAATGAAAACTAATATGAAATAAAAAAATAACTATGCAATATTGATCTCACAAAGCTTGGATTCGCAAAGATGATTCTTCAGTCTCCAATTTGGTAACGTGATTATGCAATTCTTGTGGATCATTTGTGAAGAGCTAAAGCCTTAATTTTATAGAAATCTAGGGCTTTGGAGGTGCATGAAAAAAAACCATAAATCACTCAACTAACTCAGGTTGATTTTTGAGTTATTTTAAAATAAAAGATAATTAACTCACAAAAATATGCAAAAGCAGAGATCAACTCAAAATAGAGTTTAGCTTTAATTGATAATTGACAGTTGTCTGCTTTTCTTGATTGTGCATGTTTTAATATGAATTAATTTAATAATAGAGTGATTTATTTCCAACTTAACTAATTTTGAAAAATAAAACAATTGATTTATGGGTTAATCAATTATTTTTTAAACTTTATTCAAAAACAATATTATTAAAAATTGACAACTTGCTTTAATTAATTAAATAAAAATTTAATCAATTATTCATAGGATTTTGGATTTATTATCAAAATTAAATAATACAATTTAGGAATAAATAGAATTAACTTTAATTAAACAATTAAGTGGTAGAATTAAATCTAATTAATTAAATATTTAGAATATTCAATTAATCAAACTTTAGGATAAATAGGATTTATCACCAAATAATCATTAAATTAAAGATAATTAGGATAATTAGGAATATTACTAGGAATATTCCCTAATGCAGAATTTATGATAATCAATTAGGATTCGATGATGTTCAAATGTGCCTAAGGTTAGGACTTTGATGTCGATTTCGTTCGAATTGAAGATATAGGAGATTAATGAACCTATAGCCCATTTTTGGGGTATTACAATTTTAAAATCACTTGTGGAAAAAAAAATCATTACAATTCCTGAACCTGGCAAGCCTTGGGATCTAGAAGATAAACCCAAGTGGTGGAATGATAATGACTATTGCAATTACAATTAGAATAAAGGACACACCACTAATAATTGCTTGAAATTAAGACATGTTATTCAGGATCTTATTGAACAAGGTAAAGTCAAGGTAGATGGACACCACATGAACAATGATCACAAAGCTTCAAACTCCACTACCTAACTATGAAAAAGGAGAAAATTCTAAAAGCAATAAGATTAATTACACATACACTGATGGTGACAATGTAATCAACATGATGGAACCATGTGAATATTCCGTCAACATGATCACTCTCAAAGGAGTGAAAAATAGAAAAGCTTACTCTTAAAGGAGTCTCAACATCTAACACACCACCTACAACAACATCTAAACAAGTGATTCCATCTCCAAAATTCAACCTTGTGGAACAATTGCAAAAGACACCCACACAGATATCTATTCTAGAGTTGTTGAAAATCTCCCCTAGTCATAGAGAGGTTCTTGATCATGCCCTATTGAGCACCAATGTACTAAAAGAATTAGATGTGGATAGATTCCAAGCCATGGTTGGTCACATGAGTTCCCCACATTACCTATCTTTTTCAGAAGAGGATGATAAATCATCAAACCAACCACATAATCAGCCCCTTCATTTAGAGGTTCTTATTCATAAACACCAAGTCAAGCGTGTCTTGATAGATGGATGCGTTGGTTTGAACATTTGTACTTATAATTTGATAAAACAACTGGGTTTCTCAGAGCACGCAATTGATCCTAGGAGAAAGATAACAATCAAGGCATATGATGAGGAAGAGAGTTCCTCTAAAGGATTGGTTGTCTTACCCATCAGAGTAGGGCCTATAGAGAAAGATTTCCTTTGTCAAGTTCTTGATTTACCCCTTGCTTACAACATTCTTCTTGGGAGACCATGGATACATTCAATGCAAGCAATGCCTTCCACGTATCATCAATGTCTAAAGTTTCCTCATAATGGAGTGGAGGTTACTATTCCAGTGGATACCACATATACTTGTAATAACCTCAAACAAACTGAAAGCATGGTTCCTCATAACAAAGAAGGGTCCACCAAGGTAGAGACATCTAAACAAATGGTCTTGAGGAGCTTTTCTAAGAAGATCAATATCCAAGAAACAAACATGGGAGAGTACAAAATAGATCCTGCTGCATCTTTGATAGATCTTCCTATATCTCCTAGGACACAAGGGATTCCCTCATCTACATTTACACCTTCTAATGACAACGCTTTGACTATACATGAAGGAACCAGAATGGTGAAAGAAAAGGTATCCCTAGAAGAAGAGAATGAGGAAAACCGCAATGGCTTTATAAAGAACCCAAAGAAGATGGGAATGTTAAACATGTTGAAATTTCCTCAAGAAAATATGGGAAAGGATATGATCTTATGAAAATAATGTGGTACAAAGGAAAAGGACCATTGGGACAAAACAACAAAGGACTAGTGGAACCCTTACACATGGATTTCAGAAATCCCAAGGATAAGACTGGACTAGGCTTTAGAGAAGCTAGATTTCATCCTACAACAAAAAGGGGTCTTGTATTTGATAGATCAAAAGATTCTGATGATGAAGAAGAAGTGGAAGGACATCCCGTTCCTTATGAAAGGTTGCTACTCTTACAAGGGGACCCAAATGTTACATTCCTTGGCATAAGTATTGAACAAGAATCAGAAAGAGAACAAGCAGATGAACCTGATGAAGAACAAGAACCTCTTATCTTTGATACACCACATTTTGATGAAGAGCCTGAAGAAATGAATCCATAAGAACCATTGCAAGAAGAAGAGAACCATGATAATGAAGAAAATGAGGTGCCTATGACTATTGCTCACTTTTTGGGAGTCTCAGATTATAGTCAGGTGGATTCACATGAGTACGAATGGGATGTCCTTTCTGATGCAACCATGGACATAGAAATAGATGTAATACACAAGTTTTCTCCTAGGGTCTTGATTGAAGAAGGAGAAAGTTCTAATGTTATATCACTAGAGTTAGATCCGCATAACATTAACATGAACTCTAATAATAATGAATCTGACTCTAATAATCCTAACACTTATCTAGAAGAAAACTTAATAGATGATATCTTGCAAGTTATGAATGGTGATAACAACATGGTGTTGTCTCTTGAACCTATTGAATCTTTACCCTTGAAACACCCTGACTTGATAGACTGGGATGAAGCTACAAACACAAGCTTGATATCCTTTGAAAATGACTATTCCATAGCCTATTATCTCAATGCTTGTGAACCATTCCACTCTTCCACCAATGTAACAAGTTAAATCATGACTAAAGAGGATATCAAGTTTCTCAGTCTTAAAAAGAAAAACAAAAAGAACAAAAGGTCTGATGGTGAAAACCAATTAGTGGCAGTATCAAGCCCTAAAAGAGAAAAAGAAAAGGATGTATCCAATGGTGAAAACCTCCTTGAGGCACCAAAGGATGGGATGCTTGATATCCTCCCAGATCATTTCCAAGAAAGGTCCTCATTTTTTATTGAACCAACACAACCCATTAATTTGGGAACAACAGAAGCTCCTCAGTTAGTCCACATAGCTCAATCATTGATAGAAGATGAGAAAATCCAATTCACTAATTTCTTCAAAGAAAAGAAGATCAACTTCGCTTGGTCTTACTCATATATGCCCAAATTGGATACAGATTTGATTATGCATCATTTGTCTATTTCACCAGATGTAAAACCTGTCAAGCAAAAACTTAGAAAAATGAATCCACATGTGGCATTTCTAGTGAAAGTAGAACTTGAAAAACTATTGAAAGCTAGATTCATTAGAGCTATTGATTATGCAGAGTGGATCTCCAATATAGTTCATGTTTTTAAGGAAAACAAATCAATAAGAGTGTGCACAGATTTTAGGGATCTCAACAAGGCTTGTCCAAAAAATGTTTTCCACTTCCAAACATAGACATGATTGTGGACTCAACAATAGGTTATGAGATGTATTCCCTAATGGATGGATTTTTAGGATATAACCAGATCAAAATTGCTCCTGAAGACTAAGAGAAACCAACATTCACTTGTGCATTGGGAACCTACTATTGGAATGTGATGCCATTTGGTCTCAAAAATGTAGGTGCCACATATCAAAGGGAAATGACCACAATCTTCCATGACATGATGCATAAGAATATGGAAGACTATGTTGACGACACTTTGGCAAAATCAAGAATAAGGACTACACACATAGAGGATTTGAGGAGAATCTTTGACAGAATGGAAAAAATCCAATTAAAGCTTAATCCTAAGAAGTGTGCATTTGGCATGTCATCTGGAAAACTCTTAGGATTCATAGTTTTAGCTAAGGGAATTGAGGTGGATCCAGCAAAGGTGAAGGTAATTCTAGAAATGAAACCACCAAAGAACATTAGTCAAATGAGAAGCTTACAAGGCAAGCTACAATCTATAAGAAGGTTCATATCTCAATTATCTGATAAGGCACAACCTTTCACAAAGTTGATGAGGAAAGGAACCATATTTACTTGGGATGCATAGTGTGAGGAGAATTTTACCCAAGTCAAGAATTATCTGATGAATCTTCCAATCCTAATGGCGCCAATTTATGGAAAACCCTTGTTTCTCTACATATCAGCAATAGATACATCACTAGGACTATTTCTTGCACAAGAGGATGAGGCCAAGAAAGAAAGAGCCATATATTACATTAGTAGAACCCTGGTCACATATGAATTGAACTATTCAATGATTGAGAAATCATGCTTAGCAGTGGTGTTTGCATCCCAGAAGCTGAGACACTATATGTTAGCACACAAGGTGAAACTAATGGCTAAAATTGATCCACTTAAGTACTTATTGAACAAAGCAATGCTGATAGGAAGACTTGCTAAGTGGGTCTTGATTCTAAGTGAATTCAACATTGAGTATGTGGACAAGAAAGCCATTAAAGGGTAGGTGATTGCTGATCAACTTGTAGAGATGTCATTAACTAATGATAAGACATTACTTGTGGAATTTCCAGATGAATCTATCATGCACTTAACAGAACATCCCTGGAAAATGTACTTTGATGGGTCTTTCACACAACAAGGATCAAGAGCTGGTTGCTTATTCATTACACCACAAGGATATAAGATCCCAAAAGCTTATAAGATGATATTTACATGTACCAACAATATGGCAAAATTTGAAGCTCTTGTGAATGGGCTCAAGCTTCAATAGAGTGGAAAATCATTGAATTACACATCTATGGGGATTCACAACTTATTATCAACCAAGTAAATGGTGATTATCAGACTAAGGATGAAAAGCTAATGCCCTATAAAACAATGGTGGATGACTTGAAAAAGTAATTTGTCTTCATTACCTTTCAACAAATTCCAAGGTCAGAAAATAGAGCAGCTAATGCGATGGCTACTTTTCCATCTATGCTACAATTGGAAGAACACCAATTTCTCTATGACTTCCTGATGGAAGAACTCCCTTTCCCAACTTATTACTCTCTTGAATGCCAAATTTTTTGTGTCCTTGAAACTCAAGTGTTATCCAAATATGCCCATATCTACTCCTATCTTAAAGACCAAACAATTCCCGGGGGCTCACTAGTAAATTTTAGCTTATTTTTCGATGAGGTTTAGTCGATTATTAGATGCCTATTGGTTGGTTAATCAACCATAATGGTCGTCAAATTTTTTTTTGTCAAAAATACCACACTTGAAATCTTCATGGCAATTGTGATGTCCACAATGGTGGAAGTATCGATAGAAATGACGTCGAAATCATTGCTTCAAACTAGAAGAATTGTCGGTTATAGCCTTATCCAAGCGACCACTGTACATCAAAATTGTGACTTAAAAATCATCGCAATAAACATTGAATGTATAGCTTTCTCGTCGATATTTCTATTCTTGTTGGTCAAAATATCGACATACAATTTTTATTTTTTTAAATATATATATATATATATATATATATATATATATATATATATATATATATATATATATATATATATATATTATCAAATTAAACACAACAATATTATGTTTTTGTTGTTTACTATTTACAAATAGTCACACATTTTTGGAGACAATCTAATTGTATACCCAGACAATGCAGAGCAACTCTTGCACCTCCGATTCCAAGTTGACTAAATTTGTTGCTCATGAATACAAGGTCCTCCAAAAAATGTATTCAACTTGGAATCAGAGGAGTAGAAGTTGCTCTGCATTTCTTGGGTACACAACTTAATTACGTTGTCTCCAAAAAATTGTGACCATGATGCCTACAATTATGTTTCTCAGCTATTGTGAAATCTACATTTATGTTTTTCAGTTGTCGTGTTTATGTGCATTTTTTTTATGTGTTTTGGATAGTAAGTCTAATTTAATTTGTCTATGGACTAAGACCTTAAATTATTGAGCTTCTCTTTGTTTCAAGAAGAGTATAACATTATCTACTTAATAGGGCCAACCACGTGAAGGTGGAATGTCATCTGGCCCCTCCTAGGAGCCTCTTATGACCCTTTACGACATTTTAAGACCTCTAAGATGTATTCTTAGGGATTGTAAATTGTCATAAAGGTTCATAAGGGGTCTTAGGACACAACAGCTGAGAAACATAATTGTAGGCATCATGGTCACATCTTTTTGGAGACAATGTAATTGAGTTGTATACCCAAGCGATGGAGTGCAACTTCTGCACCTCTGATTCCAAATTGACACTGTGGGATTCAAAGACCATAGATAAGGAATAAATTTAGAGAGTGGAGGAGGGCTATAATGAAAAAAATAATAAAAATCTATTAAAATTTTTGCAGTTGCCTCATTTAACTTGAGGTTCATCCTCCGCTCTCTAAATTTATTCCTTATCTATGGTCTTTGTAGCTCGTAGTGTCAACTTGGAATCAGAGGTGTAGAAGTTGAACTCCATCACTTGGGTATACAACTCAATTATGTTGTCTCCAAAAAATTATGACCGTGATGCCTACAATTATGTTTCTCAACTATTGTGAAATCTGCATTTATGTTTCTCAGTTGTCATGTTTATACCTTCTCTCATTTACTGGTGTAATTCCTCTTTGAGTATCCCCATTCTCCTTTGCATCCAAAATGAACTCATTCCAATCCCTCACTGGAATAAAGGGAGACTTCATACCACACTGTAATCAAACTTCAGCAAGACTTCATACCACCTAGTGTTCGTAGATTACATTTAATGCATTATTTACACTTGTATTGGTGGGAAAACTCTTGAAAACATGCAAAAGAGATTGCATTCAACCATGTTGTTTACATGACACATGTAGTTTACCTCCAGCATAAATCAATGTTGCGTACAAATTTGCAGACGCTGCATGGTACGAAGCCTCGCTCAAGCTTGAAAATGATAGTCAATCCATAGTCAAGGTCAAGGAACAAATGGAATAACCAAGAAAACACTATACGTTAAATCATGTGATTGATATCAGATTGGGGCTCACCTGAGCCATAAACATGAAGAATTATTCTTAAAAAAAATGTAAACCATATATATGTGCACTTGAGGCAAAGAGAAGTTATGTCATATCAATATTAAAATATTAGTTACAATATGAAAATACTAAACTAACTAATTCCAGAGTTCATCTCTGCATATGGTCGCAACAAAGATATGTGATTACAATACAGAGAAGGCATCGTAAAAATAAAATTTTGGAATTTTCCCTAGCCTGACATGTTTTGCACTCAAATCCTTCATCGTGGATAAGTGGAGATGGGTGGATAGATGCAGATGAGTTGTCATTGACCCAACTAAAGTATTCACAGCCATTATTTCCCTGTGATACCCAGTCTACATTAGTTCTTATATTATAATGAATAGTATTTACATTAGAAAAATTAAATATATACACATTAGCAACCTTTTTTCTATTTGGGCAACACCAAAATTATCATCCAGGGTTGTTCGGTGTCCGTGAAGTCTTCAACACACACTTCCCACCACCACATTGATAGTTTGGCACATTGACAAGAGTCATCGAACCTATATCAATAATGTACCACACCATCATTACTACATTTATTATTTTTATATGAAATACACCAAGGAGTACCATCAAAAATATTAAACATTTACAATAATGAAAAGTAAACCTAAATCAAATAGCTCATTTTTTTATCAGCATGTGTAGTCTCTGTGTATATAAAAAATGAAAGAAATATGAAGCTGAAATAAAATAGTGAACAAAATAGTATTCCACATAGAGTGAATGAAATATACCATCAAAAGAAGGTGACAAAATCCTGTCACGAAGCACAGATATAGGAATAAAAAAGGGATGAAAGACAAGAAATAAGAAAAATCATTACGACTATAGAAAAATCATTTATACTATAATCAAAAAAAGAAATACTCTTTGTCAACAATTTTCAAAATCATTAGGTCTATAGAAAAATAATTAAGACTATACAAAATCAAATTTTAGAAATGGACGGTTCTGATGCTTTTCCATTACAACAATTGAGAATTCATCATTTGGTATTGTGTATTCCATTTAAGTATGTCAAAAATGTTCAAAATCTTGTCACCAAGCAAAGACAAGAAATAAGAAAAATCATTTGGACTATAGAAAAATCAAGTTCTAGAAATGGACGGTTCTGATATTTCTTTTCCATTACAACAATTGAGCATTCATCATTTGGTACTTCTTGGTGTATTCCATTTAAGTTTTTCAGTTGTCATGTCTATGTGCATGTTCTTTATGTGTTTGGCTTCTCTCCCTCGCAAGGGATACGTCAATAGGTAATTGATTTGAAAGCATAATGATTTGACAGTCTTTTTTCAGGATATGTGTAATCATCCCGCCAACCTTAATTAGAAACATTTTTGATATATGTCAAGTACTTATAATCAATATGCCCAACAAATAGAGACTTAGTAGTAAAAGCATGTCCTTTGGTTTACTAGTTCACTTATAATCAATATGTCCTTTGGTTTACTAGTTTAATCTAGTTTAAGAATGGTTTGTTTCATATTTGAATGTACCATTGACTGAAGCTTGGCTATATTAAGTACAATCTTAAGACTCATGACTCTTCAAATTCTTGTGTTTCCTTCAGACCTCCAAATATGTGTACTTTGAGTATCCCTTTAACAAATGGACTTGTGATGATTTTCACAATAGTACATGTGTAGGAGGACTACTCAAAGTATTGCTTAGGTAGGTGATACAGGTTGGTATGGGAAGAAAGCATACAAACATGGATTGACTAGGACAATGCTGAACAGTCCTAGAAATGCAGACTTTTGGGATTTGAACTATGTTCAAATAGGTATAGTCAAGTGTCCTATTCAAGGGCAGCTAGTAAACAACCATGTTTAGATGTGGATGGACAATGCCCTTGATAAGAATCACTTTACCTAAAGATTGTGCCATGTTCATAATTTTTGAGTTGTGTCCATTTGATTAATTCTCCAAATTTTGGTTGCACTCCTTGCATTGGTTGACATTTTCCTAATTATAGGGTTTGAATTTCACAACAGAAGGAAATCAATACTAAGATGAAATTTTGGTATGTAGGATCTGCATTTCCTATATACATTTGTGACCAAAGATATGGATTGATATACAATGCCTCCAAAGCTTCTACTCAAAAGAATCTTCTCACCACTTATGACTCTCCAAATTCTCTTCTTTCCTTCAGACCTCCAAACATGTGTACTATGAATTTCCCTGCAACAAATGGACTTGTGATGATTTTCACAATAGTACATGTGTTGGAGGAAATTTCACAGTACTGCTTAGGAAAATCTAAATGCTAAGTAAAAAATATAATATGTATGAGAAGGACAATTCATGATGGCTACTCTAATACATATATTGTTCACAAAGGCAAAGAGAAATTTTATTTAATACCACTTGTAATACCCCAAAAATGGGCTATAGGCTCATTAACCTCTTAAATCGACAAATCGATCGGAATCGACACAAAATTCCTAACCTAAGGCACATCTACACATCAAGTCATCGAAATCCTAATTGATTTTATCTTAATTCTGCATCAGAGAATATTCCTAGAAATATTCCTATTTTATCCTAATTTAATTATCTTTAATTTAATAATTATTTGGCAATAAATCTCATTTATCCTAAATTTGATATGATGAATATTTAATTAATTAATTTAATTCTACCACTTAATTATTAAATTAGATTTAATTCTATTTATTCCTAATTATATTATTTAATTTTGACAATAAATCAAATCTCCTATGAATAATTGATTAAATATTTATTTAATTGATTAAATCCAAGTTGTCAATATTTAATAATATAGTTTTGAATAAAAGTTTGATTAAAATAATTGATTAACCCACAAATCAGTTATTTTTAAATTTAAAATCAGTTAAGTTGAAGATAAATCACTTTATTTATTTAATTAATTCATGATTATTTGTGCACATTCAAAGAGCAGTTAAACTTTAAATCAAAAAATCAATTCAAGTTGTTATCTTTTCGAAACTCAACATCTATTTTGACCTCAAAGTTGATCTAAACTTCTGATTTGAATTAAAAAGTTGTTCTTGCATGATTTTATGAGTTATCTATTTCTAATTTCTTGTTAACTAAAAAATCAACCTGAGTTCATCAAGAGTGATTTATGACTTTTTCCATGCACCCTCAAGCCCTAGATTTCTATAAAATCAAGGCTCGGCTCTTTACAAATCATCCACAGAATTTGCATACTTACTTTGGCGAATTGACATCAGAGGAATCATCAAGCTTTTTGCAAATCAACATTTTGTGAGATCAATCTTGTTTTCAATTCATTCTAGTTTCATATTTCATATCATTGTTAGCTTAATTTGCATTGTCACTGATCTTGGTATAATCTGAGAATACCATACTCACACCTACTAGAAGGCAGTAAATCACCTAGTTAGCTATATTGTTCTTATTTGCATATTTTAATTTTTGCTAACCTCTAATGTTTTACTGAAGTGTTGTGGCTACAGCTAGGTACAAAATTCACACACACACCACTGACTTGCAGGGATAAAGACATCAGCATAATTAATTTCTGATGCAAATCAACATATTTTTTGGAAACTTTTACATTTTTGGAAATCTCTTTAAATTCTACAGGGGGTCCATTCTTTGTGTTTTAAATTTGGATGCAATATAATAGCTCAAATAGTCAATGTACAAAAACTGGTTTGTTTTGGTAAAATGGGTCTCTAGGGCACAAATGCAGAGATTTTTCTAAAAAATTTACATTTTTGGAAAGCTCTGTGTTTTTTAGTAGGGGTCTCTATTTTGCATTTCTATTTTTGTGGCCAAAATCAAATCAAAAAAATCAAATCTTGTTGACTAGGTCAAATGCAACAAAAAATAAAATTTTGTGATGGGTATGCACTTATTTTTCACATGGTTCAATGAATGATATGAGTTGTCATTTGGATTAGTTGCTAGTTATTATTGCTCCTAATAATTTATTTTCAGATCTAACCCTAGGGTTTTCATAAGTTGAATATACATTGCATATCTTGTTTGCTTGTTTTCTTGTTGGAGAGTTTGTGGCTTGCTTGCGTAGGATTGCTTAACAAAGCTAAAAATCAAGTAAAATCTACTAAGTGCATTGCGAGGGAATTCAGGTATTCTACTACATTTGAAAAAATTTCAATTTTAACATAAAACAAATATCTCACGTGTCTAGCTTGAGTGCCTTTCCTGCTTTCATAAATCAGACTTCAATTTTTGGGCTGTAAAATGAACATAGATTTGTTTTTTGCATATCTGTTACACATAGTAAATAGGCCCTATGAACACTATTTATGGATGATCTTGACAGATTGAGCTTCTTTCTCTTGTTTATTCATGTGAAGCTCCTCTTGACGAAGGATCCCCTTGTAGGTAGGGAAGATACTGAGAAAGTCTCACGTTCTACTAGATTCATGTGTCTTCAACTTTTGATTGATACATTATCTCTCCGGAGAGGTTGATAGATCATAAGCGGTTGATATCATAGATCTTTGTGAGATAATCTTGGTCTTAGCATGTCAGATTAATCTATCTTCTTTTTCTTGGTGAAGTGAAGACGTTAGGGGATTACGCTCTACTTCCTTTTTGAATAGTACCAGAAACCCAGATCCTTGAATCTAATCTAGTCCCCTTGTAGTATCTTTTGTGAGTCACCTTTAGAGAGGGTTAACCATAGTGGACATTCTCTTAATTGGGTCAACCACGTGGATGGAACCTCAAGTGGTACTAGCCATTTTCACCATGGTAGGAGTAGCCGCTATATAAATGTCCTTGTGGAGGAAATCTTCACAGATGTGGTCTCTTGTTGGGCTGTCAGATCTCCCTAGCAGCTCCTGATTGATTAATTTCTTAGACTGTGTCAAAACCCCGGTGCACCTAGATTAGAGTTCACCTTCTTGAGATCACAAAAGTTACAGATTCAAACCATTACTACAAACCCTAGTGAGGCCAAAAAAAATTATTTTTCTAGGAATATGTGTGTTATTAAAAAAATTTTTGGAACATACACAATTAACACTTCTAGGGATTAGCACAATAAGTCACTATTGCTTGTTCATGCGCAAGGTTTCTTTTTCCCATGTTCATTGTTTTCAAACATTTTCTTGCTTCTGATGGAATATGGATGAAGTGACTGAGAGGGGGGGTGAATCAGTCAACCATAAAACACTTCATAATTAATTCTTTCCAGATCCCTTAGGATATCTTAACAATGTTATCTATTTTAGTACTCGGTAAATAGATTGCAGTAACTTTGAAGATGCAGAAAGTATTAGCAAAATTATCTTTTAGATATTCATCAGCACTGGTGTATGATTAAGATAGCAATTAAGAACACAAGAGACACAAGATTTAACGTGGAAACCCAATATGGGAAAAACCACCAATGTATCTAGATACTGATTTTCACTTTTCTGAAGTGATGCCCGGTTAGAAGCCAACCCGGTAAAAGGTTACAAAACACACTGTTAGGTGTGACCTTGTTAGAGGATTTAAACACCCTGCTAGGAGTGGCCTGGTAAGAGGTCTTGAAAACAATTCAATGGAATTGTCACCTTGTTAGAGGATTTACAATATGGTTGTTAAACCAACTCGGTTAAGAGATTTAAAATTCACTATTACAATGATAAGAAGGTAACAATGAAAAATGACCTGTATAATAATGCAACTACCTTGCTAATTACAGATCTCTATTCTGCATATGTGTGATCCTTCCTGATCAAATAAATCTGTGTTGCACCTCAAGGATATCTGAACATCCTTCACAAATTCGCACACACCTTTCCTGTCTTTTCTTCTGTAAATCTTCTGCTATATTTCTTGTTTATTTTTCACATTTGACCTTTTATTTATATGATTTTAGATTTGTCAAATCGACATTATTTAGTATAACAGTCAGCTGAATTAAGAAAACTCTATTTGCAAAAATCCTTCAAGGGCCGACAGTGCTCGGTGACCATAACTTTCTACAATCTTTCAGAGACCGAGGGAACTCGGTAAACACCGACAATCCTTTACCTTCGATAACTGACTAAACTTGGTAAACACTGAATTTCCTTTGACGACCGACTGAACTCGGTAAACACTGAATTTTCTTTGACGACTGACTGAACTCGGTAAACACTGAATTTTCTTTGACGACCGACTGAACTCGGTAAACACTAAATTTTCTTTAATAACCGAGTGGACTCAGTAGACACTGATTTTCTTTGATAACCGAGTGGACTCGGTAAGTACTAATATTCCTATCTGGCAGACCGACTGAGCTCGGTAGGAACTAATTGCTGCGGACTATGACATTGTGTGACATCAAAGACAATACATAATTTGAGTAGCAATTTCCTTCAGACAATTGTTTCCAACAATCTCCCTCTTTGGCATTGATGGCAACACAATATGTCATAGCATAAGAAATTTGAAAGAGTTAGCTCGGTTCAGATTCAAATCTCCCTCTGTCAGCAAACTTCCTTTATCCTAAAAATTCTTCCTTCTGACTATTGAAAATTTCTTGAAGTAATAGAAAAGACATAGCAAACACTCCCTCTTTGACAACACATGCCAAAGACAATTCACATATTACCGGTGTAAATTAATTTACCTCAAGTACTGATTCATATGCAATGATTCCTTGAATATGTTGCATCAACTGGTTGATTTTCAATCATTTTCTGGTTGATGCATCACTAAAACTATATTTAGTGAGCCTCGGATAGGGGAATGACCCCTAACTGACCTCTTAGATACACAAATGCATCCTTAGGTAATGGTTTGGTAAAAATGTCTGCAATCTATTCTTTTGTATGAATATATTCTAATCTGATTTCCTTGTCCTGCACTAATTCTCTAAAAAAGTGATATTTAATAGCAATGTGCTTGGTTTTGGAATGCATCACTGGATTCTTCGAAATGTTTATTGCACTGGTATTGTCACAAAATATAACAACTGGTTCTTTCATTTCAACCTTCATACCTTCTAATAATTGTTTAAACCAAACAATATTTGAACAGTTTACTGCAGTAACAACATATTCTGCTTTAGCTGTGGATTGAGATGTGCAATTTTGCTTTTTACTAGTCCAGGATACCAATCTTTTTCCCAGAAAAAATGCTCCACCACTTGTGCTTTTTCTGTCATCAATGTTTCCTACCCAATCAGCATCAGTAAACACTTTTAAGTCTAGATTGCCTCCAAATTTATACCACAAACCATATTCTTCAGTTCCTTTTAAGTATCTTAAGATTCTTTTGATTGCCATCATATGATTTTCCTTAGGTTTTGCTGAGAATCTAGCTACTATACCGACTGCTAAGGCAATATCAGGTCTTGTATGTACTACATACTGCAATTTTCCAATCATAGATCGGTATAGGGTCTGATCAACTTCTTTTGAATCATCATTTTTGGTAAGTTTTAGTCCAGTACACATGGGTGTACCAACTGGTTTTGAATCTTCCATACCAAACTTCTTAAGTATTTCCTTAATGTATTTAGATTGAGTAATGTATATACCATTCTTGCTTTGCTGAATTTGAAGACCAACAAAGAATTTTATTAAACCAAACATAGACATTTCAAATTCTTTGTTCATTTGCTCTAAAAATTCCTTGCACTGATCCTCATTCCCTGTAAATATAGTATCATCTACAAATATTTCTGCCAATACAATTTTGTCATTCGGTCCTTCTTTAATATACAGATTGTTGTTATCATTGGCTCTTTTGAAATTAATCTGAATCAAATAGTTATGGAGTCTTTCATACCATGCTCTAGGAGCTTGTTTCAAACCATACAATGCTTTGTGTAACCTGCAGACCATGTCCTTTTTATCTAGATCAACAAAACCTTCTGGTTGTTCAATGTAGACTTCTTCATCAAGAATTCCATTGAGAAATGCAGATTTTATATCCATCTGATATACCTTAAA
This sequence comes from Chamaecyparis obtusa, assembly GCA_027943335.1. NCBI lineage: Eukaryota > Viridiplantae > Streptophyta > Pinopsida > Cupressales > Cupressaceae > Chamaecyparis > Chamaecyparis obtusa. The sequence continues at coordinate 830,709 of BSBK01000049.1, forward strand.
TCCTTTGTGTGCTACATAAGCAAGTAGAGTTCTTACACCTTCTAATCTTGCAACAAGAGAAAAAGTTTCTCCATAATCTATACCTTCTTCTTGAGAATAACCTTTACATACCAGTCTAGCTTTGTTTCTAGATACTTGACCATCTTCATTCAGCTTATTCCTGAATACCCATTTTGTTCCAATTACATTCTTATCTTTAGGTCTGGGTACAAGAGTCCATGTTTTGTTCTTTTGTATTTGTTCTAATTCTTCATTCATTGCTTCAATCCAACTTTCATTTTCCAATGCATCTTTGATATTTCTAGGTTCAAAGTCAGTAAGCAGACATGTACCTTTTAGCTTGCTTCTTGTCATAGTACCATCTAATTTGTTTCCAATAATTTGATCTGGTGTATGATGTCTTCTGACATATTTGGCTAGTATAGGTTCCTTGCCTTTTGAATGATTCATGCTGTTGTCTTCTAGGATCTCTTCTTCAGGTTGCTCAGGCTCGGTAGATATTTGCTCGGTAACTTCAGGCTGAGACTCAGTCTGAATTTCTTCCTGTGACTCAGTTTGTGACTCGGTAACTGTGCTCGGCTCGGTGGATATAGTTTCCTTATTGATAGTAGTGTCTGCCAATGTTTCAGGTTCAATGTAAATGAATCTTCTGTAGTTCTCAGGTTCCCTTTTGCTTTCTTCTTCAGTCTTTTCTGCAAACTCATCAAATTTTACATGTATACTTTCTATGACTTTGTGAGTAGATAAGTTCAGAAATTTGTATGCCTTGCTTTTACTAGAATATCCTAGGAATATTCCTTCATCACTTTTCACATCAAATTTATTTCTTCTGGATTCTTTTAAGATATAACACTTGCTACCAAATATTTTCATGTAACTTACATTGGGTTTATAGCCATACCATAATTCATAAGGAGTTTTGAATGTGTCTTTCTTCAATTGTACTTGGTTCAAGGTATGAACTGCAGTGCTGATAGCTTCCTTCCAGTATTTTATAGCGATGTTCTTTTCTATCATTAGAGTCCTTGCACAATCCATAATAGATCTGTTTCTTCTTTTTGCTATTCCATTCTGCTCAAGAGTTCTAGGAGCTGATACCTATCTTTTGATTCCTCTTTCAATGCAAAAGTTGTTAAAATCATGGGAGATGAATTCACCACCTCTGTCTGATCTTAAGCATTTCAATCTTTTCCCTGTTTCCTTTTCCACTCTTGCTAAGTACCATTTGAACTTTTCAAATGCTTCTGATTTTTCTCTTAAATACATGACAGTCATCATTCTAGAATAATCATCAACGAAAAGAATAAAGAATTTATCTCCAGTATAGCTTTGTATTCCAATAGGTCCACATAAATCAGTATGCACAATTTCCAAAATTTCTTTAGACTGATAGTTCTTACTCTTGAAACTAGTTTTACTCATTTTGCCAATCTGACAATTCTTACATAGACCAGTATCAGGTTTCTTCAAAGTAGGAATGCCTCTAACCTTCTTGAATTTGCTTATTTTTATCATGTTATCAAAATTCACATGACATAACCTTTTGTGCCATAGCCAACTTTCTTCTATTTGAGCAATAAAGCATGAATATTCACTGAGATCAAGATAAAATAAGTTACCTTTTGTTTGTTTGCTTGATCCAATGAGTTTTCCTTTTCCATCCAGAAGTCTTGCTTGACCATTCATGAATTCAACCTTGAAACCAGTGTTGATTAGCTCTACTACACTTAGAAGATTATGTTTTAGTCCTTCAACCCAATAAGCATTATCACATGAGTTCTTTGGTTAATGAGATTCTTCCTTTTCCTTTTATACAACAAGGTTCATTGTTTCCAAATCTTACATTACCACTATCACAGTCTTCTAGATATTCAAATTTTGTCTTGTCACCAGTCATGTGGTGTGAACATCCGCTATCTATTATCCATATATCATCTTTGCTTATATGAGAAATAAGTGCCATCTTATCTTCATCATCATCAGATTCATCTTTTATAGCAATAAAGACAATTTCTTCTTCACTATCATCAGAATCTTTAGCCATAAAACATGATTTCTTACCTTTATCCTTGAATGATTTGAAATTCTTTTTGCCATAGTACTTGTGACTTCTCTTCTCTTCCTTGACTTACTTGTTTGGGCACCTAGCTGCAATATGTCCAATTTCTTCACATGAAAAATAGATTAAAGGAGTTTTACCTTTATATTTACCTTTCCCTCTAGAGTACTTCTTTGCAAGTAATGCTTCTACAATTTCAAGATCACTATCAGAACTTTCTTCTGATACTTCTTCACTTTCTGACTGAACTTCTTTAATTTTCTTGTTCTTCTTTAGTGAAACCTTGGCCTCAAATGCTGATTCAATATTTTTGGAACTAGGAACATAGTTGTCATAGTTGTCTAATTCAAAGGCTGTCAATCTTCCAACTAAAGCATCCAAAGTTATATTGTGGTTTGTTTCACATCTTCTTTCTTGAATAGCTGATACTCTTATTACATAGATAGGGAGTAATGTTCTGAGTACCTTACTTATAACAGTTTCATCTGAGATTGTTCCTCCAGAAGCTCTAATTGCACTTACACTTGCTTTGATTCTTTCAACATATTTTGCAATGTTTTCATCTTCCTTCATATTCATCTTGTCAAACTATCCTCTTAGGCTTTCTGCTTTGGCTGTTTTCACATTTGCATCACCACCATATATTTTCTTCAGTGCCATCCACATTTCATATGCAGTAGTGCAATCTTTAATATCATCAAATTCTTCATAGCTGAGAGCAGATGCAATGTCTATCATCATGGTGTTGTGAGTCTTTTTATCTACAATGTCTTCAACAGTTAATGCGCCATTAGGAATTGTGTATTCTTCATCAATGTATTTGCATCCTAAATCACCAATGGAAGCCAAATGAAGTCACATGAGTCCTTGCCATGCTGAAAAGTTATCTTTGTTGAGCTTTGGAATTTCCCTCTTATAAGACATCCTGATCTTTAGCTTAGGTCCTTGAAACCCTTCCTGCAAGCACCAAATGCTCTAATACCAATTGATGGAATATGGATGAAGTGACTGAGAGGGGGGGTGAATCAGTCAACCATAAAACACTTCATAATTAATTCTTTCCAGATCCCTTAGGATATCTTAACAATGTTATCTATTTTAGTACTCGGTAAATAGATTGCAGTAACTTTGAAGATGCAGAAAGTATTAGCAAAATTATCTTTTAGATATTCATCAGCACTGGTGTATGATTAAGATAGCAATTAAGAACACAAGAGACAAAAGATTTAACATGGAAACCCAATATGGGAAAAACCACCAATGTATCTAGATACTGATTTTCACTTTTCTGAAGTGATGCCCAGTTAGAAGCCAACCCGGTAAAAGGTTACAAAACACACTGTTAGGTGTGACCTTGTTAGAGGATTTAAACACCCTGCTAGGAGTGGCCTGGTAAGAGGTCTTGAAAACAATTCAATGGAATTGTCACCTTATTAGAGGATTTACAATATGGTTTTTAAACCAACTCGGTTAAGAGATTTAGAATTCACTGTTACAATGATAAGAAGGTAAAAATGAAAAATGACCTGTATAATAATGCAACTACCTTGCTGATTATAGATCTTTGTTCTGCATATGTGTGATCCTTCCTGATTGAATAAATTTGTGCTGCACCTCAAGGATATCTGAACATCCTTCACAAATTCGCAAACACCTTTCCTATCTTTTCTTCTGTAAATCTTCTGCTGTATTTCTTGTTTATTTTTCACATTTGACCTTTTATTTATATGATTTTAGATTTGTCAAATCGACATTATTTAGTATAACAGTCAGCAGAATTAAGCAAACTCTATTCGCAAAAATCCTTCAAGGGCCGACAGTGCTCGGTGACCATAACTTTCTACAATCTTTCAGAGACCGAGGGAACTCGGTAAACACTGACAATCCTTTACCTTTGATAACTGACTGAACTCGGTAAACACTGAATTTCCTTTGACGACCGATTGAACTCAGTAAACACTGAATTTTCTTTGACGACTGACTGAACTCGGTAAACACTGAATTTTCTTTGACGACCGACTGAACTTGGTAAACACTAAATTTTCTTTGATAACTGAGTGGACTCGGTAGACACTGATTTTCTTTGATAACCGAGTGGACTCGGTAAGTACTAATATTCCTGTCTGGCAGACCGACTGAGCTCAGTAGGAACTGATTGCTGCGGACTATGACATTGTGTGACATCAAAGACAATACATAATTTGAGTAGCAATTTCCTTCAGACAATTGTTTCCAACAGCTTCCCTTGCTTGCTATTTTGCATGCTTGATATCTTCTTGGTTACTTGAGACAAAATTTTACACAGATCTTCAAAAATTGGACAAAACAATTTGCAAACAAACTGGTACTGAAAACTAAAAAATTGCAAATCTGAAGCAAAAATCCTTTCTGGTGTCAAAAGTCATCCTAAAATTTCAAAACTTGTATCAAAGCCAAAGTCAAAGTTGTTAGAGATTGGTCAAATTTGTCAGAAATCCAATTTTATAGCCTATTTCCAAAATCTATCAAACAAATCATTATGTCAAGAACAGAGCAGAACCTATAATGAATACATTCATTTTCCTAAAGTGGTCACTTGAGTCTGATTTAGCCTTCTAATTTATCGATTTGAGTCTTTTTCATCTTGTATCAAAACCTTGTCAAAATTATCTTCAAAATTCAATCTTTTACTAAATGGCTAAGTGTTGTGAGCTCATGCCCACCATCTGTTGGGCATCTACGCACACTACTATGGTATAGTATCCTTCATTTATATCTGATCTATTATTTAATCACTTCAATATTGACAAGGTTGCATCATTTGATCTTCTAGAATCAATTCATTCTTCAGTTGTCTTCATCTTATTCTTTGGCTTCATCCAAGGTTAATGGTGGAAACCAGAGCTTCATCACACAAGAAATCTAGAGAGAAATCCCATACAATACCTCTGAATACTCTCTAGGCCCCAACTCTTGAACAAATCTACAATTTTGGTCTTTATGAAGATGACGATCTTGGCAATTTTTGATTGAAAACTGGTTACGTACCCCCTCCATCAACTCACAGAGGTAATCAACAAACGCCACCTCAATCTAATCTAGGGAGCCCTAAAAATCTTAACATGTCTCATGGAGGGACACATCATGGGTCTGAAGGAAACCAATCTCAACACATTATGGATCGAGAACCTACACCTTCTGAAATTGTTCGATATCAAAATGATGATGACTTCAAAAGAATGATGAAATATTTCTTGAAGGAAGATAGAGAAGCATACTTTCTAGAGTTAGCTCATTAAGGAGCTAAACTTCCTCCAAAATTTAATGTGGAAGATATCATTACACATGAGGAAGAAACTCCTATCACGGCTATGATGAAATAGATGCATGCCATGCAAGTCAAACTTAACAAACTTGAGAAATAAAAGGAACCTAAAGAGTTCTCCATGGAGGCTCTATGTCCTTTTCCATTTGATAAAGACTTGTACATGCCGCCATTCCCTAAAAGAGTGGAGATGCCTAAATATGATAAGTATGATGGAAACTCTGACCCTCAAGATCATGTCAGAGAATTTTGTACTCAATCTATGGAGTTTATGCATGAACCAACCTACTTAATGCATCTTTTCCCTCGATCTCTGGGAGGAGCAGCCATTCATTGGTTCTCTAGAATGCCCCCTACTATCAAAACTTTTGAGGAGTTAATCAAACCATTGTATCAACAATACTTGTACAATATTCAACATCCGGTCACCATGATCAACATCTGCAATCTAAAACAATATCCAGGAGAACCATTCTTGACATTTCTCAAGAGGTGGAGGAAGAAATTTTCTCTATATGCTAGACCTATTCTAGAAACTAAGAAGCTGGAAATATTCATCAACAATCTTGTTCTAGAAATCAACTACCCTTTACAAATGCAAAATCATACATCTTTTGACAAGATGGTAGATAATGCGATCAAAATTGAGAAAGTACTTGTGCAAAAAGGAGACATATCACTTCAAAAAGACAAGTATGAATCTAGATCTAGTTCTAAGGACAAGAACAAAAACTTGAACAAGAATAAAGGCATTGTCATAGATGGCATTATTAATAATATCCATGCCCCATATAAGGCACCTACTTTCAATCTTACTGTTGGTACCCAAGCCATCAAAGCTTTTGAAGCCAAAGCCACAATGTCCAACAAAAAGTCATATGATTACAAACCTTGGGCTACAGATCCTAATCACAAATTCACTCCTCTCAGAGAATCCTTGGAATCTTCCATGAAAACTCTATTGGCAAACAAAATCATCTACTTGTCTGAGATGAAAGTCTTTGATCCAGAACCTAAACTGAAATGGTGGAGAGAGAATGATTTTTGTGAATTCCATCGCAATAAAGTTCATAAGACTAATAACTGTATTCACTTGAAGCACATTATACAAGACAAAATTGATAAATGGTGACATCACAATTGACAATCATAAGAGCAATAACAATCATACAGCATTCACAGAACCATTTCTTAAACATGGTAAAGAAGATTCTTCTTCTCAACATAATATGGGTGCTAAAGTCAATTATGCCTACTCAGAAAATAATGTTGTTATCAATATGGTTGAACCATGCCTATCTAAGCGTTGCAATTTCATCACAATTGTAAGAAGAGATAGAGATAATCAATCATCTAATGCAGTTACTTGATCACAAGCTCAGGCACACCTACAAGGACAAATACCAAATTCATCAAATGTCCCTAAGGTGCCTTTCAATCTTTCATCTACTTCTAAATAGAAGGCTACATCTAAATCTTCAAATCCTAAAGACACGAGGCCTACTTCATACAGTATTGTCCAACAACTCCAGCACACAAATGCTAAAATCTCCATGTTTGAGTTGCTTCGGATATCTCCAACTCATAGATCCATTCTAGACAAAGCTCAGCTTAGATCCAATGTTCTTGATGACCTTGATTTAGATAGATTCTAGACTATGGTTGGTCATCTTACGTCTCCACAGTACATTTCCTTTTTAGAGGAATATGATAACTCCTTGAGTCATCTGCATAACCAGTCTTTGCATATTGAAGTCTTGATCCAAAACCATCGTGTCAAATGTGTGTTGATAGATGGAGGTGCTAGCCTAAACATTTGTTCTTTTAGCTTGATTACACAATTAGGATTTTTAGAAATGGTCATTGATCCCAAGAAGAAGATAACTATCAAAGCATATGATGAGAAAGAAAGATCTTCTAAGGGAACTATTGTCCTACCTATCAGAGCAGGTCTTGTCATCAAAGATACTATATGTCAATTTTTTGATCTACCTTTGGCTTACAATATCCTCCTAGGAAGACCCTAGATACATGACATGAAAGCCATTCCCTCTACATTCCATCAGTGTTTGAAATTTCCTTATGAAGGAGTTGAGGTGACGATTCCAACTAATATGTACACAACTTGCAATACCTTGAAAGAGAGTGCAGATAAACTTGTTCCCAATAATAGAGAATCTTCCACTAAGCAGCTAGACATTGCTTCGACCTCCAAGATGGAAGACATTGCTAAAGAGGTTAAAATCAAAGAAAATAGTATGGGAGAATATACTATAGATCTAGTCTTATCTTTGACATCTCTCCCTATCTCTCCTAAGTCTTATGGACAAACTCTAAAATAGTCCAAGCTCAAATTTAAAGAACCTCTTGAAGCATATAAAGGAAATTTTGTTGCAGAACAAGTATCTAAATAGGAGTTTGAAGAGGATGAAGTTGTGCTCGCATGGCTATACAAAGATGAACCTAAATCTCAAGTTGTCCAAAAATGTGATGCTAAAATACCGAATATCCCGTCTAAGTCATATGGCCCAGGGGATAAATTGATTACAAAGATGGAATAGAAAGGAAAATGACCTCTAGGACTATAGGGTAAAGGTCTTCTGTCACCTCTTGATCATCATGGCTGAGAAAACAAGAATACAATAGGTCTAGGATACACGAAGAAGCCTTTCTATCTTAGCAAGAACTCCCCGCATGTTCTAGAACAAATTGAGCCTTCCGTAGCAAATCAACTAAAGGGGGAAATAACTGAACAATCTGATAGTGATGATTCAAAAACCACTAATGAGCTCATTCCTTATTAGCATTTTCCTGAAGAAATAAAAGACCTCCTTGAAGCTGAAGATGATCCAATAAAAAGAATTAATGTAGTAGAAACGCAAGAACCTACTATAGAGCAAGAGATAGTTGCAACACAAGAACCAGCTAATCTCAAAGGCAATTAAAAAGGGGAAGGTGGTATTTATTCTGAGATAGATTCCTATGAGTATGAATTCAAATCAGAATCTGAGGGTAACCCTTTTGGGGTATTCATCCTGACTTTACTCATGTTCTTAGATTTCCTAGAGGTCTAGATGAAGAAACAGAAGATGAATCAAATGATTATGAATGGGGAGTCATTCTAGAACTAGATGAACTTATTACAGAAAAGCATGTTGATGTTATTCACCAATATGCACCTCAACCTAATGTAATTCTAGAGTGAAATGATGAACTTATCGAGTCTGATCCACCGATGGCTGAAGTAGATTTCCACAATGACATTGAGCCTATTCATGAATTGAATGTCTTAAGTTGTAATATCACCTTTGAACTCGAGCATCAGGTTAGGACCAATGATGACAAATCCATATCCGTAAACAATCTTTCCCAATATTTCTCCACTTTGACTATCCAATGCCCTGACCTTCTTGACATAACATCCACCAACTCGAACCAAGGTATTGTGTGTGTGAAAATTGTACCTGATCTCTAGACACAACACTTCAGTAAAACATTAGAGGTTAGCAAAAATGAAATCGTGCAATGAATTGAAAGCTAAACTAACCAGGCAATTTACTGCCTTCTAATAGGTGCGAGTATGATGTTCTCAGATTGTTATCAAGATCAGTGATCTTGACGACACCTAAATGAAGGATTTGAATGCAAAACTGATATAAAATATGAATGCAATTAATCTATTTTTTATTTTTTTTAGAAGCAATAAGAATGATAAAAAATTGATATGAAATTGATCTAACAATACTATGAAAACAAAAGTGATCTCACAAAACATGGTTGATTCACAAAGAAGCTTCGATTCTCCAGATAGCAATTCACTAGCATAAGTTCGCAAATTATGAGATTCTATGGATTTGAGAGATGAATTATGAAGAGTTGAGCTTTGTTTTTATAGAAATTCAGGGCTTTCGAGGTGCATGAATAAAAGCCATAAATCACTCAAATAACTCAGCTTGATTTTTGAGTTATTTTTAAATAAAGATAATTTAATTCACAAAAACATGCAAATCATGCAAAAATAGCTTTTTAACTCAAATTAGAAGTTTAGATCAACTTTAAAACTCAAAATGATGTTGAGTTCCAAAAAGTCAATAACTTGCATTGATTTTCTAATTGTGCATGATTTAATTATAAATTAATTTAAAAAATAAAGTGATTTATTCTCAACTTAACTGATTTTGAAAAATAAAATAATTGATTTATGGGTTAATCAATTATTTTTCAAACTTTTATTCAAAAATAATATTATTAAAAATTGACAACTTGCTTTAATTAATTAAATAAGAATTTAATCAATTATTCATAGTATTTTTAGATTTATTGTCAAAATTAAATAATACAATTTAGGAATAAATAGAATTAACTTCAATTAAATAATTAAGTGGTAGAATTAAATCTAATTAATTAAATATTGAGAATATTCAATTAATCAAACTTTAGGATAAATTGGATTTATCACCAAATAATCATTAAATTAAAGATAATTATGATGATTAAGAATATTACTAGGAATATTCCCCTACGCAGAATTTGAGATAATCAATTAGGATTCAATAATGTTCAGATGTGCCTTAGGTTAGGACTTAGATGTCGATTTCATTTGATATGTCGATATAGGAGGTTCATGAACCTATAGCCCATTTTTGGGGTATTACATTTTGCCCCTCTCTGAATTACTGTGCGAAGTGCAGTGGTTCAAAGACAGTCTGTGTATGATAAAGATATGAAACTAATATGAAAAGATATGATGATTGAAAGATTTGAAGATATGATGTTAGGTCCTGAACGACCAAAGATAGTTTTCATGATAGCAATGATGAACCAATGAAACAAAAGCATCAAAATGCCTAATTCCAAACCTTATGATTGCGAAGAAGTGAGTGACTGATTCCAGACTCGATTGTCCTTAGAAGAATCACGTAGGTATCACATCTAAACCCTTCAATTACTGAAGAACCAAGGAAATAACACTAATGAACCGATGGTTACGAAAAGCTAATACAGTTTACAAAATTAGGAGAATACCAGATTGATATGGATCTCGATGAATCTGATATGCCCCAAGTGATGATAGATTTGCCCCAAGCGATGAGGTTTTTTTTTTTGATGAATCAATAACTAGACATGGTTGTTGTCTTGATTACTGAGGTAAGATATGATTTCAACAAAGATATGATTTCAAATTAGATTACAGAATTTGAATGATGTGCAATACCATGCCCCCTTCGGGATTAAAATTGAAATCTGACAAGAAAAGTCAGTGTTGATAGTTTAGAAGCATGTTAATTGATTTGAGAAGTGGTTAAACACGTCTGAGAATGCATTCTACATCGTTTAGAGGTCCAGATGACCAAGTTTGACTAGGTTTGACCATGAGTTGACCATAGTTGACCAAGTTGAAATTTTGATAGTTTGATGGAAGATAATCAATTAAGTTGAAAAATGGATTTCTACTATGATTGAAGGTTGATTATGCAAGTAGTTAATAATATAAACAATCTCAGATTTTGATTTTGATCCCAAAAAAAGATTCTACTTGTTGTTTCGTTGGAGGAACCTTCGTGTGAGATTCAGCTCTTGTTGGTTTTGAAGATGTGATTTGAAGAATCATTTAAGAATTGAAGTTCGTTTAATCATTGTGAGATCATGCAAAGATGAAAAAATGAAATGCAGAATGAAATGCAACCTAAGACCCAGGACCTAGGACCTACTCACTGATCATATGTCAATTTGTTATCATCATTAAACTTTTAGGTAACCGGATAAATCAATACAATGCCCACTAGCTATGAAACCATAGACATATGAATATCGATTTGTATGCACAAGAATCAATACAACACCCACTGGCTAGGAAACCATGGACATATGAATATTGATTTTGTTTTCAGAATGTCAGATTAGATATAAGCACCAAGGCACAAATGTCAGGATGACCTGAATATCACGTCCATTTTGATATAGCAATTTTTATAAGCATCAAAACATAAACGTCATGATGACCTGAATACGCCTTGCATGACAAACACATCAAGCAGTCAAGAGATCATTCAAAATCCAATGTGAATTACCCATAGTGACCCTTTATCATTCACATCCTTAGGTAAGATCACATTTCTCAATAGGAGAAAGAACTCACTCAAAAGATAATACTTAGATCAAACTTCCTTGAATTTTCTAGGTATCAATGGTCGAGGTACACATGGCCATCAAATTCGAGATAGAGGCTCTTACAGTCGGACACCATTTCAATCCAGAATTTCCAAAGTTGTTAGATTTTCACATACAAGAAAAAGACAAAGAAAAGATTATGCCCCCAGTCATCACTCTCTAAATCCTGTAAAGGACATCATCGAAGAGCTTGAAGGGACACAATATGCAAAAATTTCAATGCGAATCAGTAAGCATACAAGGAGATAAAAGCATGTAAAAAAGAAGAAGCATAGATTGTTTTCAGTTGAGTTTTGATGTTTGATTGCATTGTTGATGCAAAATCCTTTTTGGAAACAAGACTGACTAACTGACTCACATGAAGCTTCAAAGGACTCTAACTGGATATGATATGTCTAAGATATACTAGAGACCATAGGATATGATTGTGATTTCCCCCAAGTGTTAAACATTGATAGGATACATACGCTTGAGCTGATTGGTGTACAAACCGACTTATTGAGAACAAGAATGCAGAAACAAACCGGGAGATATGTACAAACTAAAGCAAGACTGAAAGCTGGGAAAGACCAAGATTGCACTGATAGATGGAGCGTTTTGAAACAAGTGGCACCTGTTTGCTGGGTTTTCACCATCTTGGTAGAGATTCTATTTTTTCTACCAAGGCGCCTGTTTCCAGGTTTTCACCAAGGCACTTTTTTTTTCTTCTTTTTTTGTATTTTTCATGTTTTCAATTTTTTTTGTACTTTTGATATTTATTTTTATTTTTTTTAAGAATCATCAAGGTGCCTATTGCTAGGTTTTTACCAAGATGTTCATTTTTTCAAGACTTTTTCTGATTTTTAATATTTTTTCAAGATATTTTATCATAGACTGAATGCCTTAGGTGTAGAATTTCTTTAGATGGAGAACGTTGATTGGTTCTCAGAGCTATTCTCCTTCAGTCGTTGAGATTTAATAGGCACCAGAGCCAAAAGTAGCAGTGATTACAAAGGGACCCAGCTAGTTGGGTTCAAATTTCCCCTTGCATTCTCAATGGGATTGATTTTTAGGATTTTCTCTCAAGAATAGATCACCAACCTGAAATTCTTTGTGTCTAACTTTCTTATTGTAGCCTCTAGACATTATCTTCTAATATACTCTGAGATGATCATATGTTGCTTGTCTGCACTCATCTAGTAGTTCAAGTTCTTGCAACCTAGACACTCTGTAGTCATCATCAGTTACTAGACCATGCATTCTAATTCTTAGTGATGGGATTTCAACCTCAATAGGCAGTACCACTTCAGACCCATAAACTAAAGCAAAAGGTGTAGCCCCAGTAGGTGTTTTGATACTTGTTCTGATACTAGTTCTGATACTTGTTCTGATACTAGTTCTGGTACTTGTTCTTATACTTGTTCGGATACTTGGTATACTTGATAGCATCTTTTTCCATTGCAAACTCCCAAGCAAGATCATATCATGCAGTCCCAATGTCTAGCAAGGTGGAGAACAAGAGGGATTGGCAAGTTGGTGGAAGAGATGGAAGACAAGAGAATGAAGGAGAATGAAGAGAATAAATCCTCAAGGGAAAACTCCTCAAGAACACTCAAGCTAGGGAAAAAGTGTCATGTAAAGCACATTTGGACAAGCAATGAAAGGCTAGCATAGGATAAGTCACAAAAATGTAATGCCAAAGAAGGAAAGGATGTAGTCCAAAAGAGTAGACATGTCAAGAGGCTTCATAGCACTGTGTTTTACTTTTTCTTTCTTTTTTTATTAGATCAAGACCAAAGGAGAAATGATAGTGAAAGACTAAAATGAATGAAGGAAAATAAATATGAAAGCTAAACAGGAAGGGAATGAAAACAAGATCATTGTAAGATAGCTCACAAAATAGTCAAATGTCTATGCATAGATCAACATTGTCAAGATCAAAGAGAGAAGATGAAATGGATGAAATATGTAGAAGAACTACACATGATGCCTGATTGCCAGGTTTTCATCATGGTACTTATCCAAGGTGCCACAAGGGAGTGGTTTTCACCATAGGATGAATTTATTTCTCTTTACTTTTGCTACCAAGGCACCTGTTTCCAGGTTTCCACCAAGGCACATTTTCAATTTTATTTTTTTTGGAAGAAGGCAAGCTTTTCAGATAATGCTCCTTGAAAGGATAAACCATGATATGCCAAGGATTCAAAATGATACACTCAAAGATGCTGATAGGGAAAGGGAGATGGAAGAGAAAAATGGAGGATAAGGTTTTATGTAAAGCAAGTGAGGTTGGAAGATAGGAGGAATAGGCAAATAAGGAAAAAGGATAGAAGGTAGAAGGATAATGAATGGAAGGATTGTGAAAGGGTAAATGGAAAAGAAAGAAAGACATCAACACACACCTTGAAGGGTGGCGAGAGGGTGGAGGAAACATGAATGAAGGAATACGTGAAGGAATATGGTGAATGGATAGCAGAGGTTGTGGTCTAGGCACATTGAATGGACGAATGTTTTTGGAAGAAGATGAAGTGGAAGTCTTTGGAAGCTTGAATGTCAACTTCACTTTTTGCTCAACACCAGACTCTTTCAAGAGAGACTTTGGAATCCATATAGCTATAGGCTTTTCATTTCTTTTTGATGATCTAGAGAGAATATATTTAATGATGGATTTTGGAACCCATACTTGTCTTGTAGTTTTTTTCTTAGATATCTTTTTTGACTTTATGCCTCTATGTCATTTAGAGGAGACATGGTGATCTTCTCTTTTTGATGGATTCTTGTATTGCTTCTTTTTCTTGTACTGAACATTCAAGTTACTTCCAAAAGACTTGGGACTTGTGGAAGAAGGAGGATATGACTGGTTTAGATGGGTGGATGGATGAAAAGGATTCAAGGGTATGCATCTATGTTGATCTTGAGGAAAGATGGGAGATGGAGGGATGTAAGGACCCAAGATGGATGGCGAATTAGGAGAGTTAGGAGGGGAAAGTGAAGGGACATAAGGACCCAAGATGGAAGGAAGATGTGAAGCCCTTTGTAGTGGTGGAAGAGGTCCCAGGATGGAAGTGGAAGATGCAAAAGGATAATTAACAAGTTCATCAACATTTATATGACAACCAAGGACATCAGCATCTTTAGAGTGAGCATTAGAATTTTCAATAGAATCCTAGACATCTTGAATATGAGCACCTTCTTTGATAGGATTGTTCAAAGCTTGCAAAGACTTAGGAAGAGTAGAAAGTGGAAGTGAACATGGAGTGGTAGAATAATAAGATGGAAGACTTTGATCTTGACAATGATCTTTGGATAGCACAAGTGCATAATTTTTCTTTTGATTTTCAATAGGCTTAACATTGGAAGTAACAACACCATTTTTAACAACCTTAATGGAAGTATCATCTTTGGAAAGCGCAAGTGTAGTAAGGTTATTTTGATTGTCAATAAGCTCAACGGTGTAAGTAGTAACTTGATCTTGCTTAGGAGAAGACTTAAGACATGGTGGAATGCATAAAAAAGGATGTGCAGGATCAAAAGAACCCTGAAGCGAATAAGAGACATCATGAAAAGGATTGGATGACATGGAGGGTTCTTGATCTTGATCTTTCTTTATGTTTTTTTCTTCATCATTTTTAGAGTCCTCTTGACATCGAGCCACTTCTAAAAATATGAAAGCATGTTGGGATTGTATGGAAGACTATTGCAGAGATGGTGAATCACTAGCTGAAGTAGGCATTGTAGCATATGAAGGCTTAGGCTCTTTAGGTTTATCATTATTGAAAGTATTAGCAGCCAAGTGAAGGTTAGCTTGAATTTCTTGAAGAGGTAGCCCTAGAGGAAAACTATAAGGAACCATATGAAAAGTATTATGGCTTGTGTCGGATGAAGGTTCTATGACTCGAAAACTTTAGGAAATGTACAAGTATAAGAGGAAGTAGGAGATGGAAGGGAACCATCACAAGAAAAAGGTCCAAAATTAACATGATCTTGCTTGAGAAGATAATCTTTATTTTCAGCAGGAGAGTCCTTAGGAGAAGGATTCTTATAATATTGATGCTTCAAGCTAGCATGATGCATTTTATAGTCCTCAGCAGTAGTAGATGGATCATAATCAAGGTATTGTTCACAAAAATCATCAAAGTCTTTTTCAAAATCAGAATCATATGGATCACCATCATGATCTATCCAATGTGACATCCCATTTCTAGTAAGTAGGAACACCTGATGAGGAGGACTCTTAGGAACAGAGGTGTCATAGGTATCATTATATTGTCCATCATCATGGTCATCATAGTCTCCAAAGATGGATGTGTCACTCTCCGTGGAAGAGGTATCATAAGGATTGTCATGCTGCTCACATTCTATCTGGGGGCATGGTGACATGTACAAGTCTTTATCAAATGGAAAAGGGCACAGAGCTTCCATGGAGAACTCTTTAGGTTCCTTTTTTCTTTCGAGTTTGTTAAGCTTGATTTGCATAGCTTGCATCTGCTTCATCATAGCTATGATTAGAATTTCTTCCTCATGTGTACTGATTCTTTGAGACATGTGTACTGATTCTCAATGGCTACTATTCTATTCTTGACACAGTGATTTGTTCGATAGATTCTGGAAATAGGCTGAAAAAGCTAAGTATTTGGCAATTCTAACAATTTTTTGACAACTTTTCAAAATTTCCCAAACGACACTCTGTAGACTCATACGACAGTGGGTATGCTATGAAATGACAGTTAAAAGGATCATACGACAGTTGCTAGCAGGATTTGACTTTTTGAATTTTGACTGGTAGAGAGACTTGTACGACGCTAGGTTCCTTACCATATGACAGTTGGGTAGTAATGAAACGACATTTGATAGAAACTCGTATGACTTTCTGACCTCCTGAGATGTCTTTTGACTCTATAAAAGAATTTTACTTCAGATTTTGCAAATTTTGAGTTTTCAGATTTGGACTGTTTGCAAATTGTACTATCCAGATTTGAGGATTGTAATAGATTTGTTCATTTTCAGTAACGAGATAGATAAACAAGCATGCAAAATAGCAAGCAAGTGATTTCAAGCATGTCTAAAAATAATGAACAAGGGCAAAAGCAACCTTGTGCATGAACAATCAAGTGACTTATTCATTCTAATCCTCAGATGCGCTAATTGTGTATGTTCCAAAATGTTTTGCAATGATGCACTTATACCCTAGAAAATAAAAATTTGGCCTCACTAGGGTTTTTAGTAATGGTTTGACTCTGCAACTTTTATGATCCAAAGGGGTGAACTCCAATCCTAGCGCACCAGGGTTTTGACACAGTCTGAGAATTTAATCAATCAGGAGCTACTAGGGAGATCTGACAACCCAACAATGAACCACACCTATGAAGATTTCTTCCACAAGAACATTTATATAGAGATTGTTACTACCATGTCTAAAATGGCTATTACCGCTTGAGGTTCCGTCAGCACAGTTTTCCCTGTGAAGGGATCATCCGCTATGGTTAACCCTCTCTAAAGGTGACTCATAGAATGATACCACAAGGGGACTTGGCTCCAGATCCAAGGTTTTGACACCTCTTCACTTTTAACCCAAACAAAGCAAGAAGATTAATCCAACACGCTAAGATAAAATTTGTTTCACCAAGGTCTGTGATGTCAACCCCACATGATCTATCAACCTCTCCAAAGAGAGAATGTATTGATTAATAAGAGAAGATGCACTAACTAAGTAGAATGTGAAACGCACTAAGTATCCACCCTACCTACAAGGATTTCACTAGGAATCCAATCTCTCAAGAATCACAAATAGTGTTCATAGGGCCTAATTACTATGTGAGCACAGATATATTTCTGAAAGTAAATCTATCGAAAGTACCCAAAAGAAGAAAGAAGAACACTTAACGCTTAAAGTGAATATGAGGTGAGTCCACAAGGTGGAACAATTAACCCCTCACACAAGCTAAAAATGAGTCCACAACTTAGAAAACAAGTGAGTTTTAAAAAGCACAAAAGGGTTGCTTTGTGGAACAATTAACGCTTCTATCCTCTAGACCCCTCCCCTTTATGGCGCTGAGATTGCAACCACAAAGTGGAAAGAGGGGCCGATGGATTAGTGAGTCTAATAACCCAAGATAGAAATCTAGATCAATCACAAGTATCTAAGACTGCTTAAATGAATACCTAAGGTGTCACAACCTAGTATCAATTATGCAAGTGTGTAAAACAAAAGCATGAAAAGAATCACTCAAGCTAGACACATGAGAGATTTATTTTAAGTCAAAATTGAAATATTATCATAACAAGTAGAATGCCTGGGATCCTCATGATGTGCTTAGTATATATTTACTTGATTTTATCTTTGTTAAGCAATCCCGCGTAAGCAAGTAACAAACTCTCTGATAAGAAAACAAGCAAACAAGATATGCAACGTATCTTCAACTTATGAAAACCCTAGAGTTAGCTCTAAAAATCAATTATTATCAGCAATAATAACTAAAAATTAACCCAAATGACAACTCATATCATTCATTGAACCATGTAAAAAAAATAAGTGCATACCCATCACAAAATTTTATTTTTTTTGCTACATTTGACCTAGTCAACAAGATCTAATTTTTTGGATATGATTTTGGTCACAAAAATAGAAATTCAGAATAAAGACCCCTACTAAAAAATAGAGAGCTTTTCAAAAATGTAAAAATTTTAGAAAAATCTCTTCATTTGAGCTCTAGAGACTTGTTTTACCAAAATAGACTATTTTTTATAAATTGACTATTTGAGCTATTATATTGTGTCCAAATTTAAAATACAAAGAATGGACCCCCTGTATAATTTAAAGAGCTTTCCGAAAATATAAAAATTTCTAAAAAATATGTTGATTTGCGTTAGATATTGATTTTTTCTAGAATTTCAAGAAAAAATTATTAAAAATTCAAAACATATCATAAAATTCTGAATTTTTTATTGTAGCTTCCTTGATATATTTCAAAATTGAAAAAAAACATTTAGAGAAAAACTCTAAGCTGTTTGGGAGATAAAATTAAATTTTTGAAACTTTAGGGTTTTAGCTCCCAAAAAAATCAAAACTAGCATTTAAAGGTGGGTTGCCCCATGGTGGGTGCCAAAAATATGTGTGTGAATTTTGTACCTGATCTGTAGACACAAAACTTTAGTAAACTATTAGAGGTTAGCAAAATTGAAATCATGCAATGAATTGAAAGCTAAACTAACCAGGTGATTTACTGCCTTCTAATAGGTGCGAGTATGATGTTCTCAGATTGTTATCGAGATCAGTGACCTTGACGACACCTAAATGAAGGATTTGAATGCAAAATTGATATGAAATATGAATGCAATTAATCTATTTTTTTGGATTTTAGATGCAATAATATGATGGAAACTTGATATGAATCTATGCTAATATGAAGATTGATATGCTAAAATGATCTAACAATAATATGAAAACAAAAGTGATCTCACAAAATGTGGTTGATTCACAATAAGCTTTGATCCTCCAGATACCAATGTGCCAGCATGAGTTTGCAAATTATGAGATGTCAAATTGAAGAGCTGAGCCTTAATTTATTGAAATCTAGGGCTTTGGAGGTGCATGAAAGAAAGCCATAAATCACTCAAATAAACTCAACTTGATTTTTGAGTTATCTGAAAATAAAGAATATTTAATTTATAAAATCATGCAAAAGCAAGGCTTTAACTCAAAACAGAGTTTAGATCAAATTCCAACTCATCATTAGATGTTGAGTTTAAATTTTAAAATTGATTGTTAATTTCTAGTTGCCTGCTTTTCTGATTGTGCATGATTTAATTATAAATTAAATTTAAAAAATAAAGTGATTTATTCTCAACTTAACTGATTTTAAAATTAAAACAATTGATTTATGGGTTAATCAATTATTAAAATCAAACTTTTATTCAAAAATAATATCATTAAATATGACAACTTGCTTTAATTAATTAAATAAGAATTTAATCAATTAATGATAAGAATTTTGATTTATTGTCAAATTTAAATAATAATACTTAGGAATAAATATAGTTAAATTCAACTTAATAATCAAGTGGCAAGATTAAATCAATTAATTAAATATTCATCATATTCAATTAATCAACTTTAGGATAAATAAGATTTATCGCCAAATAATCATTAAATTAAAGATAATTAGGATAAATTAAGAATATTACTAGGAATATTCTCCGACGCAGAATTTGAGATAATCAATTAGGATTTGATGATGTGTCGATGTGCCTTAAGTTAGGACTTTGATGTCAATTTTGTTCGATATGTAGATGTAGAAGATTAATGAACTTATAGCCCATTTTTGGGGTATTACAGGTATTTATACCTTTCCCAATGACTATGCCCTTGTTACCTAAATGCAGTTGAGCCTATGAGGAATTCCATCAGTGAACCAAGCATTAGCATGATGGAGTCAGACATCAAGTATCTTAGTCAAAAAAATAAGAATAAGAATAAAAAGAAAAGGAGTTCTGCGAGTGAAAACCACTTCGTGGCAGTCTCAGAACCTACAAAAGTAAAAATAAAAGATGTATCCAAAGGTGAAAACCTCTCTGAAGCACCTAAGGATGAGATATTTGATGTCCTTCCGAGTCATTTATAGGATAGATCTCCAGTTCTAATTGAGCCCACTCAATCTATCAATTTGGGAACAGCAGAAGAACCATAGTTGATCCATGTAGCACAATCTCTATCAAAGGAAGAAAAGAAAAAATTTACAAAATTCCTAACAGAGAAGAAGATCAACTTTGCATGGAAATATTTAGATATGCCAGGGTTGGATCCTGATCTTATAATGCACCATTTATCTATAGCTTCAAACATTAAACCTGTTAAGCAAAAATTAAGAAAGATGCATCCACATGTTGCAGTCTTGGTAAAAGTTGAATTAGAGAAGCTCCTAAAAGCTAGATTTATCCGAGTTATTGATTATGTAGAATGGTCTCTAATATTGTACCTATTTCTAAACCAGACAAATCAATAAGAGGGTGCACCAATTTCAGAGAAGTAAACAAATTATGCCCTAAGGATGATTTTTCATTACCTAACATTGATATGATAGTAGACATGACTGCAGGCTTTGAGATGTATTCTTTAATGGATGGTTTTTCTGGATATAATCAAATAAAAATTGTTCCAAAGGATCAAGAGAAAACTTCTTTTACATGTGCATGGGATACCTTCTACTGGAATGACATGCCATTTGGGCTTAAGAATGTCGGTGCTACATATCAGAGAGCTATGACTTCTATTTTTCATGACATGATGCATAGGACTATGGAGGATTATGTTGATGATACTTTAGAAAAATCTATGATTAGAGCTAAACATTTAAATGACTTGAGCAAGATACTAGACAGAATGGAAAAATTTAGTCTCAGACTAAATCCTATGAAGTGTGCTTTGGGTGTCACTTCTGGAAAGCTCTTAGGCTACATTGTTTCAAAGAAAGGAATTGAGGTAGATCCAGCTAAAGTAAAGGCTATAATGGAGATGCAACCTCCCAAGAATATCAGTCAAATGAGAACATTACAAGGGAGAGTTCAATCTATTAGATGCTTCATATCTTAGCTAGCGGACATATCACAACCTTTTACAAAGACATTACATAAAGGTGTGAATTTGCATGGAGCGAGGAATGTGAAAATAATTTTGATCATATCAAGAAGTATCTATCAAATCCTCCCATCTTGATGCCTCCTATTCAAGGGAAACCATTGATCTTATATGTCTCCAAAACAGATACATCACTGGGGGCATTGCTTGCACAACATGATGAGAATAAAAAGGAAAGAGCTATATAATATATTAGTAGAACATTGGTGGCATACGAAAAGAACTATTCTATGATTGAAAAGGCTTGTCTAGTTGTGATCTTTGCATCACAAAAATGAAGACATTATATGTTGGCTCATACTATACATTTAGTATCTAAGATTGATCCACTAAAGGACCTACTAAGCAAAGCAGCCCTCACGGGTAGATTATGGGTCATGCTCTTAAGTGAATTTGACATTGAATATGTTGAAAGAAAAGCTATTAAAGGCCAAGTTATTGCTGATCAATTAGCAGATGCACCTTTATTTGATGATACACCAATGCAAATGGAATTCCCAAATTCCTCTATCATGAATCTTTCCTCTAGAGAATGGCAATTATTCTTTGATGGCTCCTATACACATAATGGATCTGGAGCAGGCATATTATTCATAACTCCTCAAGGATACACAATCCCAAAAGCATTTAGAATCAAGTTTCCTTTCACAAACAATATTGCTGAATATGAAGCCCTTCTTAATGGCATGAAAATGGAAATTGAGTGGAGAGTAACAGAATTACACATTCATGGAGACTCACAACTTGTAATCCATCAAGTCAATGATGTGTACCAAACTAAAGATGAAAACCTCATTCCATACAAGAGAATGGTAGATGATCTAAAGAAGTATTTCATATCTATCACATTTGAGAAAATACCTAGAACAGAGAATAAGGTTGTCGATGCAATGGCAACATTATCTACTTTATTATAGCTACCTAAACATGAGCTATGCTACGAGTTCCTGGTGGAAGCACTATCCTGCATATGAATCCCTTGAAACCCACATGATTTGCACTATTGTAGGTCATGATTCATCAAGATATAAAAACCTATTCTCCTATCTCAAAGACCAAATCATTCCCGATACCTTCAACTACCATGAAAAGAGATACCTTATTCATAATGCCTCCCGATATGTCATCATTGGTCATGATCTTTACAAATGAGGTATAGATGGTACACTACTTAGATGTTTAGAATGGGAAGAGTCTCAACGTGCGTTAGAGGAAGTCCATGATGGTATTTGTGGGTCACACTCGAACAGTTTAACACTAGCTCGAAAACTTATTAGGGCTAGGTACTATTGGCCTGAAATGGAGAAAGAGTCTATCAAGTTTGCTAAGAACTATCAAAAGTGCCAAGTGCATGGCAACTTAATTCATGCTCCAGGGAGAGATCTAATTCCCTTCACTACTTAATGGTCTTTTCATCAATGGGCATTTGATCTTATAGGATCCATACATCCTCATTCTTCTAATGGACATACCCATATAATCAAGGCTACAG
The DNA here is from genome assembly GCA_027943335.1 of Chamaecyparis obtusa. Classification (NCBI taxonomy): domain Eukaryota; kingdom Viridiplantae; phylum Streptophyta; class Pinopsida; order Cupressales; family Cupressaceae; genus Chamaecyparis; species Chamaecyparis obtusa. The sequence goes on from BSBK01000049.1 coordinate 853,348, forward strand.
ATTATTTTAGAAAATGGGTAGAAGCAGTCCCTTTGACACAAGCAACTGGTAAGCAAATATCTATGTTTATTTTGAACTACATCATATGTCGGTATGGTATTCCACATTCTATAGTCACAGATAATGGTGGACAATTTAAGAACAAAGACTTGGATGATCTATGTGCCAAATTTAAGATTACAAAACATTGGTCATCTATCTACTATCCTCAAGGGAATGGACAAGCTAAGGCTTCTAACAAGAATCTATTGAAAATCTTACACCATACAGTTAATAAAATAAGAAGAGATTGGCATCTCATGATCAATCCAACTCTCTAGGCCTACAGAACAAGTATCAAAATGCCTAATGGGGCTACACCTTTTTCTTTAGTTTATGGGTCTGAAGCGGTACTACCTATTGAGGTTGAAATCCCATCACTAAGAATCAGAATGCATGGTCTAGTAACTGATGATGACTACAGAGTGTCTAGGTTACAAGAACTTGAACTACTAGATGAGCACAGACGAGCAACGTATGATCATATCAAAGTATATCAAAAGATAATGTCTATAGGTTACAATAAGAAAGTCAGACACAGAGAATTTCAGGTTGGCAATCTAGTCTTGAGAGAGAATCCTAAAAATCAATCACATAGAGAGCACAAGGGGAAGTTTGAACCCAACTAGCTGGGTCCCTTTGTTATCACTACTACTTTTGGCTTTGGTTCCTATCAACTCTCAATGACTGAAGGAGAATAGCTCTGAGAACCAATCAATGTTCTCCATCTGAAGAAATTCTATGCCTAAGGCATTCAGTCTATGGTAAAATGTCCTGAAAAAATCTTTAAAATTGAAAAAAGTCCTAAAAAAATGAACATCTTGGTGAAAACCTAGCAATGGGCGCCTTGATGATTCACAAAAAAAAATTAAAAAAATATCAAAAGTACAAAAAAATTAAAAAAATGAAAAATACAAAAAAATGAGAAAAAGAAAAAGTGCCTTGGTGAAAACATGGAAACAGGCGCCTTAGTAGCAAAAATAGAATCTCTGCCAAGATGGTGAAAACCAAGCAAATGGGCACCACTTGTTTCAAAACACTCCATCTACCAGCGCAATCTTGGTCTTTCCTAGCTTTCAGTCTTTCTTTAGTTTGTACATATCTCTTGGTTTGTTCCTGCATTCCTATTTTCAATAACTCGGTCTGTACACCAATTAGCTAAAGCGTCTATATCCTATCAATGTTCAAACTTGGGGGCAATCAAAGTCATATCCTATGACCTCCAATGTATCTTAGACATATCATATCCATTCAGAGTCCTTTGAAGCTTCATCTGAGTCAGTCAGTCAGTCTCATCTCCATAAAGGATTTTGCATCTACAACAACGCCATCAAATATCAAACACAAACTGAAAAAATTCTATGCTTTTTACATGATTTTATCTCTTTGTATGTTTACTAATTCACATTGAGATTTTTGCATATTTTGTTCCCATGAGCTCTTCGATGATGTCCTTTATAGGATTTAGAGAGTGATGACTGGGGGCATAATCTTTTCTTTGTTTTGTTCTTGTATGTGAAAATTTAACAACTTTGGAAATTCTAGATTGAAATGGTGTCCGACTGTAAGAGCCTCTATCTTGAATTGGATGGCCATGCGTACCTCAACTATTGATACCCATAAAATTTAAGGAAGTTTGATCTAACTATTGTCTTTTTTGAGTGATTTCTTTCTCCTATTGTGAAATGCGATCTTACCTAAGGATGTGAACGATAAAGGGTCACTACAGGTAATTCACATTGGATTTATAATGATCTCTTGACTGCTTGATGTGTTTGTTATGCAAGGCGTATTCAGGTCATCATGACTTCTATGTTTTGATGCTTATACAAATTGCTATATCAAAATGGACATGATATTCAGTTCATCCTAGTGCTTATGCCTTGGTGCTTATATCTAATCTGACATTCCGAAAATAAAATCAATATTCATATGTCTATGGTTGTCTAGCCAGTGGGCATTGTATTGATTCTTGAGCATAAAAATCAATATTCATATGTCTATGGTTTCATAACTAGTGGGCATTGTATTGATTTATCCAATTACCTACAAATTCAATGATGAGAATGATTGACACATGATCAGTGACTAGGTCCTAGGTCCTAGGTTGCATTTCATTTTGCACTTTGCATGATTGCATGACCTCACAAATTATTGAATTAAACTTGAACGCTTAAACGATTCTTCAAAAATGCTAAAAATATATCATAAGAGCTGAATCTTACATGAAGGTTCCTCTAATGAAACAACAAGTAGAATCCTTTTTCAGGATCAAAATCAAAATCTGAAATTATTTATATTGTAAACTACTTGCATAATCAACCTTCAATCATCATAGAAATCCAGAATTCAACTTAACTGGTCATCTTACATCAAACTATTCAAATTTCAACCTAGTCAAACTTGGTCTCCAGGACCTCTAAACGATGCAGAATGCATTCCCAGATGTGTATAACCACTTCTCAAATCAATTAACATGCTTCTAAACTATAAATGCTGACTTTTCTTGTCAAATTTCAATTTTAATCCCGAAGGGGGCATGGTATTGCACATCATTCAAAGTTTGTAACTCAATTCTATCAACCAAATCTTTCTCTTAGTAATCAAGACAACAACCACATCTAGTTGCTGATTCATCTAAATTCCTCATCGCTTGGGGAAAATCTATCATCTCTTGGGGCATATCAGATTCATCTAGTATCCAAATCTATCTTGTAAATTGTATTAGCTTTTCGTAACTATCGGTTCATTAGTGTTATTTCCTTGGTTCTTCATAACTGATGGGTTCAGGATGTGATACCAATATGATTCATACAAGGACATTGAGGTTTAAAATCATTTACTCACTTCTTTGCAATCATAAGGTTCAGAATCAAGCATTTTGGCACTTTTTTGTAATCACCAGTTCATTGTTGATATAGCTAGCATCATCTCGATTTCTGGTCATTCTGGGCCTGGGTCGATATCTTTCAATCTTTAATCTTTCAAATCAGTTTCATATGTATATCAAAACATAGACTATCTTTAAACCACTGCGCTTCGGATAGTAATTCAAAGAGGGGCAAAATGTAATACCACAAAAATGGGCTATAGGTTCATTAACCTCTTAAATCGACAAATCGATCGAAATCGACACAAAAGTCCTAACCTAAGGCACATCTGCACATCAAGTCATTGAAATCCTAATTGATTTTATCTTAATTCTACATCAGAGAATATTCCTTGAAATATTCCTATTTTATCCTAATTTAATTATCTTTAATTTAATAATTATTTGGCGATAAATCTCATTTATCCTAAATTTGATATGATAAATATTTAATTAATTAATTTAATTCTGCCACTTAATTATTTAATTAGATTTAATTTTATTTATTCCTAATTATATTATTTAATTTTGACAATAAATCAAATCTCCTACGAATAATTGATTAAATATTTATTTAATTGATTAAATCCAAGTTGTCAATATTTAATAATATAGTTTTGAATAAAAGTTTGATTAAAATAATTGATTAACCAACAAATCAGTTATTTTTAAATTTAAAATCAGTTAAGTTGAAGATAAATCACTTTATTTATTTAATTAATTCATGATTATTTGTGCACATTCAAAGAGCAGTTAAACTTTAAATCAAAAAATCAATTCAAGTTGTTATCTTTTCGAAACTCAACATCTATTTTGAGTTCAAAGTTGATCTAAACTTCTGATTTGAGTTAAAAAGTTGTTCTTGCATGATTTTATGAGTTATCTATTTCTAATTTCTTCTTAACTCAAAAATCAACCTGAGTTCATCAAGAGTGATTTATGACTTTTTCCATGCACCCTCAAGCCCTGGATTTCTATAAAATCAAGGCTCAGGTCTTTACAAATCATCCACAGAATCTGCATACTTACTCTAGCGAATTGACATCAGAGGAATCATCAAGCTTCTTGCAAATCAGCATTTTGTGAGATCAATCTTGTTTTCAATTCATTCTAGTTTCATATTTCATATCATTGTTAGCTTAATTTGCATATCATTTCAATCCATTTAGATTAATTTATTATCAGTTTTTCTCATCTTATTGCATCAAAAAAATTTTAAAAAATAGATTAATGTGCATTCATATTTTATTGCTTTCATCATTTAAATCCTTCATTTAGGTGTTGCATTGTCACTGGTCTTGATCTAATCTGAGAATACCATACTCACATCTACTAGAAGGTAGTAAATAGTCTAGTTAGCTATATTGTTCTTATTTGCATATTTTGATTTTTTCTAACCTCTAATGTTTTACTAAAGTGTTGTGTCTACAGCTAGGTACAAAATTCACACACACACCATTGACTTGCAGGGATAAAGACAAGATAATAAGAGAGGCTATGCATTTGGAAAAAGGGTTTTACCATCATGACTTCATGTTGTGTGCATCTAGAATGGATATTTAACTAACATATATCCTTACAAAATATATAAGGAATCAATCACTATAACCATCATTACAATAGAACCACTCTTTCAAGATATTCTTGGCCAAACCCATCTCATAAACCAATAATTCAATCTAAAACAGTGATAGCTTGTATTCCATTCATATTCAAGATGCTTAACAAATTTCATAGATAATAATTCAATAGACCAAAACAAGGCACCATTCTTAGTTTCATTGTGTGTGTGTGTGTGTGTGTGTGTGTGTGTGTCTATATATATATATATATGAGGAATCAATCACTATAACCATCATTACAATAGAACCACTCTTTCAAGATATTCTTGGCCAAGTCCATCTCATAAACCAATAATTCAATCTGAAATAGTGATAGCTTGTATTCCAATCATATTCAAGATGCTTAAGAAATTTCATAGATAATAATTCAATAGTGTTAGAATAACTGAGAGGGGGGGGGAATCAGTTATCTAGTGTCCCAAAACAAAATGTATAATCCAAAACAAATTCTTCAACTTCTGCTACTTAGTAAACATAAAATAGTTTCACTATCTGTGTTTTTACCGATTGTCAGTCTAAAACTTATAGCAGTTACCGATCAAATCTAACATGTAATATGAAAAGTATGATAACAAACAAATATCACAATCAACACATAACACAAGAGATTTAACATGGAAACCCTATGAAGGGAAAAACCACCTGGGACCGGCAACCCAAAATTGTTCACTCTTCTGAAGTGAGGTCGGTGAAGACCCAACCCTGTTAAAGGTTACAAACACATTGTTAGGTGTGACCTTGTTAGAGGATTTTAGACTAGAAGTTATCATCCAATTAGCAGTCACTCTAGGGTTGACAGGATAACAATGTTCACTCTATGAATGAAACATCAAAAGACTTTCATAGTCCACTCGGTTAAAATATTTGACTATGTACAATGGTTAAATATGTAACAATAGATGATCTGCCTTGAAACAACTTCAATTGCAATTTACAGATCAATGTTCAACTCATTCAAATCTTTCTGATCAATATACCACTTCAGATTCAATACTATATCAACTTACTGTCCATCGGTAATTACTCTCTATAGCTCAATAATTGTTCTGTAGCTTGGTTCTCATTAACCGGTATGATCAGAATGCATGAAAACTTGTTCACACAATAATTTTGTAGTATCTTCTTCTTTCGGCTTCTTCAACAATGAAACCAATGTCTCTTATATAGATGAGTAAATCATTTTCTTTTCCTCCATCAGATTTTGCCGCTTAATCATATTCATAGATTTTTCCACTTTAAGCTTCCTCAACTGATGTGTTAGTAACATGTTTCAATCTGCTCCATTAGATCCTTCTTTATTTATGTTAGTCATCGATGTTCATAACAAACCTTATCTATTACCTCGATTTCATACACTTTACAGCTCATCACTTTATCAGCTAAACTGATCATTTAATTCCTTTCTATTTTTCTTAGTTAACAAATAAATGCATCAGTGAACACAAGCTCGATTAACACTACTCTCGGTATACACTACATTCTATCGGTGTATACTAGAATGCTTTATTTACCAACAACACTGCTTTGTGTCTTTCAGCTCTATTCTTCATCATAGATGAATGCAACATAATAAAGTTAATTTCATCAACTCATAGACTCATCAACAAATTACTCAATGTATTCCTTATCCTCATCTAATATATACATCTTCCTCATGTAGACATTTTTGTTCTTCATCTCTTTATCCTTTCTTCAGATGTGTCGGTATAGTAACTTACAAGATAAGTATTGTCAAGTTAGTTGACATCAATGACAACATAATACTAATTTAATCATCTTGCATATCTAATCAACAACTCCTTAGTAATCTTGAATTACAGATTCTCCATTCAGGTTCTAAATCAGTTGTAGTTCATCAATCTCTCCCTTTGGCATTGATGGGAACTCAAGTAATATGAAGTGTACCATACACATACCTAATATGTATTCTACAACTCTATAATCAAATGTTGTGTAAGCTCTCCCTGGCTTAATATGTTTAATCACTACATTACTAAACAACATTAAAAAAATACAGCTTTGTCATTCTCTCCCTTAGATAGTTCTCATCGGTGCATATCTCTCCCTTTACTTTTCATATTATTTATCTCTCCCTTTGACAATAATGCCAAAGAAACAAATAAATAATCAGCTCTTGTAGTAGCTAAGTAACTCTCTATTGTCCAATATAATCTTTGTATCTTTGTATGTTGATATCCCAATCTATTTCAGTTCATCAAACTTAATCACAACCTTGAACAATATCCAAAGTTTGAACTATGTTGCATCAACATGTGTGATCATCTGATAAGATTAGGTTGATGCAACATCCAGATCACATTAGTGACTGATAGACAAGGGACGGACCCCAAGTCTAGTCCTCAAATATTCAAATGTGTCCTTCGGTAGAGGCTTTGCAAAGATATCTGCAAGTTGTTCTTTGGATGTAACAAATTCTAACTTCACTTGCTTCTCTTGCACTTGTTCTCTTAAGTAGTGATACTTAATTAATATATGCTTTGTCTTAGAGTGCATCACTAGATTCTTTGAAATATTAATAGCACTTGTGTTGTCACAGTATATAATCACCAGGTCAGTGATTACCTCATTCATTCCTTCCAACACTTGCTTGATATATGCAATGTTTGAGCAATTAGGAGTAGCAGCAACATACTCTACTTTACCTATAGACTGAGAAATACAAGCCTTCTTTTTACTTGTCTAGGTTAAAAGTCTTTCACCAAAGAAAAATGCTCCTCCAGTGGTACTTTTTCTGTCATCCACATTTCCAGCCCAATCAGCATTGGTATAAACCTTCAACTCAAACTTACCTTCCTTAGGATACCATAATCCATAATCTTCTATCTTTTTCAGGTATCTTAAGATCCTTTTAGTAGCAATCATGTGTGATTCTTTAGGATTAGTATAATATCTAGCAACAATTCCCACAGCATGTGCTATATCTGGTCTACTGTGAACTACATACATTAGTTTACCAATCATGGATCGGTAAAGTGTTTGGTTTACCTCTATCGTTTCATCTTCCTTTGTCAATTTACTTCTAGTAGCCATCGATGTTCCCACAAGTTTAGCATCTTCCATGCCAAATGTCTTCAAGACTTCCTTTATGTACTTGGACTGTGTGATAAATATCCCATCACTCTACTGAATCACTTGTAATTGGAGAAAGAATTTAATTTCTCCAAACATAGACATTTCAAACTCATTCCTCGTGTCATCAGCAAAAGATTTACATACATGATCTTGACCTCCAAAAATAATATCATCAACAAAAATTTTAGCAATAAGAATAGTGTCATCAGTATCACCTTTCATGTACAAATTGTTGTTTTCACTAGTTCTTACAAATCCAATACTTAACAAATAAGTATGCAACCTTTCATACCATGCTCTTAGTGCTTGCTTCAAGCCATATAAAGCTTTGTGTAATCTACATACCATGTCTCTATTGTTTGGATCAATGAATCCTTTAGGTTGTTCTATGTAGACCTCTTCTTCAAGTATACCATTCAGAAATGTTGACTTCACATCCATTTGATAAACCTTAAATTTCTTGTGTGCAGCATATGCAAGTAGCATTATAACTCCTTCCAATCTAGCAATAGGTGCAAATGTCTCGCCATAATCAATGCCTTCTTCCTATGCATATCCCTTCCATACCAATCTCGCTTTATTTCTTGTCACTTCACCATTTTCATTTATTTTGTTTCTGAATATCCATTTAGTATCGATAACATTCTTATCTTTAGGTCGGGGTACTAAGGACCAAGTTTTGTTTTTCTCTATTTTTTCTATTTCCTCTTTCATTCCATTAACCCATTCTTCATTCTCTAATGAAACTTTCACATTCTTTGGTTCAAATTCACAAACTAGACATGTACCTTGTCTTGTTTTGCTTCTTGTTTGCATTCCAGCTTGCCTATCTCCAATAATTTGTGTCTTAGGATGATGTCTTCTGATAAAACTAGCTAGTACTTAGTTTCTTCTTTCTTGTTCATCCTGTTCAGGTTCATGTGCTTGCTCAGTAGCACCATCTTGTTCATCGGTTTCCCTTTCCTGTTCCTCAGGGTTATTTTCCTGTTGACCAGTTATCACAAGTTGTGACTTTGGTAGATAGTCAAGAAGTTCAATGTAAATGAATCTACCATAGTCTACCAGTTCCTTTCTTTCTTCTATGTTCTTGTCATCAAAATCATCAACACGGACATTAGTACTTTCAATCATCTTATTTGAAACCTTATTCAGACATTTGTATGCTTTACTCTTAGTAGAATATCCTAAGAATATTCCTTCATCGCCTTTAGAATCAAATTTCCCATTTCTCTCATCTTTCAAAATGAAATATTTGCTTCCAAAAATCTTGAAATAACTTACAGTAGGTTTGTGTCCAAACCATAGCTCATAAGGTGTCCAGTTGGTGTCCTTCTTTAGTTGTACTTGATTAAGCACATATACAACTATACTAATAGCTTCTCTCCAATATGTCTGAGCAACATTCTTTTGTATCATCACTGTTCTAGCACAATCAATTATTGACATGTTCCTTCTTTCAGCAATCCCATTCTGCTGAGGTGTTCTTAGTGCAGAGACCTGTCTCTTAATACCATGCTCATTATAGAAATTAGTAAATTCATCAGAGATAAATTCACCTCCTCTATCAGATCTTAAGCATTTTAATTCTTTTCCATTTTCTTTTTCTACCTTTGCCTTATACCACTTCAACATCTTAAATGCTTCAGCTTTCTCTTTCAAGAACATAACAGTCATCAACAAAAAGAATAAAATATATATCACCATAATAGCTCTGAGTTCTCATAGGACCACATAGGTCAATATGAACCAACTCAAGTGTTTTCTTTGTTGAGTAGTCTTTGCTCTTAAAACTAGACTTAGTCATCTTACCTTTCTAACATTCATGGCACATAGCATGATCTAGTTTTGACATGTTAGGCAACCCTCTAACTATTTTCTTCTTACTAATCTTGATCATGTTATCAAAATTCACATGACATAACCTCTTATGCCACAACCATGCATCTTCATCATTCATTAATAAACAAGAAAACTGATCAATATCAAGATAAAATAGATTACCGCTGGATTATGTACCAGTTTCGACAAGTCTTCCTCCATTATCATATATTCTTACCTTTCTTCTCTCAAAAGAAAATCGGTGGCCTGAGTTATTCAGTTGTGCCACACTTAACAAATTATAGTTTAGTCCATCTACCCAATATGCATTTTCACATTTTATTCTATCATTAATCATCAGTGAACCTTTACCTCTCACCATACAAGGTGCATCATTTCCCATTATAACAAATCCTCCATCATATTCATCAAGTAGATCAAATTTCTCTATATCACCAGTCATATGATGTGTACAGCCATTGTCTATGATCCATGTATCATTTCTTCTTACTTTAGAGATTAGTGTTGTTTCTTCATGTTTCTCTTCTTCCTTTGAATCATCTTTCATAGCAACAAATACTACTTCTACATCATCATCAGTGTTTGATTCAGATTCAAATTCTTTGGCTATGTAACATGTTGGCATTAAGTATGATTGTCATTAGTGACAACACTTATTTAGACTCTGCATGTTTACCAAGCATAACAGTGTTTGCCGAGCAGAAAAGTGTTTACCAAGTAGAATAGTGTTTACCGAGCAGAATAGTGCTTACCGAGTAGAACAATGCTTATCGAGTTATCTTCACCAAGTGATGAGATGAGCAGCGTTTACCGAGTGCCAGCACGGTAAACAGGGAATTTAGTCTCTACCGAGTGACACTATATCTACCAAGTCTCCAGTATATACTGAGTTTGAAACTACAACTGAGTGGTTAGTATGGACCGAGCCTCCACTTCTACCGAGTGCATGACAATGCCAAGTAACACAGTGGATGCCGAGTATCAGAAAATCACCGAGTTAGTTTGTAGTAACCGAGTCACTATATTTGGGCCGACTCAATAATACTTGTGTTTGCTTGTTTAGAGCTGACTTTGCTATTGTTTTGTAATTATTTTGGATTGATATATAAACAATGTTTTGTATCATATCCAAAGTGTGAAAGGGAGAAGCGAAAAAGAGAAGAAAGGCAGAGATAAGTGAATTACAAAGGGATACAACAGTATAAGAAGCAGTAGAGACATATCTATCATAGAAGGTGATCAGTACATCAGAGAATCTCAATCAGCAAGCACAGTTGCAAGTAAGAGATCTACTGTTTCATCCTAACAGGTGAATCAGCCCCAAATCCTTTAACTAGGTAGACTTAACAGTCTTTGCAAAAATCTCTTAACTGAGTGCATACTTCTTTGTATGTTTGTAAATCCTCTAACAAGGTGGACCTAGTAGTCCTTATTGCTCCTAACAAGGCAGATCATTAGAAGTGATCATTGTAAGCCTTAATCGGCAAAATTTATACTGCAGTATTGAAGTTTAGTGGGTTTCATCCCCACCCCAATTTTACTTTCTATTTGGAAGGTTTCTGGGTCACCAAATCTCTATGTTCAAAGTGTTATGAATGTTTTATTCTTTCTATTACTCATGCATACAGTTATCTTATCAATCTAATGTCATTGAGAAAATGGTTGAGATCTAAAATTTTTAAAAGTTTTGAAGTTACTGATTCACCCCTCCCCTCTCAGTAACCTAGCTAGTCTTGAATATTTCCAACAGTAACATACCTTTCTCCTTTTGTCATAGTTATCTCAGTTATCTCTTTTGTTGTGTCAGTAGCCTCTATTGACTCTTCTCCCATAGCTTCCTTTGGATCGGTCTTTAGATCTATCATCATCTTTCTTATTCGGACATCTAGCAACAATGTGGCCAACTTCTTTACAATTAAAACATGCTAAGGGTAGCTTGCCTCTATACCTTCCCTTACCTTTGTGAAATCTTTTGGCCATAAGAGCTTCAAGCTCATCAAGTTCATCATTGATATTACTATCACTATAATTATTCTTATCATTCCTGCTACTAGACTTACCAATCTTCAAAGAGGACATGAAAGTAGATTCAACAGAAGGTACAACACTGTTGTCAAAGTTATTCAATTCAAAGGTTGTAAGCTTACTGATCAGTGTGTCAAGAGTAAGGTTCAATGTAGCTCTTGTTTCATGAATTGAAGAGATCTTGATCGCATAAACTGGCAACAAAGTTCTGAGAATCTTTCTTATCACTGTTTCATCGTCAATAACTCCATTGGATGCTCTAATAGCATGTACTACCTCTTTTAGTCTATTTGTGTATTGCACAATGTTCTCACCTTCTTTCATCTTCATATCATCAAATTGACCTCTTAGACTTTCTGCTTTGGCTCTCTTAACATTTGCATCTCCACTGTATATTAGAGTCAGTTTATCCCACATGGCTTTGGCAGTTGTGCATCCCTTAATGTCTTCAAATTCAGCATTGGTATAGGTAGTAGCAAGTTCCATCATAGTAATATTATGTTCATGCCTTTCCTTTAGTTGATCAAGTGTTAGGGGACCTGGTGTCAGTTCAATGTAGCCAATCTCCATCAGTTCTAGTGCAGAATTCCCAATTCCAGATAGGTGCAACTTCATCCAGCTTTTCCATACTGTGAAGTTATCTTTGTTTAGCTTTCACACTTCCTCGTATACATCTTGAGACCTTTTTGCAGAAGTCCTTAAAACTCTGCTCTAAGCAACCACAACTCTGATACCAATTGTTAGAATAACTGAGAGGGGGGGAATCAGTTATCCAATGTCCCAAAACAAAATGTATAATCCAAAACAAATTCTTCAACTTCTGCTACTCGGTAAACATAAAATATTTTCACTGTCTGTGTTTTTACTGATTGTCATTATAAAACTTATAGTAGTTACCGATCAAATCTAACATGTAATATGCAAAGTATGATAACAAACAAATATCACAATCAACACATAACACAAGAGATTTAATGTGGAAACCTTGTGAAGGGAAAAACCACCTGGGACCAGCAAGCCAAAATTATTCACTCTTCTGAAGTGAGGTCGGTGAAGACCCAACCCTGTTAAAGGTTACAAACACACTGTTAGGTGTGACCTTGTTAAAGGATTTTAGACCAGAATTTATCGTCCAACCACCAATCACTCTGGGGTTGATAGGATAATAATGTTCACTCTATGAATGAAACATCAAAAGACTTTCATAGTCCACTCGGTTAAGAGATTTGACTGTGTACAATGGTTAAATATGTAATAGTAGATGATCTACCTTGAAACAACTTCAATTGCAATTTACAGATCAATGTTCAACTCATTCAAATCTTTCTAATCAATATACCACTTCAGATTCAATACTATATCAACTTACTATCTGTCAGTAATTACTCTCTATAGCTCGGTAATTGTTCTGCAACTTGGTTCTCATTAACCAGTATGATTAGAATCATTTTCTTATTAACCAATGTCTCTTATATAGACAAGTAAATCATTTTCTTTTCCTCCATCATATTTTGCCACTTAATCACATTCATAGATTTTGTCGCTTTAAGCTTCCTCGGCTGATGTGTCAGTAACACATTTCAATCTACTCCATTAGATCCTTCTTGATTTATGTTAGCCATCAATCTTCATAACAAACCTTATCTGTTACCTCCATTTCATACACTTTATAGCTCATCACTTTATTGGCTAAACTGATCATTTAATTCCTTTCTATTTTGCTTGGTTAACAAAGAAATGCATCAGTGAACACAAGCTCAGTTAACACTACACTTGGTATACACTGCATTCCATCGGTGTATACTGGATTGCTTTATTTACCGACAACACTGCTTTGTGTCTTTCAACTCTATTCTTCATCATAGATGAATGCAACATAATAAAGTCAATTTCATCAAGTCATAGACTCATCAACAAGTTACTTAGTGTATTCCTTATCCTCATCTGATATATACATCTTCCTCATGTAGATATTTATGTTCTTCATCTCTTTCTCCTTTCTTCAGATGTGTCGGTATAGTAACTTACAAGATAAGTATTGTCAAGCTAGTTGACATCAATGACAACATAATATTGATTTAATCATCTTGGATATCTAATCAGAAAATCCTTAGTAATATTGAATTACATATTCTCCATTTAGGTTCTAAATCAGTTGTAGTTCATCAAATAGACCAGAACAAGGCACCATTCTTAGTTTCATTATATATATATAGATGAGGAATCAATCACTATAACCATCATTACAATAGAACCACTCTTTCAAGATATTCTTAGCCAAATCCATCTCATAAACCAATAATTCAATCTGAAATAGTGATAGCTTGTATTCCATTCATATTCAAGATGCTTAACAAATTTCAGAGAATAGGAGGATATTCAGAGAAGAATATATGGAAGTGTGTCAAATAATTCAAATGACAAAAGTAGCCATCAAGGAGGTGATTATTTCTAGGATGACGGGCCATCAATACCGATTTCATTCAAGATGGGACTTAGCCATGGAAAGCAAGTGGGATCTCAAACAGTGTGGGGATCACAGGATAAAAAAGAAGAGAGGCCAAAGGAGGGATATGATTTGGCAAGCTTTGCCGACAGGTTGGAAAAAATTTAACTTTGACGGCACAAGCAGAGGGAATCTTGGGGAAAGCAGAGCTGGAGCCATCATTAGAGATGACCAAGGCAATTTGATACAAGGCATTATCGATTCGAAGTCAGTAAAAATGTTTAGACAACAAGACATTATCCCAAAGGAGCTTTAGGATGTCTTATCAGCTGATAAAGTCACTCTTTTGAGAGCTGGCATCAAATGATTCTGAAAGCTTTGACGGCATGGTAGAAGACAAGCGAAGCTTCAGTACAAGGTTTGGTCAGGATTCTTCTCACCACATTACTTCGTATCCATCTCTGAGATTTCCTCAAGAGTGGAAAGTAGACTTATCTCTCACTAGCATATTATATATTTGGGGTATGACTCTTGTTGCATTGCAAAGATGGTGTTCATGGGTATCTCTTACAAGTGCATTCAGGAAGAGTCGCTAGTGGACATGCCTAAAATGCAAATCAGCCGAATATTCAAGCAGGTGAATGAACAAGAACAGGTGACAATGGTGGTCTTGTTGGGAGGATATTATTGGTCAAGAGGTCATGTACATGATGGGAGACTCATCTACAACTTGTTTCTACCTATCATTCAGGTTTTGGGGCACTCGGTATATGCCAATGGGATGGTTCATAGAATGATCACTAAGGAGCTATATTTTGATGTCTCTCGTGCCTTGGATCTTTTAAATCTTAGTGTTACCATTGGGGGATTGATGAGTATTTTCTACTTGAAATCTAAGGGCAAGAAAACTCAGATGAAGAAGGCCTGGGCCTTATTCAAATCATGCATTGTGAAGGATTACAACATGTCCAAATTTGAGGCTTTCTGCAGGAGCAATGATTCTCTTTTTTTGGAAGAAATAGTTGTTAGGTTGATTGATGTGGGAAATGGCATAGGGTATCTGTATAACTAAATTAGACTGAATAGCTAATTTGGTTTTTTGTTTTGTTCTATAAAAGCAGATATTCCTTTATATCATATTTATGTTCTTTTTAAAGGAAATATAAAGGGTACTTCATGTTGTGTGCATCTAGAATGGATATTTAACTAACAATGCATGGTCTAATGATTTAACTAACTATGTAGAACACATGATCCACCACATTCAAAGTAAATTCCAAGAATGTATGTCAAAGCAAAGAGTAGACATAGATGATAAGGCAAAGAATGGCATTGTCTACAAAAGTAGAGAGAAAAGGCCAAAATTCAAAGATGACTATTAGAGGAGACACTAGCTAAATGGGAGGGCATTCAACATGCATCAAAAGCAGTGGTATACACTGCAAATGGAAAAGACAATGTTGATGAAGTTGGAATGGCACTTTTAGAGTGTCATAGAGTTCCTCATGATAGTGAGCACAAAAGATGATTAGTCATGTGAAGGAATAGTAAGAACAAAAGAAAAAAATGCATCCAAGAGTCTTGAGAAGTGACTATCAAAAGGATGTCAATAAATGGTGATCAAATTTGTAAGAAAAGATTAGTCCCAATGACAAACAACACTTTTGAGTTTTAGTTATAGACAAGGTTGACTATCAAATAGGCTTGATGAGGTGATGATAAGTGTAACAATTCATGATTTAAAAAGATGCCAAAACAATGTGGATAAGAAATGTTTAAAGAAATTTCTTCTTCAATGCTTATCCACTATCACAGTGGTATAAAGTGATAAAAAATAATGATTCATATGGTTTATGATAAGTCACAAAGACACTCTTATAATAGTCATCAAGAGATAATAGAGGTCATGCATGCATGATTGCAAAGCATAATGAATAAAGAACAGGCACTGTTATGAAGGCTCATAACCATAGTAAGGAATGATGTCATAAAAATCAAAAGAGGGACAGTTTCTAAAAGGTAGTGATATTCAAAGATTGAAAAAAGGGTACTATATCATGACAAAGATGCAAGCATTAATATATTTTCATGAATGTGAAGGTGCGGTGATCAACAATGCCATAAAGAGACTATTGTTAGTGTTTCTACAAAATAGAATGATAGTGTTGTGAAAGAAAAGATTCATGTTCAAGAAGAGTGCCTCAAAACAATGTTATTCAATGCTTGAGGGATGATATTTACTACTTTCATAATGACTACATGATGAAAAGATGGTCAGATTAAAATATGTAAATCTTACCCACTGATATGATAGTCAGCTACAGGGCCACAATGTATGTAATGAGAGGTGTCATATTATCTTTCAAAGAGTAGAGTAAAAGCTGGCAGTAGCATCAAGAGGTGCATGTTTTGTACAAAGTTTTAGACCATAAAATGAAGAGCATGAGGCTATCATCACATCAATCCTTATGATTTGTGAGATAAAAAAAGATTGAAGACATTAGATCTTACAAGGAAGCAATGTTTAGTGTAATGAAAGAAATGGAAAACCATACCAAGCATGAGGAATCATGGTGACTATGTATAAAGGAGTAGCAGTGGTAAAGGAAAGAATTAGAGCAGCAATTTAATGGTCAATATAAGATATAGAGATGTTTTCAAGAGGAGAGGCAATGATATGTATTTTGTTTCTAATGATATGTTCACTACCACAAGACAATTTTGCAATCATGGCTAATAGAACTCTGAATTGACCCTAACATGCATGAATTTAATGCTTAAGGTAGATTGACATGGTATGGAATGAATTGGATTGTGACTATAATTCAACCTTAAGACAAGATAGTCACTACCTTGAGACTTAATGGCCTATGTAAATGCAATTTCCATTACTATGATTCGGTTCCAAGGGACCCTAATCAACTTAAAGATATATGAAAAATATATGTATCCTTGTTTCAATACCTAACAATCATTTTTTAACTAATTTTTTGTACTTGTTGCAGTGACAGAGGTAACTTGGATCAGTCAATTCATTTTGAAAATAAATCTCATAGATAGATCCCAATCATTTTTTTTGTTACACGAAGTCTTCCACTCCACCATGAGAATACATCAATTGTAAGAATGAAGAACTACTACTCAACAAAGGATTGTCCTAACTTGGACTGACTGATATTGTGACTAGGAATGATAGTAGACTAAGATAGTGTTATTTGGGACTACCAAAACACAAATAAGCATGTCCAATCCAAAGGAAAAATACCCCTATTAATTATAAAAATTAAAGACTTCAAATTCTCTATTAACTCCCACCAAATACATGCGAGGAAATTACAACAGAGAAATGAGTATGGCTGATTAGTTTTTACTATCATCAAGTCTGTCATTGAACATTTTCCATGATAGTCTAATATTATGACTTATTTTGTATAAAAATTTGAATGTTTTACATATTTTTTTCCTCCCAAAAAAAAGTACATGTCATTTTGAGTCTCTATGCAAAATATATAATCTGTACAAGTAACAAAAGATGTTTTATCACTAACATCTTTGACCATGGCCAAAAACATTATAAAATTTTAGTCAAAGCTTAAAAATTCACTAGTTGAAAAATAACAGCCACTACAGAACTCATAATCTAGGTGAAAAAATTAAAATTTGAGCCTCTTCAAGGAGTTTAAATGATTTATTATTATTTCGTCATACAAGATGTTTCAATTCCTATTGTTGGCTTGTGCTCATCCTTGTTCATTAATACACACACTAGGGTATGGAGTGAAGCATACAAGTTGTGTGAGGGCATGGAGATACATCAAAGAATAAACAACCCATGAAAATATCCTTGAAGACAAAATGGTTTCATGGATTGCAATGGTTTTTGGATATGCATAAAATGGATTTTGAAAAGGCTTTAGAAACTTTCAAGAAAATACAGAGCAGGTGTAAAGCCCAATTCAACAACCTTTGCAAGCATCCTTCCTTCCTATGATAAAATGGGAGCCTTGGAACAATATATGTACGTTTATGGACATCCATTAATGCAAAATTGAAGGTGCATTTTTTTCAGGTACCATGCTTCAGAATGCTCTTGTAGATATGCATGCAAAATGTGGAAGCAAAAATAAAGAATGTGAACTTTTTTACAGAATGCCTCAAAGAGATGTCATCATACATAATTCAATTGGCAAGTATAAAGCCAAATTATTTTCCAGTGTCCTCCCTACATGTGTCAAAATGGGAGCTTCAATATATATTATGGATAAGCATTAAAGCATGATAGTACAATGATGTAGATGAAGCAATGGTCAGATCAGAAAACTCAATCTCCTGCTCTTATAGACCCAATGGCTCATTTGCAATTCAAGGATCTTACTCACATCAAACTCCTAATTGATTTACTCCAACTGGTACATAGCTTGAACAAAAAAGGGAAACATGATCTTCACATAATACAATCTTCACAAAATCTACACAAGTTGTTCTTGACTATCCTGTACAAGGGTTTTGCAATCAACAATCTTGTTTTATTTTTCATAACCAAAGTGTGCAATGAACAAATAAGTGGACTATCATAACAATCATAGTCATTATTAGATTCCATTTCCCAAGCATGGTTTATTTCTATATTGTGCCCTAGCAATTTACACAGTAAATCTCTGTAACTTATCTTTTGTTGCATCTATGTGTTGAAGTGTAAATACTAAGTTCTGTTGACCCTTTGTTATAGTACCATGCCCGCAAGATTGTAAAACCTATGACAGTCCGGCCGAAAGTTTTCCTATCAGATTTGTCATGGAACACAAACCTTGACTTGTGGATTCTCCATTGGTATTCCATACCATTGGGTGAAAAGCAAGCCAAGGACATGTATACAATTAATCTAATGCATAGAATGGAGGAAAGAGCATGCTACTTCTAGATTTGAAGCCCTAAACTAGATACGCTCCATGGGTTCAGTTAATGAAAGTAAAGGAGGTTGTAATAGTGGAGAATAGGTGAATGGGTTTTGAAACCAGTTAAGACTCACAGTCTGGATACTTATTTCAATATCTTGCAAACTCCCTCGAATCATTCCAGTCGAAAGTGACCTAGATTGATCAACTAGGTTAGACATTCCTGTGACCATTCATGATTGTTGAAGAAGGTTGTTGTCATTATTTTGAGTATTCAAACAAAAAATTAGAGGGAAACAAGAACAATAGAGAACCATCAGAAATAGCAAGCCCTATACTTGGAGACTAGAATTATTCAATTAAACAGTGGACTTGAATCTATATCCAAATTGTGTAAGTTTGTTTACAAACTCAAATAGGAATCAGGGTGAAAATCCTTACTTACAGGCGGTCCTCCTTCATGTGTTTCCCTTGATCTAATTCATCATGCCTGGATTAATGAAATGAGAAATGAAACCTTTTTTTTATTATTATGCATGCCTGTGTTGGTCGAACTTTTGACCTCCACAGTATTGGTCAAAATTTTGACCAACACGGGTATGGATTTTAAAAAAATCAAATATTTCCTTCTATAAACTGACCAAGGAAAATCATTTTAATGTTTGGTCAGAAATGTTGGTCTAAAAAGTGGGTCAAATGTACTAGTGGCTATTCTAGAAATGAAAAGAGATCCCTCCTAAGAGCAACAACGCGTTACGTAATCATCGCTAATGACTTGTTTAGACGTAGTCTAGATGGCACACTTCTTAGGTGTTTAGAACATGAAGAGTCTAATCATGCATTAAAAGAAGTTCATGAAGGTGTGTGTGGATCACACTCGAATGGTTTTTTGTTAGCCAAGAAACTCCTAAGGGTTGGATATTATTGGCCCACTATGGAGAAAGATGCTATCCACTTTGTAAAAACTTATAAGAAATGCCAGATCTATGGCAACCTCATACATGCACCAGCTAGAGAGTTGATTCCTTTCATAACACATTGGCCATTTGAACAATGGGCCTTTGATTTGGTTGGTCAGATCTACCCCAATTCATCAAGCGGACACAAATATGTCATCACCACAACTAAATATTTCACTAAATGGGTGGAGGCTGTCCCACTATCCAATGCAACAGGGAAACAAGTTTCAATGTTCATCTTGAATTACATCATTTGTCATTATGGCGTACCCTCATCGATTGTGACTAATAATAGGGGACAATTAAATAACAAAGACATAGATGAGTTGTGTCTACAATTTAAAATCACTCAACACTATTTCTCAATCTATTACCCTCAAGGTAACGAACAAGCTGAGGCATCAAACAAAAATATTCTAAAAATCTTGCATAGGACAATAAACAAATCAGGAAGGGATTGGCACTTGCAAATCAATCCAGCATTGTGGGCTTAATGAACAAGCATAAGAACTCCAAATGGTGCAACTCCATTCGCACTAGTCTATGGATCAAAAGAAGTCTTACCAGTTGAGGTAGAGATTCCATAACTGAGAGTATCACTAAAACATCTAGTGACTAATGAAGATTATAGAATCTCTAGATTGCAAGAACTTGAATTAATAGATGAGCAAAGACAACAGGCATTTGACCATCTCAAGGCTTATCAGAAGAGAATGTCAAGAGGATACAACAAAAAAGTAAAACCAAGAATTTTTCAGATAGGAGATCTAGTTCTCAGAGAAAATCCTAAGAATTGGTAGAATCGAGAACAAAAAGGGAAATTTGAACCCAACTGGATGGGTCCCTTTTTCATTACAGCAACATTTGGATCAGGATCCTACCAATTGGATACGCCTGAAGGAGATGTTTTACTAGATCCAATCAATACTCTACATCTGAAAAGGTTTTATGCCTGACATTCTGGAGGTAGTTCATGTACAATGAAAAGAGTCCTAAAAAAAGTTCAAAAACAACAAATATGGATCCTGAAAAAAATCAAAAACATTGGAAAAAGTCTTGAAAAATGACTATCTTGGTGAAAATCTAGCAATAGGCGCCTTGATGTGTCAACAAAAAAATCAAAAAAAGAGAAAAATACAAAAAAAAATAGAACAATAAAAAAGAACAAAAAAATTGGAAAAGAAAAAAAGTGTCTAGGTGAAAATGTGGTAAACAGGCACCATGATAGCAATAATGGAATAAAATTGTGGCCAAGTGGTGAAAACTTGGTAAACATGTGCTACTTGTAATCAACACTCTATCTATCAAGATGATGCTTTGCACCTTTGGCCTATGTAAATATTAGTTTGTATATATCCCTCAGTCGCTTTCTTGACATGCAAAATCCTAAAAGAACTATCAGAAAATTGTGCCTTCCTAAGACTGGAATCTGTCCACATTAGGCTCCTAGGTAAACTATTTTTCCTAGGGGGTATTGATCAAGTTGCATTTGTTGACAGGATGTTACATCCACAATTGGCAATAAACTATGAACAACGGTATTTTTCAATACCACCCTTGTCCGCAATTGACTATAAACTATGAAAAATGGTGTTTTTAAACATCAATCAGCAGGATCTAAAAATGTGCTTCTCAACACAATGTCATGAAGAAAACAGTGTTTCTAAACACTAAAATAGGTGAGACACTTATGGCTGAAGGAATGAATCTTTGATTGATGATAGTTCTTAAAACGTGTGTTTGCAAGATTAATCAAGAGTGTTTTAAAACACTATAACCATAACTATTTGTTTATATTTTGTAAATACAATGAACATGTTAAAGGACAATGAACTTTTCTTATTATCAATTTTTTATCATTATGTTTCCATGAGTAACTCGATGATGTCTACGGACTAGAGAAACAAAGACTGGGGGAATGACATTTTCTTTGTCTTCTGTTTGTGGTAATAAATCCAATGATCTGAGGTGATCATGGGGAATGGGTGTCTACTATAAGAGCCTCCAGCATGATTGGAATGCCATGTATACCTCGACCTGTTTCCTATGAAAAATTTAGTGAGGTTGGATCTTTTTCCTTGCCTATTTAAAAACTAACAAAGATAAACTATTTTCTAATAAGGTGCATAGTAAATCGAATTATACTCTAGGATATTAATACAAAATGAAAGGTCATTGCGGGTACACATTTACACATTATGCATTGGGAAGGAAATGGTTTATATCAAATGGGAAGTAACTGACAATATTTATAGCTGGGTGCTTTAATGTTTAGGTTGTCTTCCAACATGGTGAATAAAAAGGATGTATTCATATTATCAGGATTGCTAAATCTATTTTTGAAAATTGTACTATCTTAATGAGGTCCAGCTAACAGAGGCTCTATGATGAAAAAAAACCCATGAACAGTGACTGTCCTAGGTGTCTTAGGTGCATTTCATTGGTTAATTGCATTAAGGTTCATTTTAGTTGCATATCATATTAATTTTCATTAGGTTCATTTCGATGCATTTCATTGTCTTTAGTTGCATGGAAATTCATTTTAATATAGTTGCATTCATTTTAGTCTTGCATAAGCATGAAAAATATGGATTCTGATATATTAATATGAACTGAGAAGCTATCTAAAACATTTTGACATAAGCTGAAAATTCTAAAGCATTAACCATTAACCATTTGACATATGGGACCAAGTGCATCATGGAATCATAAAGCAACTAAATCTAAAATGATTGAGTATAAATCACTAATATCCACTTGTATTCATAATTCATTTCATATCATAAAACCACTTGCATTTTGCATCCATAAGTCATCCATACATAAATAAAATTGAGATGTACATACATCGCATTGCAATACATCTCATGCATCCATACATTCATGAAAACTTTGGAAATAACAAAAACATGAGCATATATCAATGAAATATATCATGACATCATTTTATCATCACTTCATAAATCTTGACCAAGTATGACAATCATATCAATATCAAGGGCATAAAACAAACATCAGATATCACATGTGCAAAAAGTAAAACAATCAGAGATCAGATGTCAGAGATAGCAAATGAGATGAATCAGAATCAGCATAAGCATCAATATACCATCAGCAATATCCATAAACAAAAATATCAAGAATGTCCATCAGCATATCAAATCACCAACAGAGTCAAAGTATCAGTATATCAGAGCATAAATGAAACAATGGGATAATGTATCAACAAAAGTCCAGAGTCCAAAGAACATAAAAGGTACATCAATCAAAAATGGTATAGATACAAGATATATAATAAGGTACAATGAGTCCAGAGATACAAAATATCAAGAGGGTCTACACCGCACTGGCCCCCTCATCCTCAATCAGAGGATCGGGAGGGGGTGGATCTGATCTACCAGGTGGTGGTGGTGGTGGTGGCATGGCACCCTTAGACTACTAAGTAATAACTAAATATAGTGGAGCCCTCTGAGCAGTAGGAACTTTAGCACAATATAAAGTAAAATAATATGTCACCCTTTGTCCCTGGTGGGTAGCAGTATGCACATATCGGTCCCTCTTAGCTCTCAACTATGTGAGATGTGTGTCCTTGTGTGCTCTCAATTGTACTAATTGAGAATCTCTATCTGCTCTCAGCTAGGCAATCTAAGTGTCCCTCTCTACTCTGACCTGTGCCAGCTATGAATCCCTCTCTGATAGATGTGCTATGAGGGTGGCCACCTATAATCTCAAAGCAGCTCTCTCCTACTCACACTGTGACAACCTATCTCTGTCACCACCTACAAGAGGATCATGTCATGCCTGTTGTTGCTGTTGATCCCCATCACCTCCTGTAGGTCTCTGAGCATGCACATCCCGATGTAAAAGTGGCCCTATATCTCTTCGAGGAGGAGTGACCCATACTCTACGTTGCCTATGATTGGCATCTCCTCTAGAGGCCCACCATCTGCTACCGACCACTGCACCACCACCACCCCTATCATCTCCACTATCATCTCCATCACCTCCATCTCCTTGGCCTCCATGGGCCCCATCTCCATCTCTCCCTCCACCTCTATGGGCTCCATCTCAGGCTCTCCCTCTCTCACCTCCTCCAACAGCTCAGGCTTGACCCCCAACATTATCATCTGGATCATAGTCCAGTGCATCCTTGATATGCGGAATGGCATCGTCAGTAGTAGTAAATCTAGGATATGGATGCCTCAGATAATGATCATGATACTCATCGGTGACACCTTCATCATGAATATCTACCTAGTAATCCCAGTCGACGTGCTGCATATGGGAGATCTCATAGACTGTTGTCTCAAAAATCAATCAGGCTCCCCACTCAGCCTCCTCATTCTAGATCTGCACATAAAGACACATCTTTGGAGACATGCCCTGTACCCTCCAATTTCAACATACTCTAGTGATCAGAAGTCACTCAATGATGTAGTAGGTCCTACCAACAAGATACCTCATCTAAAAGAAGTACAAAATCTATCTAGCATTTGAGGGCCAGGCCTCACAATCTAAATATGGCTGCCACTCTACATCTGTCATGTCATCAAGGAGACACTACCAATACTCTAACTTGCCTAGGTGGGGCTACTGAATGAAACCAAAATACATATAAATGTAAGGAAAACTGGCATCGTGGTGCCTATCAAAATTGATAAATAGGCAAAGAGAAACAATCGCCAGATCTGCAAAACAACACTCCCCACAGTCATAGTTCTGGAATGCTGATAAACAATCTCATGCAGCTCACAGTACATGTGGGCTAGGATGCAGCTACCCCAGGCATATCTCCCAGGAGACTGGATCATCTATCCTATAACTCAGAACTAGCCACACATGAAACTGTGTTGGCCCCTATCAGGCATCATAATGCCACCTATCAGACTAGATAAGTACATAGGCAGAGGGGCATAGTTGGTGACCATGTGGTCCCAACTCAAATAATGACCCCTGATCATGTCATCCTAAAAAACTCTCCTCACATCGGCGATCACTGCAGGTCCAGAGGGCACGTACTCTATCTGAGTACCCATCACATAAACATGCAAAATCCTCCATATGTCCTTCAGCATCACTGTCATCTCATCGGTCGGTAAGTGAAAGATGTTATGCTCTGAATGCCACCTCTCCCCCACTGATGTAAGAAGACCACGATTTACCTGAATGTGAGGTAAATCAATAAGACTCCAAAGACCACAATGACAAACTACCTATTGATCCTCTGGACTCAGCTGATCGTGCAGAGCCAAGACCTGGGCTAGCCTTGGGGATCTAAATGATACGATGAGAAAATCAGCCTACACATCAGAAAATAAGGGCACTATGTCAGCATTAGACAAAAGAAATTGGCCAAAAAATTGCTCAAAGTTTAGAAAAATAAGTGTACTTGGCTCAAAAATCAAGAAAACCAAATGCGACTTGCAATCACGAATGCGGATCAAGAAATCTGAGATGCAATCCAAAAACTAGGCATGATTCTAGAAATCTCAGATGCGAACCAGGAAATTTGGGATGCGATCTGGTATACAGAATGCGACCCTGTTATTAAAACTGACCTCAAAAGCTTCAAAAGATTTAAATTTAACCGGATACAACCCGATGGGGTGCGATCCATGAAATCCCAGATGTGATCTAGAATCCAGGAAGTGACATGGGATTTACCTAATATGATCTCGTATATGAGATGCGACTCAAAACAAAATTGCCTATAAAATGCATAGAAATGCGTGAAAATTATTTTTTTTCAAATTGACAAGGTTCGTTGTCGGATACTCACAGGTGGTGCGTAATGCCTCGGTCAGTCATGTCGCCTGGCCATCACAAATCGGTGCTTCTCCACTGGGAACACCATGGTCACTCAGAGCTCAGTAAATTCTCAAAGGGTAAAAGTGAAAATGAATGGTTAAAAGTCACTTTTTGACCTATTTAAGCCTCCTAGGGGCCCCGAAACCCTAAGGGACATTCACTCATAAGACGTCACAAAGGCTTAATATCGGGACCAAAATTGAAACAGGTGATTTATATCATCCAGATGTAGTAAAAATAGAGTTACAAAGCACAGTCAACATTCAGAAGGCAAAAGTCAAAATGGTCAAATTGTAGTCAAACAGGGGCAAAACAAAGTAGAAAGTGATTTTCTCAATATAGCATCAAGTTTTTATGTCAAGACATTGTTAAAACACAAGTCAAACTTGGTCAACTCTCTCAAATTCTTGGTCAAACTTGGTCAAACAGTGCTTCTGGGGCACTTTAATCGATCTAAATGGCTAGAAAATTCTTTCCAATCGATCTATGCTTGATTCCAAATTAATTCAATCACTGCAAACCCTTCTCAATGCTTGAAACTAATGAGTTCATTTGAATTTGTTCCAATTTCAGTCCTGAGGGAGCATAATCATACCAAAATCTAATACTTTGAATCAAATTCTTCAACTCCAGGGGCATGACAATTCTCTTCAATCAAGTTGAGACTGTTAATTTCAACCGAAAATTCTTTTCAAAAATCTCATATCGACCTTCGTTCAATCAAGCTCGGAGTCGGTATTGTCAATTCCTATCCAATCAAGTTTAGAATTGATAGTTTTCAAATCAAGCAGAATTTCATTCAATCAAGCTTGAGATTCTTTTATCGATCTTCGTTCAATCAAGCTCAGAATCGGTAACGTCAATTTGCATTCAATCAAGTTCAAAATTGACGTCTTTTAAATCAAGTAGGATTTCATTCAATCTAGCTCAAAATTCTCAAAATTCCAGAGTAGTTCTTGCTGCTCTATAAATCCCCTGAATTACACTTTGAATCAGAGTTTATTTGAATCCTTGTGCTGTTCGCAAAGCAATTCAAAGAGGGGCAAATGTAATCACCTAAAATTTAGCTAATAGAACCTAAGGCCCTATTTGCCCTTAATTCAGCATATAACCTTAATTATGTTGATTTGATCTTTGATTATTAGCATAAATCCCCTAAAAATTCAATAAACTCCATCAAATCCTAAATCAAGCATTAATTACTAAGGTTTCAAGCAAAATCAAAGCTATTAACTCTAGGCCTATTTAATTAATCCAATCTCATCAAATGCAAAGGCTAGAGTTATTAATTAAAAGAGATGCATAAATACCCCCTAAATCAAACAAACACAACAAACACACTTTCATGATTAGGAGGCTTGCACATGGATCAAGGATCAAGTCAAGATGCATCTCAACCACTCCTCACAGATGCATCTCAACCATTGAATCCCTTCAATCTTCTATAAAATAGAATCTTCAAAGACTTTCTTCTTCTTCCTAATGCTTAGACTTTTTACATACTTGCTTGTGAATTTAAGGCTTCATAATCCATAATTATTGAACTATCATGCTTGGAGGATTTAACCACTAATGCTTAATTTGATAGTTGTTTCCATGTTTTCAAGCTTTAATTAATTAGCAAACACTTCAAATTGTGTTAAAATGGAAAGAATTAGGATTTCATATTTTATTTTAGTTGCATACATGTACTCTAATCTCTCATTTTAGTGTAGATTGTCACTATTTTAAGGGTTAAATTTGAGAGCAAACTAACCTGTATTTCATACTCACATTAATTAGAGAGCAATAGGATGCTTTTGCTTGTTAGCTTTTTCAATTAAATCTTTATTTTTCTCTAACAAGTGATGTTATTATCCTATTGAAGTGTTTTGTTGCAAGCCACAAACTCACACACACAATCACCACCATTGCTTGTTATATATGTGTGTGTGTGTGTGTGTGTGTGTGTGGGTCGTGTATGCAAGTTTACAGGTATCGGGCATCGACTTCTCTGAATTGTCAGGATGAGTGTGCCCTATCACTAGTCTCAATGGTAAAAGAGGGAAGATAATATTCAGATCCAAATCCTAACCTAAACCATACCATTATCCTGAAATAGTGGACAAGATTCTGATATTTTACCCTTCCCAAACTCGTTCAGGTGACATGAGTTATAGCCCTTTCCTTGAGCATGGTTGTGGTTCTTTAGGATCATTTGATTTTGGTTATTAATATGATTGCTAGAATTAGATAATTTATTTAGATTAAATTGTTTCATTTTAATAAATTAGATTTTGCTATTTTTAGCTATTTAAATGTGAGATTATTTAATTAATTAAAAGAAATTATTAAATTTAACATTTTATTTAGAAGGCTTATTGTAAAAATAGATTTATTTAATTAAAGAGAATTAATTAAATACATTCACAAGTTAGATTTATTTAATTGTAAATTTAACCTTTTCAATTAAAAGGTATTTTTTAATTTAGAAATTAAATTAGCATGTGGAAATTAAAGTAGACTAAATGTTATTATTTAAATTAATTAGAATGCATTAAGTTGCACAACCAAATTTGAGTAAATTAAAATTAAAAGAATTAGTCAATTTTGAGTTAAGATCTTTCAACATGAGTAATTAGAAAATCAGACTTGAGTCAGAACTGAAATTAGGAATTGATTAAAACAAAGCTCTATGTGGAGTTGAGTTCCAACCCTTGCATGTGGAATTGAATTTCCTATATGGTGAGGGTTTGGCCATTATTCTCAACACACAAGTTTTGAAGAATTTTTGGGTGAAGGTTTTCAATTTGGAGCAATTTTTATGTTAGCTTGAATTTGTCTTTGTTTCTGGTCATCGTCAAATTTATTCTTTTGGTGTTTGAGGTAGCATTCGATTATCTTTGTGATTGTGTTTCTACAATTTGGAAAGAATTGTATTCTTCATGTTTGTCAGATCTGGATGTTTGGAATTTGTTACATGTGTTTTCTCTTCTTGTGATATTCTAGAAATTAGTTTAAAGGAAATTTTAGTTGCATGTAATCCTTGCTTTCTAATCCTTGATTAACTTTTCATTAAGGTATGAATTTATGAATTCTGGTAGAAATTAATGTTATTGGAAATTCTGTGGAAATTGATTTTATTTGGAAAACCCTAGACTCATAAAACAATGGATTCAATTGTTAGTAATTAGATTTGGAAATTTAAATTGAAAGGAAAATCTAAAACTAAACCCTAGAGTGAGTTTTGAAAATACCCAGTTAATTTTCTATTAGGGTTTTTATTTTTACACAAAAATTATTCTTACCTACGTTTTAAAAGGTTACCTCTAGAAGAATTATTAATTCAACATGTTCCATTGATTTTCATTGTTAGTATTCAAGAGAAAATAAATATATCGTTATTAAAAAAATATCCTACCTTGTTGTTTTGACACGACATTTAATAGCTAGTGAAGATCCTAATACATAAAAATATATTTTGCCTTTAAAAATGCTTTTAAAAATAAAGTATTGTTTTAAAAAATAAAAAAATAAAAATACGTGGGGAGGCAGGCATTGCCAAGCCCTCCACGGAGTGCCACATGGCAGCCCATAAGGGCCATGCACAACCTCCTAGGGATTGATGCACAGGTCCTCTTAGACTATCGTGCACAGTCCTTAAGGACTGTCACGACAGCCCAAAGGGAACTGTCATGAGCAGTCCTTAGGACTGTTGTGCATAGTCCTTGGGACTGCCATGATAGGCCTTGGGGGTACCGTGAGCCCCCTCTTCCAATATAATTTTTAAATTAAAATTATTTTTAATTTTTTTTTTTTTAAAGAATTACATTTTGTTAGTTTATTTTATTAAAAAAATTAAATTAAATAAAGTTTTTTTTTTAATTTATTATTTATGTTATCTTTTACATATGTATATGTTGAGTTTAATATATATGCATATATCAGATTAAAATAATCAGATGTATATTGAGTTTGGTTAATTATGAAATTGATAAATAATTTTACTATTGTGGAAAATATGCTGATGGAAGACAATATTATTTTTATGCATGCATGTTTTAATGGAAAGATGAAATTATGTTTTATGTTTGGTGTATTTTTAGACTATAAAATTATATTGAGTTAGTAATTTTAATGGGGTGGTCCCACAATAGTGTGTCCCACTTTTTGAGACATGCTGATTTTTGCTGAAATAACACATTTTTAATAAAATATGATGATTTAAGCCTTGAAAGGTTCTATTTCAAGGAATTAATTACAAATGGTTAGCTCAAAGCCTCTTAGATTAAAAAACAATTAATATAACATTTATACTCCTCATTTGTACCTACAATGGAGTCTCCTTCGCACCTATTAAAATGCTAACAAAAAATCACTTTGACTTTATGTTTTGGTAGATCAAATGAATCCATTTGAAAAACCTATCTATTTAGTATGATTTTATTCAGAACAAGCTTTCTAATAAATATAATTTTAATACATATTGAGTTCATTATCACTTCTAAATATTATTTTAACTAAACATAAGTTGTTTGGTTGTTCAACAACCTGTCTCTTCAAGACTTTGGGAAAAATAGTAAATTACAAAAAAAAAATTATGAAAAATATGTACGAAAAGAGTATTTGTGTTACCTTTCTATAAAAAAATAAAAAATGAATTTCGATATACACAGATCAAGTTAGAGCGATCCAAGTGACCTTATGTCTAAATTACAGTTACTGTCACTTTAGAACTTAATAAACTATGAAATATTGACCCAAAATGAATGCAACCAATGGCATCCTTTAGATATTAAAGTTTAAAATATAATCTCAAAAGAATTACATTGTTATCATATTTTAAAAAAATGTTATGTTGATCCAAGTGATAGTAACTCCTTAAAAACACAATTTTCACACAAACCACTTTTCGAAGGAGAAGGAAAAATGAATTCAAATGAATCTTAATTTTTTTTTTTTAAAATATAGTTAGAAACTAGAAAGAAAATTCTGAAAGACTCTAGTTTACATCATCTCCAAATTCTTAATAGTTTTGTGGCAACAGGTGTTCGAAAGTGAAGTTTTTTCTCAGAATGTTGATCTTTGTGTCAAAGTTGGACAAAAAGTGGGACACACTATTGTGGGACCACCAAATGCCTAGAATCAATTTATTTCATGGACATTATAAATTGATTTGTAGGGTTAGAATTTAATTATTTTGTTTATGTAATTATAGTTTATTAGTCATTATTGGATAAATTAATTTTGTGATAAAATTTACAAATTAGTTTATTAAATTAAATTCTATTATTTGTCTTTTAATTTCCTTATGTGATTTGGGGTATAGAGGGATTTAGTATGTCATCCTAGTAGGAGTGCTACCAGAGGCGGGATTAGGAATTACTATTTATGTTTGTTTTCTTCACATACTTGAATGAATTTGATCAAATGATACCCAACCTTAATGGAGATTTATTTTATGAAAAATTTTGCATTATGTGTTCCTATCACTTCTTGGAACCAGTTGTTGAGCATTATGAGACTTTGTTGACTTAGATTCATGATTTGATATTGTTAAACCTAGGGTAGGTTATCTAGGTGTTAGAAGGGAAGTGACTTACTTTGGAGGCATCGGAGCCTTGAAGTGGCTACCTGGGTATCCTTAGTAGGTTACTTAATCAAGTGATAATATTAAATTAAATGGGGTCTAAAATAAATTAATAAGATAATGATTCCTCGCACATACCTTGAGTGCTAGTATAAGCTAAAGATGGGAGTGGAAGAAGATGCTTTCTCATCCACTAGTGATGGTGAGTCTGGCATAGTTAGTTATTCCTTGTCTACATAAGAAGACTATTGATCTACATAGAATCACTAGGGGTCAGAGTCTGATGAGGCTACTAGGTGACCTTAGAGTTGACTCATGTGATGACACTTCCCTGATTTCATTCTAGGTTTCCTACATGTGTTGGTTGCCTCTGGTATTATTATGTGTACCTTGGACTTATGAGTTGTACCTTGAGATAGGAGCTTCTAGGATTCTTGCTTAGTCTACATGATTGTTTGGTATTGTTATCTATTTGGGATTTGATGTTATCTCCTCAGCACGGTGGGAGTGGAACCACATGTTTCCACGATGTCGGGTGGTAGTGATTCTTTAACCATTTGAGACTCTAACATCCTTATTTCGGTGTTAGATTATCCTAGTTGCATTTACTTCCTTTCCTATTATGATCAGTGTAAAAGGCTAACCTATCTTGAAAGGCGTAGACAGTCAAAAATTACTTAAACATCTTATATCTAACATATAAAGAAGACCAAATGCAAAGACACTCAAATAGAGCCTAAACGGGAGCACCTTGTCACCGTTTGATTTGCTCTCAATTTAGGGATGTGGATGTACTCTCGAATCACCTGGAGCATATCCCTAATGATGATTAGGAGATATTAGGATTGGTTAGGGACCATAAGAAACCTATAGTGGCACAAAACCAGGTATAGAACACTCATTTTGCCCCTAAGGCCTTAAGGATCCTCTAAGCTCAAGAATGCAATCTAAGCTATGAATGATTATGCTAAGTTGATTTTAATCCAAAATAAATATGATATGATGCAAGAAGCTAATAAAACAATGAATGAAACTAATATTTATCCATTAGTTCTATGCTGAGATGAGCTATGAAATAATGAAAAACAATGAAATCTAACAATTAGTGTAAAGCTTTAGAGATCTAAAGTTATCCTATCATTATAACTTTACTATGAAATGAAAGAAGAATTGGATAATTTTCTATAAGAAGTGAGGGTATTTATAGGATTTGGGAAGGGCTTGGGTTAGGAGGGAGAGTTAGAGTTTGGGGTTTTGTCAGGGGTTGAGTCAAGGGGATAAGGATTGATTTTCAAAGGGTTGAATGGACCAAGATTAGGATAAGGGTTGAGGAATTTCTAGAAGAGTCTAGGGATTTCTAGGATTTTAGGCTTTTAAATAAATTTTTAATTTATTTAAGGAATTTGGTTGAGGACTTTATTTACCAAATGAATTTAGTAAATAGGAGGGATTATTTTTAAATTAGATTTAAACATTTTTGGAAGGGGTTATCATTCAAATGTAATTTAAATGTTTTGGGGAGGGATCTTTTAATTAAAGATGTTTAATTAAAATAAGGGGATTTAATGGAATAAAAATATATTAATTAATTATTAAATGATGATGTCATCAGGGGTTTTTAGAAAAAATAAAAATACTTTTATTTTCTAATGGATTTTTAGGTGTCTACACCTATCTTCTTAAAGTTCTATTCTTGATCTTATACTTCCCTTTTGTACTTGTAATATATTGTAATCACATACCCTACGATATGTGCAGTGGATGTTTGATGAGTATGTGTATTTTATTATTTAGATGTAACTTATGATGTAATATTTAAATTTATGGTTATAATTGTATTAGTAGTTTCCACATCAAGGAACCCTTGAGATGTGTAATCTACCTTTGGAGATTATATTTATGGTTATGTTTATGTTTTATGAAATTTATGTTTTACTTCTGGTTATTTATTCATCATTATTTGTAAACATTTAAGAAAAAAATTATTCTGCAAACTTAGTAACACATTTTAGGTTAATATCTCTTGGGTTCCTTGATGGGGACATTACAAACAACACATAGACTAGGTGGAGTTGATTGCTAGTTCTATGAGGGAGCAACTTAAATTGTCACAAATGATCAAGAAAGAGTTCTATATGTCTTCCTATCTAGTATATTGTTTGGCATGTATCCATGACCTCATAGGAATTCTACACGAACCCTAGAGTGAAGAGATCAACATCTACGAATATTGTCCCATGTTACAAAGGAACAAGGTTTTTGAGAATTGCAAAACATTTCATGACGTATTCCTGGGAATATTATGTTATGATTTAGTTGGTTTCCTTGAGCGAAGGCTATCATTTGAGGCACAAATCCTGGTACAAAATTATGGCAATTTCTACATTCAATTTCCCATGTTCACATACATAAGTGTTGGTGGATTTGAAGAAGAACCCCTAAAATTGCCTAGGTCTACTTTTGACCGCTTTGTTTTGGTAGAGGTGTGCAATAAATTGTTCACTGTGGTTAAAAATGCTCTTCTCAAAGAAAAAAGGGACTCAATTTTCCCTTTACGACTTGGTCCTTTGACCTATAAAATTATGATAGACACTTTCTCCATCGGTTGCGACCTGATAAATTTCAACTTCAAAATCTATAATGATAGAAAGGGTTTTATCAATAAAGGTTTTGGAATGCAAACCTTGGGTTTGGAATATCAAATGACATTGATCCCTCATATTGAGGATCTTTGGGAAGATTGTCAGGATGAGAGAGAGATAGATAAAAGGGATCATACTAGGCTATTGATACCTCAAATAATCACCCTGCAATTGAGGCTTAACATAGATGGAATAATTGAAGATGGCTCATGAGATGTTGATCCTAATTATCAGGGCCAAGATGAGGTAGTGTTACCTGGGATTGACAAGACCAAAGAAGAGGAGAACAACATCTATTTAAGGGAAAGATCTATTCTGAGTTATATAGATAGTTGGTTGAATGAAAAGAAGAATGAATAAATGAATGAAGGTAGTTTAGATGAAAAAAGTTAAAAGAAATTCGGTGCATCCTTCTCCTAGTGCCTCTAACATATCTATTTTGATTGATGATGCAAGAAAAACTCTCTCACCCAAGAAGAAAATAGTATCTCTTGAACTTTCCCCTGAGGTACTAGTAGACCGCCCTGTCTTATCAAAAACAAGATCAAGAATGAGGTCCCAGACATGTAATCAAATGGTAGCCCAGGATTCAAATTTCATGGATCTTGATAAGGATGATTAAATTACCTTTTTAACACCTGGAAATCAATCAAAGGATCAGGGAATATTGGCTAGTGATTCCACAATGTAGGATGATCATATGACCCCTACTAATCTTGTTGGTAACAAAATAATCTCTAGTTTAATTCCCCCTTAGTTAACTAATTTTGTAAATAATAAGTGTAGAATCAAGCCCATTTCTATTCATGTTAAAGATATGGTTAGTAAGTATGCAGCAAGAACTCCTAAGCTGGACAGGGTCAAAAATAATGTCAGGATGGTAACTGATCCTAAAATAGGGAAGGTGATGAGTGAGATTGCCATGCACAAATAGAAAGAGAGTACTTAGGAGTTAGATGAAGAGAACTTTGAAATAATTAAGGAGTTGGGAGTTCCAAAAAGGGACACAAAAGATCATATTTTTTAGTATTTGGCCCATCACATGCTAACTCAATCTCAAAAATATAGCTAGGACAAGAAGGAACTAAAGTAGATCATCACCATCATGGTGGAGTACATTAAATCATTCAGCAACTTTGAACCCTTATCCTTGGTTCAGGCACCCCAATTGTTTGACCTGAACTCACCTAACATCAAGAAATTGTTGAGGCAGATTCAATGAGGAAAAGCTTTGGCTACAGCTATGGATGACTAGGTTGATGGTGTGATAAAAGAAGGTAATAAGTTTATCCAATAATTTAGTGTTACTTATGGAGATACAAAGGCATTGCTAGTATAAATCAAGACTCAAGAACCAAGTTGGAAGGCTGATGAAGACAAATGCATGGTTGCGGTATCCCAGATTATGGAGGTGGAAGAATATGGCATGATAGAATTCATGGCAGAAAATACATTGGATACAATAGATGAATACATGTTATATGTGCTCAAAAAGAACATAGGTTGGAAAGGCTCTTTATTCAAATATGTTGTTCTTGGAATACAGGCCATGGAGAAAGAAATTAAATAAATTCACATTTGTATGTTAAAGGATATGAGAATAGTTAACCCTACAGGCATATTGCAATTTGAGGAAGGGAATCAAGATACAAAAGTACTTTTAATTTTTTTTTAAACTACCATGGTAGCTATTAAATGGGAGGACAACCTGATGGCCCAAGATTTCACCAGGGTGGCATATGCAGAAGTAATGCTATATCTTTTCATTGATCAGTTGTTGAAGCATTCAGATGGAACCAAAAAACTCAAGTGGGAAAAGGATGTGTGGTGTGATAAACTGCTCGATCTCAAGAACCTTCATTGTCAACCAATACAGGAGTTTATAGGTGCATTTAGAAGTTGGAAGCTTGTGAAAGAAGCCATGTTGGATGATGGACAAGTGAAAGAAGTAGAGAAAATTTCACTTATTTATCTTTTTTTGATAGTTTTATTATTTAGTTTCTCTTAGCAGGACATGTGACCGTAGAATTATTGTTTAATGGTTCTACCATTTTAATTGTTTCTTTGTTAATTGGAAGGTCAGATTTTCAGGGAGACCTTTCAGCCATCTTGTTTAAAAACTATATATGATGGAACATAAGTAGGATGAGAGACTTTTTTTAGCATAACTTAGACTTTAGTACTTGTAGTTTTGGATTTTGAGTTTTGGTAAAGTGAAAAGAAACTGCAAACTTTAAAGTCAAAAATATGTGTAGCTTTGAACCATTACAGTAAAAATTAATGCATAGTTTTGGTTTAGATCTTTGAATTTGAATTCATGGTATATTAATTTATTGGTGAATGATATATTTGTTACTTTTCTTGATCTATATCAATTAGAAGTTATAAGACTTTTCATATTAATCTTGATTCTTTAGTGAAAGTAAAATTTGTTAAGTTTGGAGAATTGTACTTTTCTAAACTTTATCAAAGATCTTTATGTTTTCTCTCAGTTACCTCCATACATAAGAGTATAGTGAGTGAACCTTAAGTAATTTTAGGTTAAAAGTACACATCAACTCAATTTAGCATAGATTCCTTGAACATCTATGAGAGGGAGTTGTGACTCACTTAATTCAGAGGAAAGTGATCATTGTACACTTACCCAAGTGTTGTGAATTATTTATCTGTAAAGGAGGGTAATAGAGTCAAGTTGTTTAGCATTTTTCACAAGGACAAATTTTTTCACTAATAGATTTTTGGTGACTCTATTGGGGAGGCACTAGTGACTGAAGACCAGGCATTGAAGAATTAAAGCTTTGTCATGCAATACTATGGTTTTACCTCATAACGACATCTTTCTTGTATTACAACCGAATTTAGGTATTACAAATACTCAAGAAGATCTAATCTCAAACTTGAGTATCATAGCATGGTGGTGTAGATGTAATAACTAGCAATTTTAAGAAGTTTTGAGGATCTTAGAAAGAGAAGAAGAAATTGGTGAATGCCTGAAAGGAGTACAGTAGTTCAAGAAGCATCTATTATAAATAGAATTGATCAAGCACCTGCAAGAAATTGAATAAGAAAGTTTAAACCAATAAAGTGGACGAAAGGAGGTATACAAGAAGTTCTAGAAGTAAAGGATTAATTGATGATGATTTTGAAGCTTTGAGAAACTTGACCTTTAATCTTGATCTAAATACTCCCAAGAAAAGGAAGACTAAATCTTGCAGTCGGCCTTCCTCTCCACCTCCACCTCCAACTCCTTTCACTTCACTGATTATGCAAGTTGTAATCCCACCAAGTACATTAATACCTTCCTTCTTTAATACTCAACGTTTGAATTTTGTTTTTTCAAATATGGTTGTGAACCAACCATGGGGTTAGACTATAGGGCCTTTAAACCTATATGCAAACCTTGTTCCCTTACACAAAGGTGCACGTGATACTCTACCTAAGTTCAATGGAGATGGTAAGACAATTACAAAGGATCATTTGAGTTCCTTTCATTCTACATGTAGTGTACTCAGTGTTCCAACATAAGATGTAGTAGTAAG
The DNA here is from genome assembly GCA_027943335.1 of Chamaecyparis obtusa. NCBI lineage: Eukaryota > Viridiplantae > Streptophyta > Pinopsida > Cupressales > Cupressaceae > Chamaecyparis > Chamaecyparis obtusa. The sequence continues at coordinate 890,693 of BSBK01000049.1, forward strand.
ACTCTTTGTACAAACCTTAACTGATACTACAGTTGATTCATTTAACCATTTTCCACTAGCCTCGATAACCAACTAGAATGATATGAAAATAGATTTTGAAGCAAGGTTCAAAGAACCTAACAATGAATGTACTTCATTGCTACAATTGAGTCAAATCCAGAAGGAAATGCATGAACCTATGCAATAATTCATGGAAAATTTAAATAGAATGTTACAAAGAATTCCTGCAATCTCCAGGCCCAATGATGAAAACCATAAAATATTTTTCCTAAATACAATTCCACCTTATGTAAGTTTCCACCTTATTAAAGATGGAGTCACAGACCTCGCTGCTTCACAAACATAATCCATTTGATTAGAAGATGCATTCATTACAACTATAAAATGGAAAAGAGAGATCCAAATAACAAGAACATCATCTTATATCACAATTGATCCTCTAGTATAAAGATTTATAAATGATATGGAGATGCTCAAAAGGAAGCATCATAAAACTGATTCTCCATATCAGTCACCTTACCAAGATATTAGTCGTAGGAAATATAATCAATCTTATGGAAAGACTCATCTCTTGATAGTGGCACAACCCAAATTGTAGATCAAATCTGGTCCAAAAGAAGTCATGTGCTCTTTCAATTTGACTACAGACCATGATGTGGAAACCTGCCTTGACTGGTTGAGATTTTTTCAAATAAACACTACAAAAGACACTCTTGGAGAAGAGGTTTAGGATGGAAAGTTTCAAATGGAGTTTAATAACTCAGACTCTTTCTTCCTAGAATATGAGTTAGATTCTGAAAGAGGTGGAGACATCTTGGTCACCCTTTGAGAGTCGGCATGCATGGTTCTTACCTGGAACCAAAAAGAATCAAAAGTTCAATTCAGGTGCCACTATATCAAGTGTTGCTCAAAAGGGAAAATAATGGGTAAATAACAATACCCTCACTAGTAGTAAAGGACCTGAGATTAAGATTTTACAAATAAATGATGCAAATTCTCCTCCTCACATTTTTGATATAGTATAATTTTGTAAGACTGCCACCATATCAGTTTCTCCCATGGAATATTTTAAAATGAACTATAAGGAGTTAGATAGGTTAATTAAATATGTTGAAGAGGAATCGGGACAATCTATCTAAACTAGTAAGCCCTTGATAGGAGAGACCACCACAGTTCAAGAACCTCCAATTTTTGTCTCTAAGATAGCTCCAAATAAACAAGAAGATCCTTCCTCTGCCTCTATTTTAGAAAATGATAGCGAAGAAAGGAAACCTAATCATTTCTATGTGTCCTTGTTTTTAAATGGGCAAAACCTTAGTAATTGTATTATAGATTTTGGGGCATCTGATAACAACATGTCTACATCAGTTGCAAGGGCCTTGGGTCTTACCCTTACTAAGACATTCAAGATATGTTACTTCATGGATGTGAAGCAAGCACCTTTGATGGGTCAGGTCAAGGATGTTCAAGTTGTCTTAGCCGTGTGTCCTGATAAGAGGGTAAAACTGACAATCCTTGTTGCAGATATCCTAGCCAGCTACAGTATATTACCTAGTAAAACCTTTTGTAAAGATATGAGTGGGGAAATTAAGATGGACTAGTCAAAGGTTGTCATACCAGTAGGTAAGAAGAAGGTAAAACCTGAACCTGAACCTAAGAACAAGTACATGGTGTTTCCTTCAGACAATCACAAGGATCAAATACTTTATGAAGATTTCTAATTTGGCAACTATGTCATCATTCCTGAAGCAGGGGGCAAAATAAATATTAAAAAACTAGAAGAGGAAGGTTTGTGGAGTATGGAATTTGATAGGAGTTTTTCAAACTCATGTTCAGGGGCTAGAGTTATGTTATTTCCCCCTTTGGATGATTGCATCCCCTTATCTCTTAAATTGGATTTCAAAAATACTAACAACACCATGGAATATGAAGCTTTGTTGCTAGGACTACAAGAAGAAAAACATAGGGGAGTGAAAAGAATGATTGCAAGAGATGTGGAGTTAATTGTAAAGAAAGTAAGGGGAAAGTTCATTGTCAAGAATGATAGGCTCCAACATTATAGGAAACATGTTTGGGATGAGATCGAATATTTTGATACTTTTTTGATTGAGTCTATCCCTAGAAGCAGAGATACTAGAGCTGATTCTTTGGCAGTATTAGCTTCATTGCTTTTACCTGACCTAGATTTAAAAATAGACACATATAGAGTAGAAATTATGTACCAACCAAGTGTTCTAGATAATGTCAAACATTGGAAAGTGTTTGATAATATTTCCCAAATCAAATATTTCATAGGGTATGCTTTTAACTTTTCTACTCTATAATGAATGTAAAGAAGTTTGCGAAGATTCTGAAACAAATGATGGAATCATTCAGATGAAAGGGAATAAAATCTTGAAGGGGTTAGTTTATTTGGAACATTTTTTTCACAGAAAAGATGATAGTACAGTCAAATAAAGAATCATGTATTATGATGCCTTAAAATAATATGATAAAATCAATATTGGAGATGAGATAAATTCCAAATGGATTTCAATTGGAAAAACATGTTCTTCACGACAAAGGGAAAATTTAAATAATTTTTTGATGATATATAAAGATGTATTTGCCAGGGGTTATGATGACCTTAACATAAATGGTGGGTTTAGACACCATATCCCTTTGAATCTCAATGTTGTGCCCTTCAAATAGAAACTTAGGAATTATAACCCTAAGGTATCAGAGGCTATATTGAAAGAAGTCAGAAAAATGCTAAAGGCCAAAATAATATATCCTATCCACCATTATTCATGGATATCGAATATAGTACCAGTAAGAAAAAAAATGGTGAAATAAGGATTTGCATTGATTTTCAAAATTTGAACCAAAGTAGTTTAAAAGATAACTACGCCTTGTCGGTAATGGAACATGTGCTCCATACAATAGCTGGGTCAAAGATGATGTCCATGTTAGATGGGTATTCTGGGTATAATCCGGTGAGTGTCACAGATAAATATCAACACAAAACTACCTTTATAACACCTTAGGGCTCTTATGCCTATAACAGAACGCCTTTCAGGTTAATAAATATTGGGGCCACTTTTTAAAGGGTCATGAATTCCTCCTTCATGGATCTGAGAGGTAAGATTATTGTGATATATTTAGATGATTTAACAGTTTTTTTCCAAGAGGAGGAAACATCATCTAAGAGACCTGGAGCTAGTACTACGGAGATGTAGGGAATACAACATATCACTAAATCTTAAAAATCAATGTTTTCGTGAAAGAAGGGAAGATCCTTGGTCATATTATTTCAAAGAAAGGAATCAGGATCGACCCAGATGGATTCAAAGCCATTAAGAAACTTAATCTACCCTCGAACAAGAGTGGGGTAATGTCTTTTTTTGGATAGATAAACTTCTTGAGGGCTTTCATTCCAAAATTCTTAGAAATCACTAGGCACATTGTAGATATGATGAGTGAAAGAAAGGTTTTCAAATGGAATAAGGAAGGACAAAAGGCTTTCAATAGTATCAAGACTTACATATCCCAAGATCCCATGCTCACAAGTCCATATTTTAAGAAAGACTTTATTATTTACTGATATTCTCATAGCACACTATGTCAGGCATTTTAACACAAAAGAATAATGATGGGGAGGAAGCTCCAATTACCTTTATGAGTACATGATTAAATAAACATGAACTTAAGTACTCCTAGATAGAAAAACATTCATTTGTGGTGGTGAAGGTCATGAAAATGTTTACTAGATATTATATCTTACACTCCCATTTGACTTTTTATGTACTTAAAACTACAATGAAGAGCATACTGACACAGTAGGAAGTTGCCATGAATAAAAGAGAATTTTGGGTGGCCAAAATACAAGAATATGACTTGATAATTAAACCAACCAAGTTGGTTCAAGGCCAGGGGTTATCTAAACTAAGAGAAGAAAATGAAGAATCACCAGAGAATGACATGAGTGAATTACCCAAAGCCCTACTAGTGAGTTTAACCGACCCTTGGTTTTCAAATGTAACATATTATCTTACATATGGGGAATGTCCTAAACACCTCACTCTAAGGGAAAAATACAATTTAAGACTAAAGGCATCCAAATATGTAATTTCCCAAGATACACTATATAAAAAGGGCATTGATGGAACCTTTCTAAGGTGTGTGGATACTGAGTAGCAAAAGAAGTTGTTGAAAATATTTCATGAGGATGCATGCTATAGGCATTTCTCATCAATGGTAATAACCTTTAAGATCGTCAAGAATTGTTTTTATTGGCCTGGAATGTTCAAGGATACTTACCAATATGTTAAAAATTATGAAAAATGTAAGCTCTTTGTAGGGTGACCTTAATTAGCAGCCTTTCCTTTGAAGCATGTGGTAATAGATGAACCTTTTAGGCAATGGGGTTTGGAATTTATAGGACCCTTGAACCCACAGTCTAGTACAAGACATGTATACATTTTGATCGCGACTGATTATTTTACAAAGTGGGTTGAGGAAATCCCCATTAAGAGGGAAAATTTGGAGGTAGTATGTGATTTTCTAAAGGACCACATACTTGTTAGATTTGGAGTGCCATAGAAAATCATGGTAGATAATGCTTCATATTTCTCTTCAGCTAAACTAGACATGTTTTGTTATGAACATAACATTTCTTTATCTCATTCTTCTTATTACTTTCCATAAGGGAATGGTCAAGTAGAATCAAGAAATAAAAATATAATTTCTATAATGAGGAAATTGATAGATGATAATGCTCACAATTGGCAAAAAAAGTTGCATGAATCCCTATGAGATGATAGAACAACTCCCAAAAGAGAAATAGGCATGGCCCCATTTGAACTGGTTTATGGGATTGGAGCACATGTCTCTTTTCCCTTGGAACTATCTACCATGAAACTACAAATGTCAATTGAAGATGAGTTCTTTCAAAAGTCTTTGGAAAAATGGGTAATGTACCTAAGCAAGTTAGAGGAGGAGAGAGATAAGCTAGCAAACCACATTATAGAATATCAGATAAAATTTAAGTAGATCTTTGACATGAGAGTGTGATCCCGCAGTTTCTAAGAGAGAGATGAGGTGCTATTGTAAAATATGAGAAAGGAACCAAAGGGAGCTCATGGAAAATTTGAATCACTATGGAAGGGACCCTTCAGAATCTTAGAGGTAGTTGGTTCAAATGCATTTCACCTGGCTTATCTAGATGGTATTGTGTTTCCTTTTACCTACAATGGGAAAGACCTGAAGTTGTATAAGCTCTAATATTATTTTTGAGTCCTCCTTGTACATTTTAGTCATTAGGTTCTTTTTTTTTTCCTAGATTTTTGGTGTGTGTAAGTTCTTTCCTCAAGTTTTGGCTTTGTGGAACTAGTAGTCTAGGTTCTCTGCATTCCTCTAAAATGCAGTCCCTCAATTAGAGCCTGGGTTAGTTTTATTACTTGAGTCACCTTGTCCATTGGGAATGACCCTATAATTTTTATTGGCTTAATTGTATTCCAATGTTAATGTTGTTTTCCTTTGGAGGGTGGTTGGTCTCACTTGGTATCTCTCATTTTCCACATTTTAGGTTAGTCATATTCATTGCATTATGACAAACCTAAATTACATGTCGGCCTTAGTTGGTCCAATTTTCCAAATTTTTTAAGTTGGTCATGTACTACTTTGAACCTCTTTGTATCTTGGTTTGAAGTAGTTCAAACATGTTCAACAAATGAAACCAACTAATGATGTAATTATAGGTGGGACCCATTGGTAGATCATGAAGCAACAATGAGCCACTTTAAACCTCCTTGTACCCTAGTTTAAAGTAGTTCAAAGGATTTTACCATATTTTTCAAATACGATCATGGTGGGATGTGATATATGATGTAATGGTAATTAAAGACAAACACCTCAATAATGATATGGCATGCGTTGGAAGTCTGAGAAATGTAAAGAAAATCTTGGTTGGCAGTATGGCGTGAATAGAAGTGGCAACTGACACGGGTGAAGTGATTAGGGAAAAATGAAATTCATTATGATCCAGATGGTTATTTATTATTCCTGGATGTGAAATGCCTCAAGTACAAAATAATTCTTGAATTAAATCAAATATACGCCCCGTACTTCCACATATTTATGAGTGCCTTATAATGATTTTGGGTTGATTGCATTTCCTTTAAAACAAAGTGAGTTACAAGGAGTCATTCAAAGAAATAGGAGGAATGGTCACTAGGTCAATGACCCAAAGGTAAATGCTAAAAGCTTTTTCCTTGTTTCATGCTTCTATAATTTATGGAAATTGAAGCTTTGGGTGCTATTTTTTCTGTTTCGAAAAGAAACATGAGGTCATCTTTGTATTTCTTTGAGAATATGTCAAATATGGGGTGTAGAGGTCTTGTAATTTCTAATATTGATTTGATGGGGCTAGAGATAGAAGGCTTAGTCAATAGATTTTCTGACTGGATAGCAGATGAATTTTCCCTGGAAATCCTATCAAGCGGGCTCTTGGAAGCCGCTACATTTCCCTCAACCGTAGCAAGTCTTAAGCTAATACAACAATGTATAAATTGCTACAATGTTAAAGCCAAGTGCATAACAAAATATGATGACCATGGTTTAATACCTATTACCAGGGAAACTATAATGTCAGTGTTTAAACTACCTAATGAAGCTTTCTCTAGTTTTTTCCCTACAGAGTCCTTGGTTCAATTCAATGAGAAAATAGATAAAAATCGTAGTGTGATAGCTAGGAAATGGATTGAAAAGTTCTACAAGGGTGGTTCTCGGTTACCAAAAACTCTAACCAAAGATCATATGAAACCTAATATTCATGGCCTACTAGTTTTGACACAAGGCAGGGAGCAAGAGGGGCCAAACAATGGCACACCCTAATGATCCAAGCCTGCATAACACATGTGGATGCAACAAACAACAACAGTGAGAGAGGGAATACTAGATCTTTCATATACTATCATCAAATAGAACCATATATGCTAGGTTGTAAGGCCTTCCTAGTTAGGGCTAGATATTACAATGAATCGTAGAAGTCCTCAAACATGCAAGGATCTATCAAAAATCTCCAATATAATGTCTACTATCTTCTATCCCAAAAACTAATGCCTAAACTCTAAACCAACAACTACATTTATACAAGAAACTACCGAGCTGAGTCGGCCAGTGAAATAATCGACCACCCAAGAGAAAATTGACCACACTCAGTAACCAAAGGAAACTGACCAACTACTGACCACTTGGTCAAAGTAGAAATCAAGCAACACAGACAAACTCCAAATTGTTTTTGGTGACATAGGATTGCCAAGGACCCGAGATGCTCCTGCATCAAACACCTGGGGTTATTTTGAAATGATTCTCCAAATCATTTGGTAGGTCTAGCCTGAGCTACATCCAACTCAAAATATGAAATCCATGAACTATCTTCCATCGGTCTATTCTTCCATTTTACCAGATATTCCATATATTGTTTTCCTCTTGTGCTCTTGCCAACTCTTTCCTTCAAAATCTGTTCAACTTCATCATTCTACTTCTTAGGATATTCTATCAGTACTGTTATTTCTTCATTAGGTTCATGATACTCATATAAATCAGCAATGTTGAAAATTGGTGATATGTCCATGTCATCAGGTAACTCAATCTCATATGCATTTCCACTATCAAATTTCTTCAAAATCTTGCAAGGTCCAAACTTCTTCATCTTCAGCTTCCCATATGTTCCAATAGGAAATTGACCTTTCTTCAAATGAACCATCACTTCATCACCAACATCAAAATTTTTATGTCTCCTTGATCCATCAGCTCTATCTTTGTATTTTTGATAACTATCTTCTAGCTTCAACTTCACATCTTCATGCAATGTCTTCATGTACTCAGCAAATTTTACTCCTTTAGCACTTCTCTTATTCTCATCAGCAATGTCTCTCAAATCAAATATTCCTCTTGGTTGTGTGCCATTCACAATCTCAAATGGTGTCTTTCCAGTACTCCTATTCATTGAATTATTATATGCAAACTCTTCTTGTGCTAACATAGAATCCCAATTACTCAATGTGTCTCCAACTAAACATCTCAAATGATTTCCCAAACTTCTATTCACAACTTCAGTCTATCCATCGATTTGTGGGTGAAATGTAGAACTATATTTCAACTCAGTGCCAAATTTCTTCCAAGGGGTTTTCCAAAAATATCCAACAAATTTACTGTCTTGGTCAGAGATAATACTCCTCGGTAATCCATGCAATCTGACAATTTCCTTAAAGAAAATATTTGCTACATGTATTGCATTTGATGTCTTTCTACAAGGTATAAAATGTGCCATTTTAGAAAATCTATCCACAACAACAAATATTGCATCATTAGCTCTTACTGTCTTCGGTAAGCCAAGAACAAATTCCATACTGATATTAATCCAAGGTTTCTCAAGAATAGAAATCGGTGTATACAATCCAATATTCTAACTTACTCCTTTTGCAACTTGACAAATTCCACAACTTTTCACAAATTTCTGAACATCTTTATAGTACTGTAGCCAATAGTACTTCTCCTTGAGCAAATTCCATGTTTTATCAATACCAAAATGTCCATCCAAACCACTACTATGTTTCTCCTTTATCAAATTAGTTATCATTACTCCTTTTGGTATACACAACTGAATACCTTTAAACAACATACCTTCATGAATGAAATATTCATCCCATTTAGTGTCTTGTTGATCTTGAATGGGTGCTTTGCACTTTCTCCATGGCTCAGAAAAATCAGGGTCAAACTCATAAGAATCTCTCATCTCATCAAAACCAAGAACTTCAATTTTCATCTCGGTCATCAAAGATCTTCTTCTACTCAATGCATCAGCAACTCGGTTAGTGACTCCACTCTTATGCTTTATCACAAATGTATAACTCTACAAATACTCAACCCATTTCATATGTCTTTGATTCAACTTATTCTAACTACCCAAATATTGTAAAGCCTTATGATCAGAATACAACACAAATTCACTCGATATCAAATAATGTCTCCATTTCTTTAGTGCTTGATCAATAGCATAGAATTCTTAATCATAAACAGAATACTTCCTTCTAGCATCATTCAAATTTTCACTAAAGAAAGCAACAGGTTTACCTTCTTGACTCAACATAGCTCCAATTGCACTTCCACTTGCATCACATTCTACTTGAAATACCTTACTGAAATTAGGTAATGCCAAAATAGGTAATTCAGTAACCTTCTTCTTCAGAGTCTCAAAACTTGTATCAGCTCCATGTGTCCACTTGAATTCTCTTTTGTCTCCTCTCATAGTCTCAGTCATAGCATTACAAATTGAACTGAAATTCCCTATGAACTTTTGATAAAAACTTGTTAAACCATGAAATGATCTTACCACACTAGCATTCATAGGTGTAGGCCAATTCAAAATAGCTTCAACCTTTTTAGGATCCATCTTCAAACCATTAGCTGAAATAACAAATCCCAAATACACAATCTCTTCTTTCATGAATGAACACTTTTTTCAGATTTATCAGCAACTTCTCCTCTTTCAATCTCTGCAAAACTTGTCTAACATGCAACAAATGTTCTTCTCTAGTCTTACTGAATATCAAAATATCATCAAGATATATAATCACAAACTTACCCAAGAATTTCTTCAAAACTTCATTCATCAACCTCATAAAAGTACTCGGTGCATTAGTTAAACCAAAAGGCATAACCAACCACTCATACAAACCTTCTTTTTTCTTGAAAGCAGTCTTCCATTCATCACCTTCTCTGATTCTGATCTTATGATATCCACTTTTCAAATCAATCTTTGTGAAATACTTTGCTCTAGTCAAACTGTCCATTATATCATCAATTCTCGATATAGGAAACCTATACTTCACTGTTATCTTATTGATTGCTCTGGAATCAGTACACATTCTCCATTCTTCTTTAGTGGCAATATAGTAGGTACTGCACAAGGACTCAAACTTTCTCTGATCAAGCCTTTCTCTAGCAACTCTTGAATATATCGGTTCAATTCATGATTCTCAATAGGTGTCAACCAATGAGGTGCCTTATTCAGTAAACTAGCTCCAAGGATTAGATCCATACAATGATCAATACTTCTTTTCAGTGGCAAACCATTAGGTACATTATCAGAAATGATATCATTGTACTCAATGAGTAACTTATCAATCTCCTCAGATACATTATCCTCTATTTTCTTACTCGGTTTATTAGGGATCACAAAAAAACATACGTCATCCCTCTTCAAAGAGTTAACAAACTTTCTTCCTTCCATCAAACAAAATTTCATAGATGTGCAAACATTACTAACAAGTTCTTCCATCAATGGTAACAAGATTTGTTTCTTTCCATCAGCCACAATAGTATACTTATGCAATCTCCCATCATATATAGCATGTCTATCATATTGCCAAGGTCTACCCAACAAAATATGACAACAATCCATAGGCATGATATCATAACACCTTATCATAGTATTTTCCAATCTTCAAATTCACATAACATTGTTCACTTACCAGGAGTGTATGCTCATCTTTGATCCATGAAATCTGATAGGTCTTTGGATGTACCAACCTTTCCAACTATAATTTTGTGACCATCTCTTCAGATGCCAGATTCTCTGAGCTACCACTATCAATGATTACCTTCCAAACTTTTTCAGAAACTCTACATCTGGTCTTGAAAAAACTTTTCCTTACTAGATCTTCCTTCTTACTTTCATTCCATAGTGCTCTCCTTACCATCAAGTTATTTTCTTTCTCAGGTTCATTCGGTGACTCTTCTTGCACCAAAGCATTTCTACTGCTACCATCCTTCTTACTAACTTGTGTACATTCAAAAGATCTATGTCCTTCTTCTCTACAATTGTAACAAGTTCCTTGGAAACTTCCTCTTCTATAACCACCTTGGTAGTTACTGCCTCTACCTATAGATGAACTTTCACCTTTCCACTCTGTCTTGCCCTTGTCCAAATTTGTCTTTTCTGGTTCAAATCTACCATTTTCACCATTAGATCTACCTCTTCCTCTAGGGAATCTACCACCTTGACCTCTCTATCTTTTTTCATGTCTATTTTTCAATTTCTCCTCAACCTTCAAAGCAAATTGATAAGCATCTTCAATGTTCTCCAACTTGACCATACTAATTTCCTCTTATATGGAGACTCTCAAACCATTCAGGTATCTACCAATTCTTTCCACATCAGCTTCATCATGTCCAAATCTGATATCCAATCTATAGAATTCCTCAATATACTCTTTTATCAAGCTATCTTTCTGCCTTAGACTTTGCATTTGCCGAACTAGGTTAATCTAATAGTCACAAGGTAAGAACTTTCCTTTCAGTTTGTTCACCATTTTACTCCATACCTTGATTTTGTCTTTTCCTTTCCTTTTCCTATCCAAATGTAGATGTTCCCACCATAAGGATGCATGACTTTTCAACTTTGTGCTTGCAATCTTCACCTTATTATCCTTAGGAATGTTTTCATATTCAAAGTACTTTTCCATCTCAGTGATCTAGTCCACCAATTCATCAGAATCTAGCTTTCCACCATACTCAGGAGGATTGAAATGTGGTGTTGACTTCAGACTTGGAAAAGCCTTCAAAAATATGTCTTCACCTTGATCCATAATAGGTGCAAGTTCTGCATTCACCTATTCTTCTTCAATTTCATCATCACTAACATCTTCAAGATGTCTACCTCTTCTTTGGGTTATCTCAATAGCTTCTAACCTAGCAGCAATCTGCCTTAGTATATCTGCCAATCCTGGATCTACATCTCACCTCCCATGAACCATCTTGACAACCCTCTACAATTACAGGTCAGATCACAATCTTCTACCCCACAACAATTCAACTAGGGCTTCAAGAGGAACCTACAAATTGAGATCCATAGAACTAGATCAAGAGCTCACCTCACTTTGATACCACCTAACACAAGGTAGGGAGCAAGAGGGGCCAAACAATGGTGCACCCTAATGATCCAAGCCTACACAACACATGCAGAAGCAACAAACAACAACTTTGAGAGAGAGAGAATGCTAGATCTTTCATATACTATCATCAAATAGAACCATACATGTCAGGTTGTAAGGCCTTCCCGGTTAGGGCCAGTTATTACAATGAATCATAGAAGTCCTCAAACATACAAGGATCTATCACAAATCCTCCTTGCATAGGGTAAAAGGTTCAGCTCAAGCCCTCCTATTTAAAGAATGGATGTATCATTATATAGAAATCATTCTAGATGGGAAACAACACACAAACTGGGCAGAGTTGATTGCTAGTTCTATGAGGGAGAAACTTAAATTGTCACAAATGATCAAGAAAGAGTTATTTATGTCTTCATATCTATTATATTGCTTGGCATGTATCCATGACCTCATAGGAATTTCACATGAACCCGAATTTCACATGAACCCTGGAGTGAAGAGATTAAAATCTACAAATATTATCCCATGTTACAAAGGAACAAGGCTCTTGAGAATTATTTTAGATTTCATGACGTATTCCTGGGAAAATTATGTTATGAGTTAGTTCATTTCCCTGAGTGAAGGCTATCACCTAAGGCACAAATCCTAGCTCAAATGCATGCCAGTTTCTACATTCAGTTTCCCAAGTTCACATAAATAAGGGTTGGTGGATTTGAAGAAGAACCCCTAAAATTACCTAGGTATACTTTTGACTTCTTTTTGTTGGCAGAGGTGTGTAGGAAATTATTCATTTTGGTTAAAAATGCTCTTTTTGAATAAAAATGGGACTCATTTTTCCCTATACAACTTGGTCCTCTGACCTGTAAAAGCATGATAGACACTTCTGCCATGGGTTGCGACCTAATAAATTTCAACTTCAAATTATATAATGATAGAAAGAGTTTTGACAATAAAGGTTTTGCAATGCAAACCTTGGGACTCGAATATCAAATGACATCGATCCCTCATATTGAGGATCTCTGGGAAGATTTTCAGGATGAGAGAGAGATAGATAAAAGGGATCATCCTAGGCTATTGATACCTCAAATAATCACCCTATAATTGAGCCTTAACACATAAGGAATTATTGAAGATGGCTCAGGTGTTGTTGATCCTAATTATGAGGGCCTAGATGAGGCAATGTTACCTAGGATTGACTGGACTAGAGAAGAGGAAGACAACAGCAATTTGAGGGTGAGATCTATTCAGATTTATATAGAAAGTTGGTTGAAGGAAAAGAACAAAGAAAGAATGAAGGCAATTTAGATGAACAAAGTTAATAGAAACTCAGTGCATCCTTCTCCTAGTACCTCTAACACATCTATTTTGATTGATGACGCACGAAAAACTCTCTCACCAAAGAAGAAAATAGTATTAGTTGAACTCACCCATGAGGTACCTATAGACCATCATGTCTTATCAAAAACAAGATCAATAATGAGGTCCCATTAATGTAATCAAATGACAACCCAGGTGGTGCGGGAGCACCTAGGGTCTTTGGGCTACCCTATTTTCATGTTTTTGGCTTGTAGTGACCTTAGCCAAGTCACTGTCTAATAATTACTATAAAGAGTCTCTAGTGTGAATGTGGAGTTTTAACAAGTCCTAGGAAGGTTAGTAGGACTCAAGCAATGGTCCTTACTACGCTTGTTGAGACTTAGTTTGTGTTGTCTAGTTGCTAAACTATCTTGTTAGATTGGTCAAAGGTTAGGTTGATTGTCTAAATGAAGGAATAGATTAGAGAAATGGTCTTGGAGGTGTTAGATCCATAATTGAGGTCATTTAAGATTCATTGGAATGGACTAACCAAGTTTGACAAGAAAGTTGTAAAAGTTGTTAATGACAACTTTGCAATTTTGCAAAGTTGTCATGACAACATTTTTTCAAATTACCTCTCGAAGGCTAGAAGTAGTTAGGGGTCTTTCTAACCAGATTTTATTAGTCCCCCTACACTACTTAAATGATTTTCCAATCAAGGATCAAGGTTTTCAATTTTGTAAGCTTTGTTCTTAAGTAATTTAATTACTAGTGTGCTCTGCAACACAGTGACAGTGTTAAGAGCTCGGTTATCCTTAATCTATGGATTGAACCTGAGCCTAGGTTTGCATGTGATAATTATGCATTGTATATAGTTTCTTTTGTGTGCTTTGATTTAATATCTAGGTTGTCTTCTTTAGTTTGTTTTTAAAATTATCCTCTGAAACCAATTTACTGGTTCAACCAGAGTTGAGGTCACTAAAATGGCTCTAGCATGAGATTCCATAGAGGGAATTGTACGGCCCTTTGGAACATGCTAGAGCACTATGTATATATTGTAAATATGAATTTTCATGGCCAGATATGTAAGGGAACTATTTTTGGAATCAATCCATAGGTGAGCCTGTGAATTGCCTGGTTAGGAAGCTTGAATGAATCAAAGAAGGATAGAAGACCTTGGGGATTGAAAAGATAAATCCAAGGGTAGAGAAGTGAATGAATTAACCCAAGGAACCAATCCTAAGAAGGAGAGGTCATGAGAAATCTGATGGAGGGAAGAAAATCCAAATCCACATTGTGAATCAGAGAAAGCCAAATAGGCCTAGAAACTAGGCATGATTAGAGGAGGTACTATATGGACACATTGAGGTCCCAAGACTTGGAAAATCCTCAAGAACTCTTAAAAGTTTGTCAGGATATCAAGTTTATTCTGCAACTTGTGTGGGAAGTTTGGGAGTTATACTCCAAAAAAGAAGGTTTGAAGACCTAGTAAGGCCTAATAGGACTTTAGGCCTATTTTTAAGAGATTGATTAATGAATGGGAGTATTTGAAGGCTTAATCACCTCAAATCCATTAAAGATTGACCAAAAAATAGTCTTCTATCCAAAAACACATTGAAAGAATCAGTTGGTCAGTAGTGGATGAACTTCAAGGGATGAGTTCATGCAAGGGTTATGGAGAAGGAATTGGATCATTAGCTTGATAGAGAGGTCTAGAGGAGTGGGAGGTGATTATCAGTAACCCCTCATTGAATAGGGTCTAAGTTAACACTAATTAGGTTAGGAGAAGGACCTAGATCAAGTCCTAGGTGAATTAGGACAAGTGTAGAGATCTCCCTATCAAATTGGTATTAGAGCTACCTGTGTGATGATAAATATCACCTTCATGGAATTAAGATCTAATAGCATCATTTTAAACTAAATACAATGCAAATCTACTTTAAAATGAAACTACAATCTATATTATCCCATGGTTCTCTAGAAAGAAGTGGCAAATGAAGCTCTCAGCTTAAATCCTCACTAGTGACACTTCTAAAACAAGAAATTATGTTGCTATTATGCTTTTACAATGCTTCTATGATGATTCCATGCTTAATCTAGCTCAAATTGACAAACTACAATGATAATTGCTCTAAAATGCTCAAATTGCTCGTAGAATGCTATTCAAATGCCTATAATAACAATGCTTTGCAAATGAAATTCCAAGATCAAAATGCTCTCCAAAATGCCTCATATTTATAGTAAATGTCCAAGGGTAGGGGGTGGAGTGAAGTAATCATGGTTATCCCTTGGTTGAGTCAAAAACTTTGCATTGTCCATAAATGGGGGGACAAATGAGGGGACAAGCCTTTAAATTGTTTCAAATCTTTGGACAATTTAAATGTTTGAGTGATTTATGTCTTTTTGTCTTCAATTTTCATTGGTTCATCACTTTGTTGAAAGAAATTAGGAATATTTAATTCAATTAATTAATTAAATTTAGCCATGTAAGGGTAATAGGTTCATTTTGATTTTTGATTAAAACAACTATACAATTAATTGATTAAAATCAATTATATAGTGTTTTTGGCCCTTTTAAGCTTCAATTTAATCATTTAACATCATTATTTAATAATTCCTTTATTTTAATTAATTTTGCTCAACTTTATTTAATTATGTCCATTTTATTGATTTTTAATCCATTTTGATGATTTAATGCATTTTTATTAATTTTTTAGCCATTTATTGATTTAATGCATTTTGAAAATCACTTGTCCAATTTTGCGTGTCTACAAATGCCCCTTTTTGAATTGATGTACGAAGAACATTGATTCAAAGATTCTTGAAGTCATGATCGCTAATTCACTGATATGCCACTGATATTGATTGATTGCTACCTCTGATGATAAAAAATTTTATGATGCCCCACTGATTCCATGATGTTTGATTGTTACTTCAATTTAATACCCTGATGTCCCCTCAGAAATTAAAACATATTAATTCATTTTTTTTATTTGAAAAAGATTTATGATGATTGATTTAGAATATGTTTTCATTTTTGAATATTTGATTATATGCCATGATTTAAGAATATGCCCCAGTTTGTTTTGATTACTCAATATAGGTTCACCTCCATTTTCACCTCCAAAATTAGGTCAAAATACCTTAAATAGGTTGATAAACCTTGTTTTACTATTCATTTTTACTTTTCCTCTTTAGTAATTTTTCTCTGATCCTCTGGTGAATTTCGAGATGGTTGTGCCGATTCGGGAGCATAGATTCGAGAGGTGCCGGAGATATGCGAGGCCACTTGAGTATGGACCTCTAGTAAGTCATTCCCAACTCCATCTTTACATGTATGATGCATTTATTAGCATTTATGGCAATTTCCTTGTTTCATCATTGTGTTGAATGTGCAAAGTCTCACCTAGAACTGTTGTAATGCCACGTAGACTATTTTACTATCACCTCTGCGCTTTCCGTTGTCACCTCCATGTTTTTTACTACCACCTAGGAAACTTTCACTCTCGCCTGTCAGAAAAATACTCACACCTAAGGCAATGTTAAAATGCCCCTTTTCATTTAGGTTATCGCGTATATGAACCCTAACAAATTTGTTGTCCTCTAGGGTAGGTTATGCTATCGTGTTACATGATTCACTATCGTGTAGCAAGTAAACTATCACCTAACACCATAATAATGTCACTTAACCTATTTTGGTTATCACCTAAGATATATTGTCACCTAGCATGATGAAAATCATGCCTGGTGAATTTTCAAAAATTTTGCACGGATACCTGATTGCTTTTGATGCCAAATTTGATAACTTTCAAGGACTGACTGAAATGATAAGATTAGGTCTATTGTTGTTTAACAAAAATAATTGGTTTAGGATATCAGAATAGTAATATCATGAAATATTATTGGTCAATCCAAATAGGATAGTTACTGATAGGATAAATCAATCAATGTGAAAACCAATATGATTTTGAGACTGCTTAGTTCATTCTCAGGATACAGAGACAGGAACAAATGGTTCTGGGTGTGATTACTTTGATACTTTGGACAAGATTGAGTTGAGATAACTCCTCAATATGACATATTGATATGATTCCCTTTTGTTTTGCCAACAGGCTCACTTTCCTACTTTATACATCCGTTCAGTTGCATCTTGGGTTATTGACTTAGGTCAATCCCTCATAGCTGTTGAGTATCACATTATTGAGTGATGCGGTTTGAGTTTTCTACTTGATCTCCCATGGTTTTAGCTAAACCATGGGTTACTGACTACAGTGGCAGAGCGATGGCACTCTGACCACAACACCTTTCATTTACCATATGGAGAGATGACGATCACGTCGAAAGGCCGTGTATCGATTGTTACGGATTCCTTGCAGAGGAGAGTTGGTATACTATGACTCTGTTTATGATTCTATTATCTACCAACAAGTTTTTAGGGACAACACTATAGGTGATGGGGATACTATCACATGGCCTTAGTTTTCTTTCTTTTTTGAGGTTACCAGCCATACTTGGTGCCCTGATCAGTGGTTTGCTTCTTCCTGACCGACGTGGTCATAGCTTTTCTATTGGTTGGGGTAGGATTTTGGAGGACTTTCTTGCACATCCTCAATGGTTTGATTGGGGTTCTTGCATCTTAGCCCAGCTATATCATGATCTACACGAGGTGGTTTATCGGGTGAGTGCATCATTGTCAGCTAGTGCTATTGTTCTTTAGTTATGGATATGGGGGCATCTTCCCATTACTAGGCCCATTTCTGATAGGAGACGGCCTTGGGGTTATCCTTTTTCTTTTCTATATACAAGCATGGTTACTCAACATCATTTGGGTCATCTGGACTACTGGCGCCGATAGCTAGATGATATTGATCAGGTTCAGTGGCGTCCCTACATTAGTTGTGATCGATGGAGAGAGGATGAGGATGAGTTATCTTATATGTTTGCCCCTCATTGGATGATTGGGTGCACTACCACTACTATTGAGCACTTCTATTTTGGCAAAGTTTTGAGACAATATGGTAGGATATAGGTTATGCCTTAGGGCAATGCACTATACGCCTGAGTACAGGAAGAGATATCTATGTGGGGTCCTTGCATTGACTACCAGTTTGCCTTAGATCAGATTTTAGGCATGACTGTGTGCAGATGGGAGATGCTGACAGGTATTGTAAATGTCAGGATGTCACATGAGTATGCATATTAGTGAGCTCAGAACATGTTTCCTCAGTTTACCGATCCAGCAGAGCCTATTCCTAGATGACATGATGTTGGTCGTGTCGTTGGTGGTGGTGGTAGACATAGGCAAGGATGTGGACATAGAGATCATCATGGTGATAGACATGGTCAGGGTGATGGAAGAGATATAAAGGTTGATGCAGTCCCAGCAGGTCATCTTAGAGCAGCAGTTAGGCAAGATAGAGCTCATAGACATCAGAGAGCTCAGAGACAGGCTCATGTTGATGTTGCTAGATAGATTCCTAGTGGTTTAGATCCGTTAGTGCAGTTGCAATGAGTAGCTTTGGCATAGCAGGATGATGGTGCCTCTCAAGATTAGGTATAGTAGGATTAGGCTCCATAGATGCCTCCACTAGGCCCTCAGCCACAGGATCATGGACAGGCTGGACAGGATGGTTGCATTGATTCATTATCCTGAGATATGCAAATATTGAGGACAAATATGTCCACTATTGTAGGGCGATTGGATTAGGTTGCTTCCTTATTATAGCAATTTGTATCAGCCATGGTAGTGCTGAGACAAGATGGAGTGAGTACTTCTCAAGCCCCTCCTCCTCCATCAGATGGTAGAGATCCAGGTGCCATAGGATCGTGATTGTCTACTGACAGATTCATCCATCATTGATGTCCTTTGTTCCATACTTCATGTTATTTGACTGATCGACACATTTGATGTACCCCTTTTGATGATATTGTACCTTGATACTTGATGTACTGATTTGATGGATCATTGATGAACACTTTTTTGATGATATATGATGATATACTCCTTGGATCATCTTGATGAGTTGATTTATGAGATTATCTTTTATGCAGCTATGTGATGTGTTATGCATTTACAATTTATGCTATGGATGCAGTTATCTTATTTTATGATAGACATAAATGAGTGCAATGATGTATGGATGTTGATGAGATGCTTTTCTATTTTGTCAATGTATGGATGCAAAATGTTTTATGGAAATGCATATGTATGTTCCTATGTTTTTTATTTTCAAGTATTTAGATGAATGCAATGCTAACTCTTATTTTTATGAATGCATGATGTATGGAAAAATGATTTCTTTTCTTTTCTAATTTCTAGTATATGAGTAATGAATAATGATTAATGCTATACATGAATGCAAAGATAATCTCACTTGCGTTGTTTTTTTTTTTTAAATCAAGGATTATAATGAATGTTTGAATTTAATCTCCCCCATTTCTTTGATGTTTGAAATAACTTAAGTTTGTTTTTTTGATGTGCCCCCCCTTTGTCCTTGGGAATTAACCATAAATAAATGCAATTAACTTTCCATGATAATGCAATGCAATTAATCCAAACATGATAATGCCATGCAATTAATCTAACATGATAATGCAACCTAAGTGTCACCAGCTTTTAGCAAAGAAATGCCATGAGGATAAATTTTCATCATTGAGCATTTTTGGGACCAAAAAGCTAGTACAATCATCACTGACCACATCATGATGATATGAATACCTCTTTTTATCATTTTTTGGTAACCTTGTTTTGAAACTGGTACAACCCTCACTAGTTGGATGACCAAACTATGGGAGTCTGAATACCGGTGTCAATGGATTCAATGTTGCAAGTGGATTTTTGGTATTAAGATATGGAAGATCTAAATAACCAAGGGATCTATTTGCATAAACAAGCAAAGGTTAACCCTTCCTCTTATGAGATAGTCCTCGATGATTCTTTGATGACCATGTCGTTAGATGAATTCTCATAAGTTGATGGATTTTCCTCAAAACACTCACTCAAAGGCAAGAAAATATCACGTCTTTATCATGGCCAATCTAGTTGAAACATCATCGATTAGCTAAAAGAGGTGATAAAAAGTCAATTTCCTAAAAATTTATCAAAAGAAAACTTTAAGTGTTTTGCCATGTTTCATGATTTTCAAAAAGTATTTCCAAGCATTCTGATCTTTAAGTTGTTTTTTCAATTTTTAATCCTAAATAATAAAGTCAATGAAGGCTTACAGATCAAGTTGTAGGATCAAATACTTAGGTGGTAAACAATGATATCCATCAAGGTTCATGAAAATCACTCTCTCTAAAGTCCTAATAAATTTCTCTCTGACGTGACTGATTGTAGCACTTATTGAACCCATATGGTACCAAAATTCTAATCCTCGCCTACCTCCAAGTGATAAATGCGATCATGTGACAACTTAGGGTTGTAGGAAATGCAACAATGTGACTGAAAGCTTTATTATGACTATGTACAAATGACGGATGGAATGAAGGTTTACAAATGGGATGTTGGAAATGCAATATGTACACATGTGACTAGGAAAGACAAACTTAAGGGAACCAAAGGTGCTTGTTTACCAAGTTTTCACCCTTTGGATGGATCAAGCTCTTTTTTCTATTTTTAAAGCTTTTTTCTTTTTTTTCTACCAAGGTGCCTATTTGCTAGGTTTTCACCAAGGCACTTTGTCTTTTTTCATTTTTTTTTTTGTATTTTTCTTTTTTTCTCTTTTTTTTTTTCTTTTTTATCATCAAGGTGCCTATTTGCTAGGTTTTCACCAAGACAACATCTTATTTGAATGTTTTTGATCTTTTGTGTTTTTCCATGTTTTTGGTATTTTCAGAATCTCTTTTGAACTATGTACAATAAATATGATGCTCTTTCATCTGATACTCTTTATATGCTTTTATCTGAATCATGTGTAGAACCTTTTAAGATGAATATTGTTGATGGGTTCTTGGAGTTCCTCTCCTTCACAATATAATAACTTATAGGTTCCTATGCCAAATGAAGATACTATGATGAATGGGCCAAGCCAATTAGCTTCCCATTTTCCTTTCTTCTCTCTTTCAACCTGAATCTTTGGGTTCTCTCGCAACACTAAGTCTCCTACCTGAAAGACTCTCGGTTTGATATGTTTATTATAGTTCCTCGAGATTCTATTTTGATACACTTTCAAGTGTTCATAAGCTTGTGTTTGATGCTCTTCAAGTAACTCTAATTGTTGAAGTCTAGCAACTCTATAGTCTTCATCTGTGATCAATCCTTGTAATGACACTCATAGAGACGGGATTTCAACCTCTAATGGTAGAACTACTTCAGCCCCATAGACTAATGAGAATGGTGTGGCTCCCGTAGGTGTTCTTATGCTAGTTCTATAGGCCCACAATGATGGATTAATTTGCACATGCCAATCCCTTCCTGATTTATTGACCGAACTCTTCAAGATTTTCAAGATATTCTTATTCGTGGCTTCATCTTGCCCATTTCCCTAAGGGTAATAGATCAATGAGGAGTGGTGAGTGATATGAAATGTTGCACAAAGTTCATCCACATCCTTGTTTTTAAATTGTTTTCCATTATCTGTTATTATGGCATGCGGAATGCCATATCGACAAATGATGTGATTCAAGATAAACATGGAAATTTGTTTACCTATTTCTGTTAATAAAGGAACGCTTCAACCCACTTCATGAAATATTTCATTGTGGTTATGATGTATTTGTGCCCATTTGAAGAAGGTGGGTAAATGACACCAATTAGATCAAACCCCCATTGGTAGAAAGGCCATGGTGTAACAAATGGGTGTAATTCCTATGCCATTGTATGTATCATGTAGCCATGATATTGACATTTACTACATATCTTCACAAAATGGCAAGCATCCTTTTCTAATGTCTTCCAAAAATACCCTAAGCGAAGGATTTTCTTAGCTAGGTTTAGACTGCTTGAGTGTGACCCACAAATGTCATCATGAACCTCATGTAAAGCTAACTTAGACTCTTCTTCCTCTAGACATCTAAGTAATGTCCCATCCAGACCCTTATGATAAAATGTTTCTGAAAGGATTAGGTAATAGGCGGCTTGGCATATGAAATTGCATTTTTGGGCTTGGGTTTGGTCTAAAGGTAGCACTTGGTCTTTGAGATATGTGTATATAGGTCTGTACCAAGGGGAGTCATGTCCATGTAATAGGGAAACAATTTGGGTTTCAAGAAGGTTGAATGCCGGTTTCACCAACTCTTCCACCAAGAACTCATACTTCTCATTTTGATCTAGTTTTTGTAACAAGGAAGCCAAGGTGGCCATGGCATCAGCTGCTCTATTTTTCTCTCTAGGAATCTGCTCAAAAGTGATCAAAGCAAAGTATTTCTTCCATCCATCAATCATAGTCTTATATGGCAGCAACTTTTCATCTTTGGTGTTATATTCATTGTTGACTTGATTGACGATGAGTTGAGAATCTCCATAAACTTGTAACTCTGTGATGTTCCACTCTAAAGCCATTTTGATGCCTATAACTAGTGCCTCATATTCTGCTATATTATTTGTGCATGAAAACATAAGCTTGTAGGACTTTCGAATGGTGTAACCTTGAGGAGTGACCAATAGTATGCCAGCACCAGAACCTCCTTGAGTATAAGAGCCATCAAATATAACGTCCATGTTTTTGCTTCTATGTTTACAATGGCAGAATCTAGAAATTCCCCTTGAATAGTTTGTGTAGAATTCATGGGATTCTCAGCTAAATAATCCACTATCACTTGCCCTTTTATTTCCTTTCTATCAACATACTCAATGTCAAATTCACTCAATATCATAGACCACTTGGCTATCCTACCCGTTAGGGCAGTTTTACTTAACAAGTACTTGAGAGGGTCAATTTTGGTGATTAACTTGACCTTATGCATCAACATATAATGTCTCAACTTTTGAGATGCAAACACAACTGCTAGGCAAGCCCTTTCCATAAATGTGTAATTAAGCTCATATTTGATCAAAGTCCTACTAAAATAGTAGATAGCTCTTTCCTTTCCTTGTTCATCTTCTTGTGCTAAAAGCACTCCTAATGATCTTTCGATAGCGGATATGTATAGAAGAAATGCTTTGCCCTTAATTGGTGGCATGAGAATAGGTGGATTTATCAAATAGGTCTTCAATAATGTGAAAGCTTGATCACATTCCTCATCCCACATGAACATAGTATCCTTATGTAGCAACCTAGTGAAAGAATGACATTTTTCGGCCAATTGAGAAATAAACCTTCTTATGGATTGGATTTTGCCTTGTAGGGATCTCATTTGGCTGATTTTCTTAGATATCTCCATGTCTATGATGGCTTGTACTTTCCTTGGGTCCACTTCAATTCCTTTAGCGGAAACTATATAGCCTAATAGCTTGCTGGATTGGACACCAAAGGCACATTTCTTTGGGTTTAATCTAACTTTGAATTGTTCCAACCAGATGAATATCTTCTTTAGAATTTGCAAGTGTTCTTCTCTTTTGTGAGACTTTGCTATTATATCATCCACATAATCCTCTAAAAAAGTGTGCATCATGTCATGGAAGATAGTTGTCATGGCCCTTTGATATGTGGCCCCGGCATTTTTAAGACCAAAGGGCATGACGTTCCAACAAAAAGTGCCCCAAGGGAAAGTAAAAGCTATCTTTTCTTGGTCTTCAGGTGCAATTTTGATCTGGTTGTAGCTGCTAAAACCATCCATTAATGAGTACATGTAGTGACCAGCTGTCAAATCCACTATGGCATCTATGCTCAAAAGTGGGAAATCATCCTTAGGGCATGTGAGATTCAAGTCTCTAAAATTCGTACATGCCCAAATAGATTTATCATACTCAGTGACCAGTACAATGTTAGAGATCCATTCAGCATATGCTATTGCCCTTATAAATCCAACCTTTAACAATTTTTCCAATTCTGCCTTCACTAGGAGAGCTGCATGTGGGTGCATTCTTCATAGCTTTTGCTTCATGAGTTTAATGCTGCGTCTAACATTCATATGATGCATTATGAAATCAGGATCCAATCCAGGCATGTTAGCATATGACCATGCAAAGTTTACTTGTTGCTCTTGGAAAAATTTGATGAAGTCCTCTCTTTCTAGAGGTGTAAGTGATTCTGCCAAGTGTATAAACTTTGGATCCAATTCTATCCCAATATTGACCTTTTCTATCAGTTCTATAAGAATACGTGACCTTTCTTCCTTGTGTTCGAGTAAGGTATCCAATCTCTCTTCCTTTGGTGCCACAATTGGGTTTTCACCAAAGGAAACATCTTTTATTTTCATTTTTTTTGGTTCTAGTGGTGCCACATAGTGGTTTTTAGCACTAGAACTTTTCATTTTCTTATTTTTTTTTATTTTTTTCTTTTCACTAAGAGAATGGACCCCTACTATTCTCATCATGTCTATATTGAATTCATTGGTGAAAGAGGGTTCAACCACATTAAGGTATTGGTTTGCTACTTGGTCATTTGGAAAGTAAAGTAAGTCATTTGGATCCATTTGGTCCCAATCAATGAGATCCAGATGTATCAAAAGTAAGGATTCATTGGGTAAGATGTCATCAATAGGGTTTATGGACATGACTTCATTTGAGGGTTCATACATTGTATCATTTAGATCTATGATGTGCGCTTCATCAATATGGTCCATGGGAGAAGGGTCAAAATCCCCTTCACTTGAGTCCTCTTTGACTTCTATGGGAAACGACGTGGGAAAAGCCATGAGTGGGTTAAAACTAATGTTTGAATCTCCCTCCTCTGAAGGCATCCAAAATGTCTCTATCCATGCTTGATTGGTAGGTGCATGCCCTATGTTAATATCTTGGATATTAGGTTCTTCATTGATTTGAATTTCTTGCCTTGGGATTTTTGCATAAGTATGCATTGCAATCACCTCCTTATCTTGACATGATTCATCTGATAGGGTATCCAACTCATAATCTTAGGAGTCATCACTATCTGCATCAGATTCTAAGGCATTTATTTGAGGATAAAAATCTTGCATTGGGCTGGAGCTTTCGCCTTTGTATTGGTAGCCTACTCCAGATTTTTCTTGTTTTGCCCTCCAAGTAGGTTCAATGGGTTTTAGTAACCCTCTATTCCTTTGGCCCAAGGGTCCTCTTCCCTTGTATCCCATCTTCTGCATAATCTCAAAACCTTTCCCATATTTCTCAGTTTGTATATTAACATGCTAAATTCATTCCATGGGAGTGTTTGAGGTATCTTCTTCATCGTGATAGAGCCATTGAAGTACTTCATTTTCCTCCTTGTCAAATGTTGTTGTATCACTTTCTCTTATGAAGTAAGAGTTTTACTTGTGAGGCAAAGATCCTTTTGATGGTTTTCCATGTGCCCTTGGAGACGTGGGCATGCAAATAGGGAAACAGAGTATTCCCCTACTCCTTTTGAACTAATTTTGCATTGTTTGACAAATGCCTCCATCATCTTATCCATTTTCTTGTAGTTTTCCTTTTTAGCTTCATCTTTTTCTTCTCTAGTAGGTTTGTAGGGTACTATCTCTAATTTGGAAGTTTGATATGAACCCTCATTAATAATTGGACCCTCATAGCTCATCTTTTCCTTTCCCTTAGTTGATGTCATTGAGCTAGCTTGAGGAGGGTTTTGAGTAGCTTTTAATGTTATGACCGGATCATCCATTTTGGTATCTTCAATGGTAACTCTTTGAATAATTCCTTCCTAGTTATGTGGAATATATAACTCATGAAGGGGTTTGAGTGCATTGTAATATTGGAATGGGTTTGAGTCCCCTCCAACCATGATTTCTTCACCCATGTATAGAAATTTGATGCATTGGTGGTACATGGATGGGACTGCTTGCATCTCATGAATCCATGGTCTCCCCAACAAAATATTATAAGTTAATTTCATGTCCAATACTTGGCAATTAGTGTCCTTCTTGACTGGTCTCACTTGAATGGGAAATACGATCATGCTTTTAGAGGACCTTTCAGCTTCATCATAAGCTTTAATGGTGATTTTTTTCATAGGGTCAATGCAAGATTTGGACAACCCTAAGGATTTAACAAGACTTAATGTACAAATGTTAAGACTAGCTCCTCCATCAATGAGGGCTCTTTTGACTCTATGCCTTTCGATTAAGACCTCTATATGCAATGGTAGATTTTGAGGATGGGTTATAGACATGTCATCTTGATCGGAAAATGAGAGACAATGAGGTGCCACAAGATGACCTACCATATTTTGGAACTTCTCCTCTTCTAAATTAGTAGGAACATTCATCTCTATTAGAGATTTTTCTAAAATATCCTTATGATTCAGGGATAACTTCAACAATTCTAAGATAGAGATTTGCACTAGAGTTCTTTGCAATTGATCAACCAAGCTATAAGGTTTTGCTGTTGTAGAAGGTTGTTTGACCACGATGTTGGACTGTGGAGTGCTAATAAATTTAGGAGCAGCTCCTTGTAGGGTCATTCTAGAATTATGCCCTCTTGTAATGACATTTGATACCTCTTTTTGGGGCTTCTCATTGATTATTATAGCATTCACAATGTTATCATAAGGTGGTGCAAAGTTAAGATTATTGGCACTTTTTTTCTTTCCATTAGATGACTCCCCTTTATCATGTTTGTAGAAAGGTCATTTGAATGTTGTATGATCTTCATTGTTTTGAGGTCCATCAATGGTGATCGTGCCACCATCAATTAAATCTTGCACTATATTCTTTAGTTGCAGACATTCATTTGTTGTATGCCCTTGAATTCTATGGTACTCACAATGGCTATTGGCACTCCACCAACTAGGCTTGTTATTTGGCTCATAAGGCTGAATGCTAGGTAAAGTAATGACATTATTAGCCATGAGAGTCTTTAATGCCCTTTCGAGGGGTTCACCCAAGGGTGTGAAGTTCCTTTGAGGATTGGGCACCAAATATTTATCAAATTTGTTATTTCTTGCATTATTTCCTTGGTTTCCCTTATTGGGATTGTTATTATTGGAAGGTGCATTGGATGTCTGATTGGCATTATTCACCTGATTAGGTGTCCTTGTAAGAGAAAATGGAACCACCTTCAAATTTCTAGACTCCACCACACCATCATTAACAATTCCCTTATTTTTGTTCTTATACCGACTAGTACTATTGAACCAGTTATTCTTCTGATTGTTGTCATTGTTGGAGTTATTGTTGTTGGAGTTGTTCTTATTATCTATGTATAATTTTAGTTCTCCACTTTGACCAACACTTCCTCCATTGTGACTCCATTTTCAATTAGATCCTGGAAGGTCTTGGGACATTGCATTAGTAATCAGTAGTTCAACTCATTGCTTAAACTATTTATGAAGATATCCATCTTCTCTTTTTCAGGTACGCTCCTAGGATATCTTGCAAAAACTGTCCTCCATCTTTGTAGAAAAGTGAGGAATGCCTCTCCATCCTTTTTTTTAGTGTTACATAATGTTATCATCATGACCTCATGCTTGATGTTATATGAGTAATGGGCCACAAATTTCAAAGCTAACTCTTCGAAGGACTTAATGCCAGAGGGTAACTTAGAAAACCACTCCATAGCCATGCCTCCTAAGCTTCACAGGAATAGTCTCATTAAATATGTTGTATCATGCATGAACTCTAGGCTCATTGCACAAAACTCACGTAAGTGATCTTGGGGATCTGACGTTCCCTCATATTTGTCATACTCAGGGAACACCACATTGATTGGGAATGGCACCATGACCAAGCTTGTATCAAATGGGAATGGACACAACACTTTGATGGAGAAAGGCTTGGGAGCTCCACTTTGCTTAATGGTATCCAATTACATTTGAAACATCTTGAACTACTTATTCATGATGTCTAAGGTACTCTCCTCAACTTTTGATAGTTTGAGTTGATTAACATCGTAGTCACAGGGAAGCTTGAGACCTTTTTGTGCTAAGTCTAGGAAGTACTTTTCTCTATCTCTATCCATTGCCTTTTCCATGAGCTTTTAGAAATAGGGACATTGGATGGCCTCACTAACCTTTTCATCCATGGCATCTTCCGTCATTGCTTCGGTGTTAGTTCTAGTGTGAGTGTTGTCTATACCTTGAGTATTTTGATCTGCTCCTCCATTATTGGCATTTTCTTGGTTATTTATGCCAATGCCTCCATTATTGACATTTTCTTGGTTATTTATGCCAATGCCTCCATTATTGGCATCACCTTGGTTAGTGAGATCAATACCACTATTATCTTTACCACCCAAACTACCATAATGCATCATATTGTCTTCTACTTCTTGTTCAGGTCATTTTTTGGGTACTCTAGGAGTGGTAGACTTGTCTCCTGGATAAGGGAGCTCTTGTCTCAAATAGGTCTCATCTACTTGCAAGGTTTGTTTAATGTAGTAAGATCTAGTGAAAGAAGGCATGAACCTTGGAGAGTAAACATTGATATTACTCGGGGTCTAATCCTTTGTAAAAAAAATTTTAAAATGTGTAGAACAGGATTTTTGACCAGATTGCAAGTTGGAGTAGTAAGAACACAGAAAAGGGTACTCAAAAATATACTTAAAATTTTTTGACCCCCCCTAAAAATACTCTGTGTTTTCCCTTTTAGATTTTTGGGTGGCACTGAATTGATTATAGGCATGACCCAATTTGGTATATGCGTGCACTGGTTTTCTGTTAGGTGGAACTCTGTAGGATGTAGGTGGCACTTTTCCTTTGATAGGTGATTTTCCAGTTTGCACAGACATTTTTATAAAAGTTCTGAGTGTGACTTTTCTCTATCTACATGTTTTTACACTAGTCACAGGCATGACTAAACCTTTGATAGGTGTGATTTTTTTATTCCTAAGCGACACTTCTCTGACCAAGTTGTAAAATTTTGAATTCTTTAAACGTTTGAGATTAGAGTTTTTTGAAAATTTCTTGTTTGAAAATTTAAAAAAAATGTAGCACACACATCAATGTCTCTAAAAACAATCTAATGTGTATATTCTCAAATGTTTTCACAAGTATAGCACAAGAATAGATTCCAAACAGCCTACCTAATAGTCAAATTGGCTTGTAAACATGGCTCTAAAAAGGTAGCTTTTCTATTTTATCTAGGTTTTAATAAATATTCCATTCAAATAGACTTCAATCTCTCATCCTCCAAGGAGGCTTCCCACATGCACCAAAGTATGATTTTGTGCAATCCATTAAGACTACTAGAGGAAGGTTGAAAAATCAAAATCCATTTGTCATGCACCCCATTAAGGATACATGTGTTTCATTTTAGAGTGGGTCAGATTCCCGCTGAAAAAGTGAGTGTATCCCACTTTGGGTTGTCCCTCTCACTGGCCTCGTTAAGGAAAACTCAGGAGGTGAGCCCACTAAATCTCTATTTTAACTAACATATTCATGGAAAGAAAGAAAATGGAATTAAGGTTAAGTGTTTGGGAATTTGGTTCACCTAAAAGGTGAAGAGCATATCCCTAACTTTCCCTTTAGTTCCTCAAACACTTCAAGCAATAAGGTTCTTTTTCAATCTCATTACATAGAAATTCTTAGAAATTGAAGTGTTGGGTTCATTTCCCATTTTTAATTAAGCTATGTTTAAAAGGAATGCCACAATCTAATCAAGTGCAAGCTTGAATAGAGAAATACCTCTCCTTGTAGCTAGCATAAAGCTAGGGGCACTTTTTAGAGTATTTTGTCATTTTTTTTTACTCACCTTGGCAATAGCTCCTTTCCATGTGCTTATACTCCAACAAGTTAGTCAACACTAACAATCAAAGTGAGGGGAAACCAAAATTGAATTGACAAAACCAAGCTTTATGTAATGAATTTGAGCACTCTAATTACAAATTTCCATGCAAAAACTTGAAATTAAGGACTAAAAATCCAATTTGAAGAGACATATTTATGTTTATAAGCTTCAATCACAACAAGGTATCTTTGGTATACCTGATTGTCTTCTTCTTGTGTTGATTCAAGGATAGCTTTGATATGTGCTTGATTCTCCCTTTTGATCTTTTTAGCAAGCACCTTCTTTTCTTGATTAAATCAAGTTTCTGGCTTCTGGACTTTGGGATGCATGTTCATTTACCGTCAAAATTGAAAAAAAACATGGAGTTAGATAACTAATTGGATCAAATTAACAAAAAATATAGACAACAAACATCAGGAGACATTGTCCAGCTAATAGGTGTAAACAAACTACTAACAAGCGCAACTTTGACAGTAGCGAGCATCACTTTGCAGCGGCTCAAGTGTTACTCAAAGTTTCACAGGTGTGAACAGTTTATTCAGAGGCGTAAAGAGAACTTAAAATTGCACAAAATAATTCATGCTAAGTGACATGTTAATAGAAACAAGCGATAATTTTCTTTCCAAAGCGTGACTGAAACTATAACATGTGAAGCAAAGCGTAAACTTAAGCGATAGCAAATAAAGGTTAGGCGATACTCCCTGAGTCACAGGCGTGACTTTACGAAGTAAAGGTTGAACGCTTTATGAGCTTAGGTGTGAGTATCTAGTTAATCGGTGATAGTTCAGAGCTATTAGGTGATAGAAAACTATCTGCAGGCATGTTTGAATCCTCCATAGGCATGAATTTACCTATTTTCTACAAAATAAACATGAAAAATATACAAAACAAGCATGCAAATGAAGAGGAAAATTATGATAAAAGATAAAATGAGGCCTAGGGCCCCACGGTGGGTGCCCTTTGTGTGATGATAAATATCACCTTCATGGAATTAAGATCTAATAGCATCATTTTAAACTAAATACAATGCAAATCTACTTTAAAATGAAACTACAATCTATATTATCCCATGGTTCTCTTGAAAGAAGTGGTAAATGAAGCTCTCAGCTTAAATCCTCACTAGTGACACTTCTAAAATGAGAAATTATGCTGCTATTATGCTTTTACAATGCTTCTATGATGATTCCATGCTTAATCTAGCTCAAATTGACAAACTACAATGATAATTGCTCTAAAATGCTCAAATTGCTCTTAGAATGCTATTCAAATGCCTATAATAACAATGCTTTGCAAATGAAATTCCAAGATCAAAATGCTCTCCAAAATGCCTCATATTTATAGTAAATGTCCAAGGGTAGGGGGTGGAGTGAAGTAATCATGGTTATCCCTTGGTTGAGTCAAAAACTTTGCATTGTCCATAAATGGGGGGACAAATGAGGGGACAAGCCTTTAAATGGTTTCAAATCTTTGGACAATTTAAATGTTTGAGTGATTTATGTCTTTTTGTCTTCAATTTTCATTGGTTCATCACTTTGTTGAAAGAAAATAGGAATATTTAATTCAATTAATTAATTAAATTTAGCCATGTAAGGGTAATAGGTTCATTTTGTTTTTTGATTAAAACAACTATACAATTAATTGATTAAAATCAATTATATAGTGTTTTTGGCCCTTTTAAGCTTCAATTTAATCATTTAACATCATTATTTAATAATTCCTTTATTTTAATTAATTTTGCTCAACTTTATTTAATTATGTCCATTTTATTGATTTTTAATCCATTTTGATGATTTAATGCATTTTTATTAATTTTTGAGCCATTTATTGATTTAATGCATTTTGAAAATCACTTCTCAAATTTTGCGTGTCTACACTACCAAAATATTTGGATTGACTAGTGTATGTCAAAAGATGGAAGTACATCAATGGGAGAATCCACCATGGTAAAAAATGTTCAATTGGCAAGGGAAGTGATAGGAAAAAAGGAGAGAAATAGACTCCTGGAAGAAGCCCTAGAGGCTGTGAGAGACAAACTGGAAATAGTTGCAGAAGTAGCTAATAAAATGAAAGAGAAGTTAGATGTTGATGATGATAAAGGAAAAGCAATGGATGAGGATGACTACATACTAGAACCAGATCCTCCAATGCAAGAGGAACCGTTTCTAAAATCCATCAAGGCATTGGGTGGTAAAGCACTAGAAGGGATACCCATGTTCATCGGCAAGATGGATTAAGAGTTAGTCATGGAGTGGATTGAAGGGATGGAGAACCACTTTGAATGTGAAGGTGTTTCAAAAGAACAAAAGGTGAAGGTTTCCAAGGCAAGACTCAAGGGACCAGCCCTAACATGATGGAAATTTCTCCAAGAAGAGAGGGAAAGAGAAGGAAAAAGACCAATAGCTAATTGGAGGGCTATGGTAACTAAAATCAAAGATAATTATCTACTAGAGGATCATGAGATCCAAATGCATAAGAAAAGGCAAAGTCTCAGACAAAAATAAATGGATGTGGCCTCTTACACCAAGGAATTTCAAAAAAATTTCTTAAGGTCTAAGGTCCAAGAAGAAGAAAGCATTAGAGTGGATAGATATCTGGATGGATTGAGATGCAGCATCCAAGAGGAGATCACTTTTTGGACTCCTACCATAGTTCATAAGTGCTTCCAATTAGTACTTAAAGTGGAAGAGAAGAACAAGAAGAAACAAGACTCTAATCCTAGAGGTAGAGGAAGAGGAGGAGACTCTAGAGGCCATAGGGGTGGATATGGTGTAAGGAATAGTGAGCCAAGGAACCAAGGAGATTACAAGATAATTGAGAAAAGAAATGAGCCAAGTGGAAGAGGTAATTATAGTAGAGGAAGAGGATTTCAAGGTTGTGGAAGAGGAAGAGCAAGCAATTTTAGTAGAGGGCCACACTTTGCAAACTTGAAGTGTTACAATTGTGGTCAACTAGGCCATCTTGCCTATAAATGCCCTAATAAAGCTTTAAGTTCACAAGGGGAGAAGAAGATAGGCTATGCACAAGAGGAGGTGAGTAGTGTTAAATCACCAGAGATTAGTTTAGATTTAGAGCATGGTGAGAACCTCATGTTTAGGAGGGTTCTACTCAAGGGACCGATCAAAGAAGAACCTAACCAAAGGATGGATCTATTAAGGATCAAGTGTAAGACCCTTGGAAAAGTGTGCAAGGTCATTATTGATTTGGGTTCAACTAATAATATTATTTTAGAGGAGGCAGTCCAAAAGTTGAAGCTTGTAAGAATACCACATACTCACCCTTGCAAGGTTACTTGGCTAAACAAGCGACAGAATGTCCTAGTGAATGAACAAGTGTGGGTGGATTTTATGATTGGAGGATATGAAGACAAGATACTATGTGACATCCTACCAATGGATGTTTGTCATTTTCTATTGGGTGGACCATGGCAATATGACCATGATGAAGTCTACCATGGTAAGAAGAACATGTACACCTTTAAGAAAGATGGGGTTACTTACAAAATTCATTCACTTATGCAGGAAGGAACTACAACTTCAAGGGATCCAAATTTACTTTTGATGAGTGGGAAGGAGTTCTTTCATGAACTCAAGGATGAGGAAGGAGTTGTACTAGCTATAGTCATTAAACCCAAGGAGGAGACCAAGTCTCAACACCCCACTTTTCCAAAAGAAGTATAGTACCTATTGGATCAGTTTAGAGACATTATCAGTGATGGGACACCAGCTACTCTTCATCCTCAAAGAGCAATCAGCCACCAAATTGATTTTATACCTAGAGCATCTTTTCCCAACAAAGCAGCATATAAGATAACTCTAGACTAGAATAAGGAGATTGCAAGGTAGATTCAAGAGTTTCTTGATCAAGGGTTAATTAGAGATAGCATTAGCCCATGTTTTTTTCCAGTGGTCTTGGCACTGAAGAAGGGAGGTAAGTGGAGATTATGTATTGATTCTAGGGCAATCAATAGGATAACTATTAGATATAGGTTTCCTATCCCTAGAGTAGAATACCTTATGGATTGTCTTGGAGGGTCTAGATACTTCACCAAAATTGATCTTAAGAGTGGGTATCACCAAATTAGGATGAAAGAGGGGGATGAATGGAAGTCAAATTTTAAAACTACAGAGGGTCTTTATGAATGGTTAGTTATGCCCTTTGGGCTCACAAATGCACCTAGTACATTCATGAGATTACTGAATGAGGTCTTAAAAGATTACATAGGTATTTTTGTGGTAGTATACTTAGATGATATCCTCATCTTTAGTAAGACCAAGGAGGAACATATGCAGCACCTAGAAATTATCTTGAGAAGGTTGCATGAGGAGAAACTAGCTATCAACCTAGAAAAGAGTGAATTTATAAAGCAAGAGTTAGTCTATCTAGGGTTTTTTGTATCTCAAGGTGACCTCAAGATAGACCCAAGTAAAATTGAAGCCATTCCAAGTTGGCCCATTCCTAAAAAAGGGACAAAAGTGAGGAGCTTCCATGGGTTAGCTCAGTTCTATAGAAATTTCATAAGGGGCTTTAGTGAGATATGTGCACCCTTACTTGATACCATTAAAGGAGGAGTTAAAACCAAGTTCACATGGACCAAGACAGCTCAAGAAGGCTTTGAAAAATTGAAACAAAGAGTGGAAACTCAACCCATTCTAGTCCTACCAAGATTTGATAGGCTATTTACAGTGGAATGTGATGCAAGCAACATAGTAGTGGGAGCAATCCTTAATCAAGAAGGAAGACCGGTTGCATTTTTCAGTGGGAGATTGAATGAGGCTAAGTCAAGGTACTCTTCATATGATTTGGAACTCTATGCATTGTTACAATCACTCAATAAATAGAGGCACTACCTATTGACCAAGGAGTTTGTGGTTTATAATGATAACCAGGCACTAAGTTATATCAATACACAATAAAATCTAAGTCATAGGCACATCAAGTGGATGGAGTTTCTCCAAGCTTATACATTTACTATTAAGCACAAAAAGGGTCTCAATAATAAGGTAGCAGATGCACTTAGCTGAAGGTTACTGACTGTCCAAGAAATCCAATTCCAAATCATTGGTCTAGAGGGATTTAAGGAACTCTACAAAGAGGATGAAGACTTCTCCAAAGCATATAAAGTATGTGATGAATTTGAGAACTACTTTCATAGTGATTTTGTTGACTACACTTTACAAAATGGCTTTTTATTCAAGGGTAATCAGTTATGTGTACCCAAGGGATCAATGAGGGAGAATCTTATACAAGAAAAACATAATGGGAGCCTTAGTGGACACTTTGGTTTGAATAAGACATTGGACCTAGTGCAAAGGTTCTATTATTGGCCCAAGATTCCAAGATATGTTAGGAGGTATGTAGAGTAATGTATTGTTTTCCAAAAAGATAAGGGCACATATTGCAATGCCAAGTTATATCAGCCTTTACCAATCCCAAATAGGCCATGGGAGTGTCTTATTATGGATTTCATAGTGAGATTACCAAAGACAACTACTAGTTTTGATAGTTTCTTTGTGGTGGTTGATAGGTTTAGTAAGATGAGTCACTTTATACCATGAAAAACCACACATGATGCTAGTTATATTGCCCACATTTTCTTCAAGGAAGTGGTGAGGATTCATGGCCTACCAATCATCATTGTATCAGATAGGGATGTGAAGTTTATGGGACACTTTTGGAAGACCCTATGGAAGAGATTGGCCAAAAATCTTGCATTTGGTTCAGCTTATCATCCTTAAATGGATGGCCAAACATAGTGTTAGGAATCCTCTTGAGATGTCTCACAAAATAATATGGACAAGTGTGGGACCTAGTGTTACCACAAGCTGAGTTTTCTTACAATGATAGCATAACTAGGTCCATTGATAAGAGCCCATTTGAAGTGGTGTATGGAATGCACCCAAGAGGTGTGTGTGAACTTAGAGAGTTAGGAAATCAAGGATGATTTAGTGGTCATGAAGATGAATTTTTTCAATCTATGCAAGAAGTTCATAAGCAGGTGAGAAGAACATTGGTGGAATCCAATCAAAAGTTGAAGATTAGAGTGGATGAAAGAAGGAAGGACTTATAGTTTGAAGTAGGAGATTAGGTGATGGAACACCTAAACAAGGATAGACTCCATAAAGGAATACCCAACAATTTATAGATGAGGAGGGTAGGACCATGTAAAGTTATACCCAAGTATGGCCCCAATGCATATAGGATAGGTCTACCAAAGGAGCTAGTCATATCTCCAGTTTTCAATGTCCCAAATTTAGTTAGATATAAAGGACCTGATGTCAAAGAAGTGGAACATGGTCCTAATTTCAATACTAATGTAAAAGACCTCAAATTACTTGTACAAATAAAGCCTCGAGCTGAGAGAATCCTAGACTCAAGGATGAAGAAATAGAAAAGGCATGGTGTCTACATGGAATGCCTCATTAAATGGAAGCACCTACCTGAATCAAAAGCTACTTGGATAGAAGAGAACAACTTCAACAAAATGGGTATAGATCTGGAACTCTTATCTCCTAATGGCACTTGATTTCTTATTGCAGGGGGAGAAAGGTGCAAGAGCACCTAGGGTCTTTGGGCTACCCTAGTTTCATTTTTTTGGCTTGTAGTGACCTTAGCCAAGCCACTATCTAATAAGTACTATAAAGATTCCCTAGTGTGAGTGTAGAGTTTTAACAAGTCCTAGGAAGGTCAGTAGGACTCAAGCAATGGTCTGTACTAGGCTTTTTGAGACTTATTTTTTGTTGTCTAGTTGCTAAAATGTCTTGTTAGATTGATGAAAGGTTAGGTTGACTATCTAAATGAAGGAATATAGTAGAGAAATGGTCTTAGAGGTGTTAGATCCACAATTAAGTTCATTTAAGACTCATTGGAATGGACTAACCAAGTTTGACAAGAAAGTTGTAAAAGTTGTCATGGAAACATTTTGCCAAATTGCCTCTCGAAGTCTAGAAGTAGTTAGGGGTCTTTCTAACTGGTTTTTCTTAGTCCCTCTGTACTAAAATATTTTTCTGACCAAGGATCAAGGTTGGAAATTTTGTAAGCTTTTTTTTTAAGTAATTTAATTACTAGTGTGCTCTGCAACACGGTGACAGTGCTAAGAGCTTAGTTATCCCTAATTTATGGATTGAACCTAAGCCTAGCTTTGCATGTGATACATCTTCATTATCTATAGTTTCTTTTGTGTTATTTGATTTAATAGCTAGGTTTTATTCTTTAGTTTGTTTTCAAAATTCTCCTTTGAGACCAGTTTACTGGTTCAACCAGAGTTGAGGGCATTAAAATGGCTCTAGCATGAGATTCCATGGAGGGAATAGTATGACCCTTTGGAATATGCTAGAGCACTATGTAAATATTGTAAATATGGATTTTCATGGCCATATATGTAGGGGAACTATTTTTGGGATCAATCCCTAGGAGAGCCTATGAATTACCCAGTTAGGAAGCTTGAATGAATCAAAGAAGGATAGAAGACCTCGGGGATTGAAAGGATCAATCCAAGGGTAGAGCAGTGAAGGACTTGACCCAAGAAACCAATCCTAAGAAGGAGATTTCATGATAAATCTGATGGAGGGAAGAAAAGACAAATCCATAATTTGAATCAGAGAAATGCAAATAGGGCTAGAAAGTAGGCATGATTAGAGGAGGTACTGTACAGACACATTGAGGTCCCAAGAATTCAAAAATCCTCAAGAACTCTAAAAAGGGCATCAGGATATCAAGTTTATTCTACAACGTATGTGGGAAGTTTGGGATTTATACTCCAAAAAGAAGGTTTGAAGACCTAGTAAGGCCTAATAGGACTTTAGGCCTATTTTGAAGAGATCGATTAATGAATGGGAGTAATTGAAGGCTTAGTCACCTCAAATCCATTCAAGATTGACCAAAAAATAGTCTTCTATCCAAAAATGCATTGAAAGAATTAGTTGGTCAGTAGTGGATGAACTTCAAGGGATGAGTTCATGCAAGGGTTATGGAGAAGGAATTGGATTATTAGCTTGATAGAGAGATCTAGAGGAGTGGAAGGTGATTATCAATAATCCCTCATTGAATAGGGTCTAAGTTAACCCTAACTAGGTCAGGAGAAGGACCTAGATCAAGTCCTGGGTGAATTAGGACAAGTGTAGAGACCTCCCTATCACCAGGATTCAAATTTCATGGATCTTGATAAGGATGATGAAATTACCTTTTTAACACCTGGAAATCAATCAAAGGATTGGGGAATATTTGTTAGTGATTCCACAATGCAGGATGATCAGATGACCCCTACTAAGCCTATCGGTAACAAAATAGCCTCTAGTTCAATTCCCCCTTGGTTAACTAATTTTATAAATAATAAGCATAGAATCAAGCTCATTTCTATTCATGTTAAAGATATGGTTAGTAAGTATGCAAAAAGAACTCCTAATCCAAAAAGATAAGGTGACCTATCCTAAAATAGGGAAGGTGACGGCTAAGATTGCCATGTACAAACAAAAAGAGGGTACTTAGGAGTTAGATGTAGAGAACTTTGAAATAACTAAGGAGTTGGGAGTTCTAAACAAGGAAACAAAAGATCATATTTTTGAGTATTCAGCCCATTACATGCTAACTCAATCTTAGAAAGATAGCTAGGACAAGAAGGAACTGAAGTAGATCATCACCATCATGGTGGAGTACATTAAATCATTCAGCAACTTTGAACCCTTATCCTTGGTTCAAGCACCCCAATTGTTTGACCTGAACTCACACATCAAGAAATTGTTGAGGCAAATTCAATGAGGCAAAGCTTTGGCTATAGTTATGGATGAGAAGGTTGATGGTGTGATAAAAGAAGGTAATAAGTTTATCCAATAATTCAGTGTTACTTATGGAGATGCAAAGGCGTTTCTAGTAGAAATCCAAACTCAAGAACCCAACTGGAAGGATGATGAAGACAAATGCATGGTTGCGGTATCTCAGATTATGGAGGTGGAAGAATATGGTGTGAAAAAATTCCTGGCAGAAAATACATTAGATACAATAGATGAATACATGTTATACATGCTCAAAAATAACATAGGCTGGAAAGGCTCTTTATTCAAATATATTGTTCTTGGAATACAGGACATGGAGTTCAAGAAATTAAAGAAACACACATTTGTATATTAAAGGATATGAGAATAGTTAACCCTACAGGCATACTATAGTTTGAGGAAGGGAATCAGGATACAAAAGCACTTTTAAAATCTTTCAAAGCTTCTATGGTACCCATTAAAGGGGAGGACAACCCAATAGCCCAAGATTTCACCAAGGTGGCACATGTAGAAGTAAAGGTATGTCTATGCATTAATCAGTTGTCAAAGCATTCAGACAGGATCAAAGAACTCAAGTGGGAAAAGGGTGTATGGCATGCAAAATTGCTTGATCTCAAGAACCTTCATTCTCGACCAATGCAGGAGTTTGTAGGTGCATTCAAAAGATGGAAGCTCATGAAAGAAGCCACATTGGATGATGAACAAGTGAAATAAGTGGAGAAAATTTCATTTATTTAGATTTGTTTGATAGTTCTATTTGTTAGTTGTTCTTAGCAGGACATGTGTTCGTAAACTGTTGTATAATGGTTCTACTATTTTAACTGTTTCTTTGTTAATCGGAAGGTCAAGTTTTTAGGGAGACCTTCCTGGTTTGTTTAAAAACTATATATGTTGGCGTATAAGTAGGATGAGGGACTTTTTTTAGCATAAGCTAGACTTTAGTACTAGTAGTTTTTGGATTTTGAGTTTTGGTAAAGTGGAAAGAAACTGCAAACTTTAAAGTAAAAAATCGGTGTAGCTTTGAACTGTTACAGTACAAATAAATGCATAGTTCTAGTTCAAATCTTTGAATTTGAATTCTTGGTATATTAATTTCTTGGTGAATGATATATCTATTACTTTGCATCATCTGTATCGATTAGAAGTTGTAATACTTTTCATATTAATCTTGATTCTTTAGTGAAAGTAAAATCTGTTAAGTTTAGAGAATTGTGCTTTTCTGAACTTCATTTGAGATCTTTATGTTTTCTCTTAATTACCTGCATGCCTAAGAGTATATAGTGAGTGAACCTTAAGTGGTTTTAGGTTAAAATTACACATGAACTTAGTTAAACATAGATTCCTTGAACATCTTTGAGAGGGAGTTGTACCTCACTTAATTTAGAGGGAAGAGATCATTGTACACTTACCCAACTGTTGTGAAT
Source organism: Chamaecyparis obtusa (assembly GCA_027943335.1). Lineage (NCBI taxonomy): Eukaryota > Viridiplantae > Streptophyta > Pinopsida > Cupressales > Cupressaceae > Chamaecyparis > Chamaecyparis obtusa. Next base: position 930,851 of record BSBK01000049.1, read on the forward strand.
TATTTATCCTTAAAGGAGGGTAGTAGAATCAAGTTGTTTAGAATTTTTAACAAGAACAAATATGTTCACTAACAGATACATCTTAGAGATTCTCCATTATTGGTTTGCAACTTATATAATATTGAACTTATCATTTATCTTAAGCTTTATCTTAAATATTATGTCTTACTTAATTTGCATTATCAACATTGATAATGCTATTATTTTGTTCAAAATTTTAAATTTATCTTTGCATATTTATATTTAAGACTACAATACATAGGTTATGAATCCTATTAAAATAAATTATTATTACAACTTTATAAAGGATTAATGAGCCGAAAATCAATCTTGACTTATCTTCTTGGACTAAGATGCAATGAATTTCATAAAGAGGGCTAAAGTATTAACCCAACAAATTTTAACTGGACTAATGATCGTATTTTTTTAGAAATTTACTATATAATATCTATTAATAATATTATAAATACTTTATAAATTTAATTTATATATAGTATAGGAATATTACATTTTCTAAGAATTGTTTTTTTATGTCAAGAAGCATAACCCTACAGTGACATCAACCTATATAGGAGGTCATCAAATGTAATGGTGTAAACAAAAAGAATTGGTTTGTATTCTAATGTCAGGTAGATTAATGGTGGATCAACAATAACTATTCAAATAATAGTTACAAAAAAATGGTGACGACTATAAAAATGATCAACAATAACTATTTGAATAAAACAACCAAGCAATAGATGGCATTATAAATGATCTACAAGGATGAAAATGAGGTAACGATTGCCATTTCAAACCAAACAAAGAAGGCACAAGTCGCCATAAACTCACCACTGCCCATATTTTAAAAAAGAAGAACATTTGTGCAATTTTTCTTTATCTATGTGTCTTGTCAAAGATGTGATAAACATGTTTGCAAAATTTTAATTTCCATCTTTGAGGTGGATGAGATTTGTAATGGAATGTATTTTGCTTATATTGGAAAATTTGTCTATGCTTCGACAAATGTCCATACTCTACCCTATAGCTTCATTATGGTGAGAGGCATAACCCTATAGTGGCATCAACCTTTATAGCTGGAGGTCATCAAATGTAATAGTGTAAACAAAAAGAATTGGTTTGTATTCTAACACCAAATAGATTGATTGTGGATCAATAATAACTATTCAAATAATAATTACAAAAAAATGGCAATGACTATAAAAATGATCAACAATAACTATTCAAATAAAATAGCCAAGCAATAGCTAGTGTTACAAATGAGCTACAAGGATGACAGTGAGGTAACAGTTGACATTTCAAATCAAACAAAGAAGGCAAGAGTTTTCATCAACTCACCACTCCCCATCTTTTTAAAAAGAAGAATATTTGCGATTTTTTTCTTTATCTATGTGTGTTGTCAAAGTTGGAATAAACATGTTTCCAAGATTTTAATCTCCATCTTGGAGGTGGATGACATTTGTACCCTAGAATGTATTTTGTTTACATTGGACAAATTTTCTATGATTCGACGAATGTCTATACCCTACTATAGAGATTTAGTTTTATCATAGGCAAGGAGGAAGTTGGCAAATGTTGTTGAATTACAATTGTACATTCTGGTTACACTTGTTTGAAAGTTTCTAAAGCCTTTTCCATAATTCCTTTTCTATGGTGTCGTTCACTCCACTGTAAGGATGCCTTGAAATCAGATTTATTCCAAACAAAATGAAATTGGGCACTGGTTTCACTTGTAAGTTTCCCTATCCATTCCTATAAATTTATTTTTTGCGTTAACAAATGTCATGATTCCATTTTTTTTTTTAGGCATTCCTCCAACAATGCACATGTTTTAAAAAAATACAAAATCCAGTAGATCAAAATAAGTTGTGATGAATGTAATGTTTAATCTTTAAATCATCTGAAGAATAATGTAATAATTTAGCATGCAAAGTTGGTCTAGTCTTGTTGTATTTTCTATTTTAAGATCATTTTAGAATCACCAAAATATTGTTCATTTAGAAAGAACAATACTATGAAATCAAACTGAACATAGAGGACTACAACACCAAAAAGATTTTTCCTTGTAGATTTTTTAATGACAAATTTTTAGCATATGTCTAGGTGAAATGCAAGAGGGAGCAAGAGGGATTGAGTGTGCAGATGTGCTAGAGAAGGTGAGAATCATTGGATGATGTGCAAAAGAATTTGGGGTAGAAAAATGTCATGATCGTTTGAGCTTGCCGAGGTAAGATGATGCTTTTGTTGAATAACACCTTGTGAAAATCTCATGAAAAGATATAAAATTTCCTTATTATATTACTCAATATTTGATTATGATTTAAAAATATTGTGTGAGAATTTCTCATGTATCTATACCTAATGAAAAAAAAAGTGTTCCTATTTGACAATTGTAAATCTTAAAAATTAATTTCTTCTTAAACTATTTTTTGTTTCGTTTAAAAGTTTAAAAAATATCTAATTTAGTTTAATTATAGAATTTTAAATGATTTGCATGCAAAAAGGAAAATAAAATAGAAATGTTTCTTGAATATCTAAATAATATTTTTTAAAAATAGAAAGATTCTATTAAGATCTAGATTTTATTTTCAGATTTATTTTTAAATTGGTAATGATTCATCTAAAAAAAATTAAAATAGAATTTAGTTTAATTATAAAATTTTAATTGATTTTCATGCAATATAAATGTTGCTTGAATGTCTAAACAAATATAGAAAGATTTTGTAAATATGTACATTTTAGTTTTAAATTTATTTTAAAACAATTCTTGATTCATTTAAAAATTGAAAAAAAAAAAGAATTTGGTTTAATTATACAAATTCTAATGAATTACATAGAAAAATGACAAATAGAATAGTATTGTTTTTTATTAAGGCAAAAATAGGTTTTAAAGGGACCCAAAATGCTTTGCATAGAAATTACATAGGATTTATAAATAAAGTTCACATGCAAGAAATAGACAGACCAATAGCAGCACAAGCAGAGAGAGAAACACATGACGGAACGAACCCATCCCCAACAAAAAGATAGCAAAGAAAACAACTACAAAAAGGAGACAAACTGAATTAACCCAAGTTTTTTAAGGTCTCAACAACCTCCTCCTCAAGTTGACTCATCCTTTTAACCATCATCTTCAGTTCCATGATGTCTTTGGGAAAAGGAATGTTCTTCTTCTTCAAGCTGGCTCTAGATCTTTTATCTAGACCCGCAGTCTCAGCAACATGTGTCTCTTTCTCCTAATCAAGGTCAAATATGGCTTTTTCCTATTGTAAATTCTCCAAACTGGCCACCAAGGCTTTCATGTTCTCATCAGAAGAAGAAACAATCATGTGATTGTGTTCCATGATATTCCTTAGAGTGGAGTCAATTTTAGTGATCCTTTTGTTCATTTCCTCCTACTTCTTCTAAAAAATTTCCTTAGTATACCCCTCAGCCTCCACATACTTGTTGAAGAAGTCCATCACCATTTGTTTCTCATCTTGAGTCCACATAGCATAACTCAAAGGGACCTTGTTAGTGTTACTAGTCCCAACAGGAGATGGAACCACTTGCATAGAAGCATTATTATCACCTTTCAGTTGTATCTCTTCAAATTTGGAACATAGGGCACAATATTTAAAATGGGGGTTCTTGATTTCATTAAGGGTGCATTTCATCTATCTAAAAAATAAATAGAACTGTATTTGGAATTTTTTAGCACACCAAAGGCTAATTCCCTCTTACACTCAAAATCACAAAGACTCAATTCAACGGAAGCAGAATAGGCATCACCCTTCATTTTCTAATTAGATTCTTCATACCTAGAAGGAGAGATAGGAACATCATGATAAATAGAACTATCATAATCAACTAAAATAGGGACTTTACCTTTCCCTTTGTCTTTCTTTCCCTTCTTATTTTCCTCAATTCCAGGAGACCCTTTACCTTTATTTTCAGTAGGGGAGGACGAAGTAACGTAATCATATTTGGTTCTTTTTTCCTTATTGGCACTCATAAGCATCTTCTTAGGGATTATTATTTGCTTAATCACTGGGGGTATAGGGGCCACATTTTCATCCTCTGTTGTATTCCACCCATCATCTTCCATAGAACCTTTCTCTTTTATATCATCAATTGACTTCTTCTTGGGTAAAATATTATGTTTTTTGGATGGAGGGGAAGGGGCATCTTCATCCTCCTCCTCAATCTCCTAACCCTCCTCACCCTCAACAGACCTATCCACCACTTCACCTTTATCAATAGAGATAAATATAGAGGGGGTAATAGGAACCCTAGATCTAAAGTGCTCATATATTAACAGAATCAAACCTTAGTGTAAAACAAGGTATTTAGGGTTCTTCCTATGATCATTAATGTTGGAGTTAAGTGCAAAAAATAAGTAGCGAAAAGAGATCAAAACCCTATACTTGAAGTGATTGATCAAAACAAGATGATAACCATACACCCTAGTAAATCTCCCATCAAGGGTGAAATACTCCATTATAGGTTTCAAAAATTCTCTCCAAATAAGTTTAATTTTCTCAGGCTCAAAGTAGGAATTCTTAACTTTAACCAGAGCCTCCCTCTCTTCATCAGTTTTTGGGAAGTTCTTTAAAGACATGAAAATGTCAAATATAATAGTAATGTTGCTTATATATCTAGATAAAAATTAGAAAGGTTTTATTCATGTCTATATTTTGGTTTTAAATTTATTCTAAAACTAAATGTTGAACCATTTAAAATTTTTAAAAAATAGAATTTATTTTAAATTAGAATTTGAATTGATTTGCATGCAGAGAGGAAAAATAGAATAGAAATGTTGCTTAGATATCTAGATTAATTTCTTTTTTTCAATTTCACAAAAAAAGGCTACTCTACCTTCTACTAACGCCTATATAATATAAGTTTAAATTTAATTAAAAAATTATTAATAATGTATTTTATATAAATAAGTATAATAATAAAAAATTCAAATTACTATTCGACAATGCTCAAATCAAGATTGAAATTATGGTTGGGGTCTAATTAAGGTTCAATTTAGATCAAGTTAATATATCAATCAAGGTTAGGATTTAATTAAGATAAGAGCTAATATAAAGGTTAGATTTTAATTATTTTTAGAATTTAATCAATGTTTAATTAGATAGGGTTACTATTTAATTAAGTTTGAGGTTAGGTTTTAATTAGGATTATGATTAGAATAAGGATTTAATAAGGGTTTAGGCTTAATTATAATTAGGCCTAGAGTTCTAGGATTATGGTAGGTACATAGTTAAATTCTAAAAAAATAAGGGTTCAAATTTAGGATAGGGTGTTCTGATAAATTAAATTTTAATTTTATATTTTTTCATCTTAATCCCCTAACCCAATTTCTATCTCAAACCATAACCCTATCCTTATCTCAATCTCAATCCTTAATCCTATCCCTAGCCAAAATTCTACCACTTAACCTAGTCCTAACCCTAACCTTAACTTTATGTGAATCCTAATACTAATTGTATTCATATTCATGATGTCAATCCTAATCCTAACCCTAAGCCTAATTTTATTCATGATGTAAATCATAACTGTAAATCCTAAGCCTAATCTTGAACCCTAACCCTAACTATTATCTTAACCTTATATTTACTATAACCTAAATCTAAAACTTTACTCTAACCCTAACCCTTAGCCTAAACCTAATCATGATCTAAACCCTAACCATAATCATAAACTCTGACAACAATATTAACTCTACCTCAACACCTAATTATAACCCTAACACTAACATTGATCCTAACACTAATCCTAACCCTGTCATGGACTCTAACTACGATATATTCTTAACCTTAATCATAACCCTAACCATATCTCTATCCCAAAAATTAACCTTAACACTAACACTTGTCATAATGATCATATAATTATAACAATATTATCTTAAAGCTAACCCTAACCCTAACCTAAGCCTAACCCTATCATTAACTTAACTATGGTATACCCTAACCATAACCATAATCTTAAACCTAAGCATAATCCTAAACCATAACTATAACCCAAACCCTAACCTTAATAATAATCCCAACTCTAACACCAACGATATTCATTATTTAAACCTAACCCTAACCATAATATTAAATTATAGGCCTAACCATAATCCTAGCCCTAACATTAAACCCCAACCCTGACCAATATCCATCACTAAACATGACCATAACCCAAATACTTAACCCAATCAATAATCATAATCTGAAGTCAACCTAAATCCTAACTGAAACCATCCTAACTACAACCATAATCTTAACCCTAAGCATAACCATGATTTTTATGCAAACCCTAAACTATAACCCTAATAATTACCATAGCCCTAGCCCTAACCCTAAATTTAAACATGATGAAAATGCTAATCCTAACCATAATCCTAATTACAATCCTAAAACCCTAATGTTAACCATAATCTCAAGCACTAATTCTACCCATAACTAGGAAATCCTAACCTTATCCATAATTATATCTCTAACCCTACCCCCTAACCCTAGCCACTATCGTATTCCTAACATTACTTGTGACCATAAGATAAAAATATAAATATAATATTTGATTATGTGTATAACATAAAATTGCACTTTAATAAGTATAAAATAATAATAAAATTCTATTATGATTAGGGTTTAATTATAATTAGGGTTAAATTTTAATAATGAAAAGTATTTAATTATAAAACTTAAACCTAACTATAACCCTAGTCATATTCCTAACCCTAAATACTAATCCCAACTATAAATCCTAACCCTAAAGATAATACTAAATAAGATGTGATCCCTAATCCTAAATACAACCCTAACTATAATCACAATACTAATTTCTAAACCTAACCTTGAAGTCTAATCCTAATCAAAACCCTAACTCTAAACATAATGCTAGCCATGTTTTAATTCCTTGCCCTAGTGATAATTCTAATCCTAATCATAACCCTATCCCTAACCATAATAATAACCATGATATAAATCCTTACCCTAACCATAAGACTAACCACAACCCTAACCCTAACCCTAACCCTAGATCCTAACCCAAATATTAAACTCTAAGACTAATCATAATTTGAATCCTAAACAAGATCATAACCCAAACCCTAAAACCAACCCTAACTATTAATTGTGGCATTAACCTAAACCCTAATTAAAACCCTAACCTTAACCATAATTCCAACCACAATGTAATTCCTAAACCTAACCATTATCCTAACCATAATACTAATCCTAAAATTTAAATCATGATCCTAACCTTAACCCTAAACCCTAATATTAATCAAAACTATAACCCTAACCATAAGCCTAAACCCTGATCCTAACCATAATCATAAACCTAGATCAAATTATAACCCTAATACTAATCCTAATCTTAATCCTAACTTTGACCCTAGCCCTAATCCTAACCCAAATCATAACCTTGAAAAAATTCCAATCCTAACTCTAATAGTAATTCCAACCCCACCCTTAATACTAACCAAAACCCTATTCCCAACAATTAACCTATTATAATTATATACTCTAAATCCTAATCCTAACCATAGTTCTACCCCTAACCCTAGCCTAATAATGACACTAAACTAACTATATTTATGCCTAATCCTAAGCATAATCCTAACCATTATGTAAATCCTAACCCTGGCACTAACACTACTAATATTGAACTTAAAACCTATCATAATTTTTATTTTATCATAATTATAATTATAACCCCAACCTTAACCCTTATACTAACCCTAATTATAATTATAACCCTTACCCTTACTCTAACTTTGATGTAACCCCTAAACATAATTCTCAACTTGGCATTAAACTCTAACTGTGACCATAAACAGAACTCTACTACTAAATCCTAATCCTAACCCTAACTATAATCCTAAATCTTAACTCTAGTCATAATAATAAACCTAAACCAAACTCTAAACCTATTGCTAACCCTAACCATAATATAAACCCTAGCCCTAATGCTAAACCTAACCATCATATAAACCTTAACCTTAATGGTAACCCTAACCATGATATAAACCCCTAAACCTAAATGCTAATGTTTTTTTATTAGTAAGAGGTCAAAGCCAAATATTGTTTAAAAAAAGTACACCTTCATTTAGTGTGGGCACCAGTAAGAAAGAACAGAGTCAAGAAAACCTTTGTTCTAGCCCATAACTTATAAAAGTTTGGAAAAAAAATACATTCCCACTTTAGACATGCAGATGAGTATAGATAATACATTCCCATCCTTGCTTCCTATCCAAGGCTTTAGTTTACATATTTTATGACCCTCTAATGAGGGATATGTATTAAAAAACACTATATCATCCAAAGATCTAAGTCGCATCATGAAGTTCCACTTTTCCATACATGCACTTAAGTTTTATCCCTTGGGATTCTTGTCCTTGCAGCCCTCTTCCAAAAATTTGAGTCCTTATGTTTTATGTCCTACTTCGTTTCACCTGTTAAGACACAACAAAGAGAGAAAAATATTACTCCTAAATGGATTAAGTGTTGTCATTAGTATTCATGTGTATAGTAGGTAAACACAAGAAGATAGTTCAGTTGGTTATCAATACGTAGTAGTTACCAAGAAAAGAGCTTACCGAGTATAATAGTTACTGAGTACACGGGATTACCGAGCGCCATTTGACACTGAGATTGAGAGACAACATTTATCAAGTAATCCAAAGTTTGCATAAAAGTTTGGAATAACACATAGTTCAAGGTGAACAACTTTTTTCCGATCAAGAAAATAGTTTACCAAGATCAAGGTGAATATTTATTGTGGATGTAATCATTTAATGAACGATGATTCCTATGTAATGACAATCTAGGTTAATCATATGAACCATTGATCTTAGGTTTTCGAAGATAATGGAAAACCCTAATTAGGTCAAGATAAATTTAATATAATTTTTTTAAGGATTTCATTTTGACATGTATCATCAAGAAGTAGATGCACTCAAGGACATATGAAGATCAGACAGGGTTTTGACTAAAGGATTTCAATGCAAGCATTCATTTTATCAGAACCAATATAAGGCCACCAAGAAGTTTAGAAGGATATACTCATCACAACAAGGTGATATATTTATTGTACTTAAAGGATCTGATATCAGCAATTTGAGTTGTATTTCATTCAAGTCATATATCACTGTTACTCTCTAATAATTATAGCAAACTCAAAATTTCCTAACAGAGTGGACTTAACCGTCCTTAGTAAAATCTCTTAACCAAGTACACACATGTGCTATGTTACTAAAATCCTCTAATTGGGTAGATCTAGCTAATCTTATTGTTACTCATAATAGGGTAAGATTACCAGAAGTGATCAATCTTTGTAAGCCTTAACCAACAACTTTATTTCTGCAAAAGTGAAGCTTTGTGGGTTCCATCCCCACTGCATATTTTTTCCTTCTAACAAGGGTTTCTACGATACCAAAATACATGTTTCATATGTATTGAAGTTTCGTTTATGATTCCTTTATTTTCTTACATGTATTTACATTTCAGTTATTGTATTGAATTTATGGTGAATGCAATCTACATAGTTGGTTATTGAAGTTAATGTTTACAAGGAATAGTTTGAAAAGTTTTGAGGACACTGATTCACCCCTCCCCTCTCAGTACACACCTTTCTATAATTCCAATAATTGGTATTAGAGCTAGTTCTCTAGTTGTTAAACAATTTTAATCACTGAAGAGAAAAAATATAAGGATAGAAAGGTATAAGCTTGACAAGACTATTGGGAATCACAAATTGCAGTTGCAGATCTACATTGAACAATTCAAGGAAGCCAAAGAAACACTGAGAGATTTACTGGTCAAGAAGAAGGATATGACACTTTAGTATAATGAGACTGATTATCATGAAGAAGAGATAGATGATCTATTTGAGGCATCTCGATCTGGGTTGGGTAGCATATATGATGCATCTGAAGGAACCATATCAGATCTATCTAAAAAGAATCAACATCTTACTAAACAAGTGATAGCACTACAAATCTTTCAAGAGACAAAAATGGTCAGAATGATTGATGTCATGAACAATGCAAGGCAAGCTAAACAAGAAAGGAATTTGGCTATTGATGATAGAAGACAAATGACTGATAAGCTATAAGAAAAGGAATCTAAAATACTGAGACTTACCGAGCTTAATTGTGAAATCTCCAATCAGATGGTTGTCATGAGTCAAGAAGTCAACCGAGGTGAACAGTGAACTTACTAGAAGACTAGAAGACATTGGTGAATTGAGAGAAGAAAATGAAAAATTAAAGAATTAAGTATAGATTCAAAAACAACATAATGAGATTATTAAGAAAGATAAATAAAGTAAAAAAATGATGGATGAATTTCTAAGAAGTCAAAGAGGACTTGACAACACTACTGGTTTAGGCTATACCGAGCATGGAGAGTCATCAAGACAAGCTGAATAGAAGAATTCCTTTGCAAATCTAAGACCAAATAAGCTCTCATGCGATCATTGTGGAAAATCAGGCCACATATCAAATATTTGCAGAAGCAAAGCAAAAGGTATTCCTAAATCCACTCCTAAATTTGATGGTTATTGTTACAATTACAATAAGTACGGACATCAAGCACATGAGTTTAGATCAAAGTTGAATAAGTCATCTAGCAAACCTTATATGGAAAATCACTATCGCACTTGCAACATGCATGGACACATATCACAAGAATGCAAGAAAAAGATGAAACAAGTCTGGAAACCGAAAGGAAAAAATAAGACATATCAACCAAGAAGGCAAGGTAATGCATACACTTGGGATTACAGCACTTGGGTTAACTACATAGCATGTGGTAGGTATGGACATATAGCAGCTAATTGTATGAGAAATTACTAGAGAGGAAAATCTTGAAATTGGTCAAATTTTGGAATGGCATGTTTGCACTATCATAAGGTCGGTCACTTAAGTAAAAAAAGTAGAGACTGAGTACTAGAACCAGGTACTAGTGAAAATGAAAACACAATTGAGGAAATCATCAGGATAAGTAATCAAATGTGGAGAAAAGCATCAAATGAAAATGTTGGACCAAGCACAATAGTCAGTGACACCACGCCCATTGGATTAGGTGATTTCACCATGTCCACCTAAGAAATTCAAGTAAGTATGGAACTGAATTTCAATTGGTTATATATTACAATAGTTCCTTATATCTATTGTGAGAATACCAAATTAGCATGAATTAAGATGCACTATGGTATTATATGTTGATAACTTGAAACAAGTTTAGTCGGTTAAACTGGACCGAGTAAGAAATTTTAGTCAGTGAAAGTGTAAGAGACAACTGAGTTGCATAGTCAACCGAGTATTGATAGTACTCACTAAGCTATGGTATCTATAGTGTTAACTAAGTTATTTGATTGTCAACTGAGTGGTAGTTGGAAAAGCATTTAATGTGCCAATCAATGTTTTTGTCTATAAATAAGGAGGGAATGAACTCATTTGTTCACAAAATGATCAAGAGCGAAGCAGAGCAATTTGAGCAAAAATTGAGCAGAGTGAATCCAAGCATTTCACAAAGATCTAAGTACATTACGAACAATTGAAGACCAAATCAAGTAAATTTGGAACTAACTGAGTTCTTTGTATCCAATTTGTTGAAAGCCCTAATTTATTAATCACGATGGCTTCATTCTCACGAACTGTTCAAAGCAAGGAAGATAAGAACAAGAAGGTTATTTTGATCAAGAACATGCCCTACACTAAGCCCCATTATAAACTTCATTCAAAAGTTGCAACTCAACCCGACGAGAAGGGCACATTTTCCTTAATACCACCTAGGTTTCTACTTGTGAAAGATGTTAGATCATACATCCACTGCAAAATCAATGAAATTGATGAATTTGAGCTCCAATCTACATATCAAGAGCTTTGCATTGATGGAAAGCTAAAGGATGATCACAAGCATTTAGAGGTAAAAGAGTTAACCAATGCCCTATATTTCCCAAATGAATTAAAAATTGAATGGATACACATCATACTAATCCATGTACATGAAGGAAAGTTATGGATAGATGAACCAATGAAGATCATAAAGGATGTCATACATGCAGTAACAGGGTATTCCACGAATGACAAAGATAAATCCCTAAGGCACACGACACAAATTGAGATTGAGAAGTTAACCGGAGTAGAATGGGATGGAAGAGGCTTGAGAATAAACACTATCAGCAATCCTGAAATGAGATTTGGTGCATATGTTATTACATACAAAATTTTCCAATCAAGCAGACCAAATAGTGTTGCATGTGGAGCAGTCGACATTGCCTATAAGATTGTGCAAAAGGGTTTGCAACTTGACCTAGCCAAGTTGGTGCTGAGATAGTAATGCAGTCAAGGTGACTGGATCCAATTAAGGACTAGCCGACCTTGCAACCAAACCAATAAGCAGTGGAAATACACAACACAAATAATAGATTTGCAATGAAATAAAAGTCTTTATTCATGAAAACACCAATTTTATACAATGTGTCGGGTTGTAAGGCCTTCCTAGTTACGGCCAATTATAATGCAAGTAATAGTCTACAAGATCTTGCAGGATCTAAAACTTTTCCCCAACATCAACATCCAGCTAGTCCAGGTCTGTAATAGGTAGCACACTGGTAGGCACCCAAGAAAGATCTGAACTTGTGCTCAAACTTCCAAGAAATCTTCTTGCTCCTAAGATCGTAGGCTACTAACCTTCCCACCAACAACCTAATGCCCTAAACATCTACCCAAGCATCCTATAAATACTAATTCCCAGCCACAAGTCCGCTGATGAAACAATAAATCTCTATAAAAAAATATTAAATGCTAAAACATCAGTCGCCTCTCACATAACCTTACAAAATAAATAAACTCTTCAAAATATGGCCCCAACGATCATCAGATCCACATAGAAGAATGCAACACACCAGATCTAGGTCCCCACACATCCAATGGTCAATCCATAACATGAGGAGCATGACCCAAATTAAATGCACCAGTCGGCCGAGCTAATTTATCCAAATAATCTCATCGGTAAGCAAGAACACCGAGCAATAGAGGAAATAACCAAGCATGACTGAGCAACATAGTTATTACCAAGCACTAGGAAATTGATGCCTTTAGTTACCAAGCGGCCTTCAGAGACCAAGCACCCCAATAAACACATAAATTGAGCAACCAGTCTCCCAAACCAAGCAAGAACTCTCCAAACCAAGATCAAAACCAATAATCTACCTTCAAAGACAAACATATTTTTAGTTGACATAGGATTTCCAAGAATGCTAGGATGCTCCTGCATCAGACACCCCAAGTCAAAAATATTTTCTTATAAGGAAATCAGGAACACCTCAAGGGAATCAGAACAGGTATGTCAAATCTATTCTTTACCTATATCTCTTCTTGTCCTACATTCCAAGTAGTCTTCACTTTATTAACTGCCTCAGGTAGAAATTCCTTCTAATTTCCATTGTGCTCATCCCTTCGATTGGCAATAGATAGCAATCGATTCTAACCACTACTGACCACCTCATTGCTTGGGTAAGGTTCATCCTTCTCAGACTCCTCAATCAACTTAGTATCATTTGCATCCCTCTATGTCACAAATGTCACCATCTGTTGAACCATCTCTACTAGCAAAACCATTTGTTTCTTAATCTCAACAAGCTCTCTAGAGATATCATCCTCCTTCTCCTTCAAACTAACTTAATAGGAAAAGTTTCATCAACCCTCTGCTCCTGAGGTTTATCATAAGGACAACACCTGATAACTCCACATCCCTTAACCCCTGTCTCCTATAAAGGTATCAACTTATGCCAAGCTCCTTCATGCCTAACCACATAGTTATTAGCACAACCATCAAACAAAACATTTCTATCAAACTGCCAAGGTCTACTGAGCAATAGATGACAGACATCCATCGGCAACACATCACATAATATCTCATCATGGTAAGATCCAATCTGAAACTTAACCAAGCACTGTTCTTCAACTCTAACCTTAGAAACATCTTGTATCCAACTAATCTGATAAGGATTAGGATGCTTCCTTCTTTCCAAATTCAACTTACTAACCATTTCATCTAAAACAAAATTTTCAAAACTGCCACCATCAACTAGAACATTACATACCTTATCTCTACACTTACATCTAGTTCTGAACAAATTTCTTCTCTACACTGGTTCAAAGACACATGCAACCAATCTCCTAGTGATAAGACATTCACCTTTCTCAGGAACATTCTCAATGTCTTCTTCGGTAGCTAATGCAACCCTTTTCTTAGGATACTACCAACTTTTATGACCAGCTTCACCATAGTTATCGCAAGTGTTAGTGAACTCATTATTCCACCTTCCTCTCTATCTAGTATTCTTAGCAACTTGACCACTGCCAGATCCCACATTAGGCTTAGGATTCTTTATCACACTACTCTCAACAACAGTCTCACTAGTCTTACCACCTTGGTTCCTACTATTCTACTTTCCTTCATACTTCCTATTCAGCTTCTCTTCAATCTTTAATGCCATCTGATAAGCATCACCAATTATTTTCATCTGCACAGTAAGTAATTCTTCCTGAATACTATGTCTCAAACCATAGACATACCTAGAAACCTTTTCTTTATCAGCTTCAGAATGACTAGTCCTAATCAGGATTCTATAAAACTCCTTGGTATACTCCTATACCAATTTGTTAGTCTACTTTAAAGCTTGCATCTTCTTAAACATGTCCAATTAATAATCCACCAGAATGAATTGCTTCTTCAACTTGTCAACCATTTGGTTCCACTTAGTGATCTTTTCTTTTCCTCTTCTACCTCTTTCCAACTGAACTTCTCTCCACCAGATATTTACATGATCTTTCAACTTAGTCTTTGCAAATCTAAGCCTATGAAGATCTTCTATTTCTTCATACTCAAAGTATTCATCAAGCTCATTGATCCAATCAATCAATTCTTTAGGCCTAAGGCTTCCAGTAAATGCAGAAACTTCAATCTTAGGTCTCTTGCTGATTTTAGACAGCTTTCAGAATTTGATTCTCCTCAGAATCTCTAGCTTCTTCGACAGCTTCTTCAAAATGATCTTCCTCAGATTCATCATCACTATCCTCCTTTAAGGTAGGCTTCTTTTTCCTCAATTCCTCTTGTAGGTCTTGCACTTGTTTCTGCAAAGCCCTAAAATCATCAAGATAGAATTCACCAATAGTTTCTTCTTCTTCAGAGATCTCATGATTTCTCCTCAAAGGCATCTTCAAATCAAGATCTAGATACACAAGATCCACTCAGCTCCAATAGGAACAAACTTCACTCAAATGGGAAAAAACTTTTCTCAAACAAGAACAAACTTCACTCTGATACCACTTAATGTATTCAAGGTGGGTGGATCCAATTAAGGACTGACCAACCTTACAGCCAAACCAATAAGCAATAGAAATACACAACACAAATAACAAATCTGTAATGAAACAGAAGTCTTTATTCATGAAAACACTAATTTTATGCAATATGCTAGGCTATAAGGCCTTCCTAGTTATGACCAATTACAATGCAAGTAACAATCTACAAGATCTCGCAAGATCTAAAACTTTTCCCAACATCAGCATCCAGCTAGTCCAGGTCTGCAATAGGCAGCACACTGGTAGGCACCTAGGAAAGATCTGAACTTGTACTCAAACTTCCAAGCAATCTTCCTGCTCCTAAGCTCACAAGATACTAACCTTCCCACCAACAACCTGATGCCCTAAACATCTACCCAATCATCCTATAAATATTGATTCCCAGCCACAAGTCGGGTGATGAAACAATAAATCTCTATAAAAAATATTAAATGCTAAAACATTAGTCGGCTCTCACATAACCTTACAAAATAAATAAACTCTTCAAAAGATGGCCCCAATGGTCATTAGATCCACATAGAAGAATGCAACATGCCAAATCTAGGTCCCCACATGTCCAATGGTCAATCCATAACACAAGGAGCGTGACCCAAATTAAATGCACTAGTCAACCAAGTTGATTTATCCAAATAATCCTATCGGTAAGCAAGAACACCGAGTAATAGAGGAAATCACCGAGTGCCAGTCAACTGACCATGCCAAGCATGACCAAGAAACATAGTTATTACCAAGCACCAGGAAACTGATGCCTTCAGTTACTGAGCAGCCTTCAGAGACCGAGCACCACGGTAAACACATAAACCGAGCAACTAGTCTCCCAAACCGAGCAAGAAATCTCCAAACCAAGATCAAAACCAACAATCTACCTTCAAAGAAAAACATATTTTTGGTTGACATAGGATTTCCAAGAATCCTAGGATGCTCATGCATCAGACAATTAGAGGAAAACATGAGAACAATCAGAGTAGCAAGATCAAACACTTGCAAATTTGGCTCATTATTGATATGTACATTCTTCTATTTGTAGAACTTTTTTCCATTAGTTGGTAGTGTAGAATGGGATATCAATCGACCAATTATTGTTCAAATTAGTGAATTTTTTCATAATTTAGGAAAGAAATTTGAACCTATCATGGAATATTCCTTTAGGAAGTTCAAAGAAAGAATGGAGAAAAGAACAAGGATACCAACACAATTAGTAGAGAAATTTAAAGATGATATTTTTTTCCTGGTGGATATCGACACCACCCTAATCAAAGTTGTAGAGCCAAGAATAGCTTAGCTATCATCCATGGATTATGAGATTTATATTGATATAGCTATAAAAGAAATAATGAATTTACTTGTCAAGCCTAAGGACAAGAAGGCTACAAGGTTTGGAACATTTGATGAAGCTAGGTCCAAAATCAAGATGGGACTTGTTGAAAAGATGGGTAGGAAAAAGGAGAAAAATGTTAAAACTCTTAAGAAATAATTTGGTGTCACTGATGAAGACATTGAGAAATCGGTTGAAGAAGAAACTGAGGAAAAGACACTAGTGGGTGAGAACATAGATGAAGAGGCCACCGAGTCCGAGGAACATGAACAAGAAGAGTCATATAAGGCTAAAAAGGTAAAGGTAAACTAGGACTAGGTCAGAAACTGCTAGTTCACCACCTTTGAAGAAAGGTTTTACAAAGGTAACAAGGCCCACACTGACTCATACATATCATAAGAGAAAATCAAAGATAGCCACCGAGCTCCCAGAACCAAAATCAAGAAGAAAACTTATTAGAGCAAAGGATGATAAATATTCAAAAGAGGAGGACACAAGAACAATTTCGAGTTGTG
The DNA here is from genome assembly GCA_027943335.1 of Chamaecyparis obtusa. NCBI lineage: Eukaryota > Viridiplantae > Streptophyta > Pinopsida > Cupressales > Cupressaceae > Chamaecyparis > Chamaecyparis obtusa. The sequence continues at coordinate 948,042 of BSBK01000049.1, forward strand.
GTGAATAAAGGACCTCAGACCATTGATGAGGTAGTAGAAAGAATAAAGACTACTGGAAAGATTGGTACTCCTAAACTTAAAAGGTATCCTTATCTAAGTACCAAGGAGCAGGCTAAGCTTGAGGAAGTGTTAGGGCCAGTTAGAGTCACCATGTAAAAGTATCTTCGACCCTTGTTTGTTCATTCATTTAAAGTCTCATCCGGCGTCATCTTCTTATTGATTTTTCTCCAATAGTCCTCCTAGTTCGTTGAGCTATCCAATTGTCAAGATAAAGGCTCTGAGATTGTTCTTTCAAAAGTCAACTTTCCCTAGTTGAGTTTTTCCCAAGGCCTGTGCTACCTTTGAACCACTTTGAACCTCTTTCAACTTCAGTTAAAAGTAGTTTGAAGCAGTTCAATCAAATATTATTTCTCTAATGATTGGTTTATGTAGGTGGGCCCTTGTCTACATCACCTTTTTGTAGTGAATTGATTTGAACCTATTTGAACTTGAGTTCGAAGTAATTCAAAGGAGTTCAAGGGTAGATAGTGGGCAAAATGATGAGTGAAGTGACAGTTAAAAGGATAGATGATGTAAGCTAGCGATGAAGTAAATTGTTAAGTTATCAATGTGGATAGTCCTGAAAAGATGGTAACCATGGGGCAAATCCAAAGTGAAGTTTTGGGTCGCAATTAAGGAAATCTTTAACACGAGCAGGGGATATTACTTAAGGAAAGATTAATGATACTTATAAAGAATGCGGATTTCAAGGACACCCCATTGTCAAGTCAACATTACCCACCTCATTCCAATTAATACTCCCAATTAATGCCCATTAAGTTGATCCTTCATGGCATGATTTTTCAAAATATAAGTATTTACGTAAGCTCTCTCTTTTCTATTATAATCCTTCGGAGTCTCGGTTGTGGAAGAGGAAATTATTTTCTTGATTCTATGGAAAACAAGTAGCCACTGAAAGCTCTCTTTAATTTCCTATTCTTGTTTGATAATATTTATTGAAGAAGGGGGGTTGCTTTGGTTAGTTTTTTAGTAGAAAAGATGAGGTCTAGCATGCATTTCTTTGGGAATTACAAGAACATGGAGTTTTGTGCCCCTGTTATCATGGACACAAACCTTTTAGGGGTTGAGGTAGAAGAGATGGTTGTTCATCTCACAGAATGTGTAGTAGAAGAGTATAGTCTAGAGATTTTGTCAAGTGGGTTGCTAGAAGTTACAGCTTTTCCATCGTCTGTCGTAAGCCCAGAGTTAATTCAACAATGCATCAATAGATATGATATCAAGTCTAAATGCATACTAAATTCTGAAGGTCAGACTTTAATACCTTTGAATAGGGAAATTGTCATGTCCATTTTTAAAATCCTAGATGAATCAATTGCCAGCTTCACCACGACCTAGTCACTTGCTCAATTTTGAGAAAATATAGATAAAAATCATAGTTACATGGCCCAGAAATAGACCCAAACTAATTATAAAGGAGGGTCTCGTTTGCCCAAAGTCTTGACCAAAGACCATATGAAGCCTCATATTCATGATATAATGGTTTTACTTCATCGAGTGAAAGGTTCTGAGGAGGTTCTCCTTTTTGAAGAATGGATGTTTCACTTTATAGAGATAATTTTGGAAGGGAGACAACACCTGGATTGGTCAAAAATCATTGCCAGTTCTTTGAGAGATCAACTCAAACAGGCTCAAGCAATTCAAAAAGAGTTCTTCATGTCTTCTTATTTGATATGTTGTCTTGCATGCACACAAGCTCTGGGAGCAATTCCACATGCCCCATGGAGTGAAGATTTAAATTTTCTTGAGTACTATCCTTTGTTGAGAAAAGATAGGGTTTTAGGAGATTACAAAAGAGTCCATGATGTCTTCCTTGGAAGACTATGTCAACAGTTGGTGAGAATTCAAAATCAGAGAATATCATTGAAAGCCCAGAAGTTAGTTTAAACTTATGGGAGTTTTTATGTTCAATTTTTGTGTTTCACTTATATTCAGATTAGAGGTTTTGATGAGGAACCTCTCAAGCTCCCTAGGTTTTCCTTTGATTATTTTATTTTGGCTGAGGTCTACAAGTAGTTGTTCACAGTGATTAAGAACAGTTTGCCAAAAGAAAAATGGGCTTCAATGTTTCCAATTAAGTTAGGAACCTTGGTTTGCAATAGTATGATGGATGCCTCGGTGATAGGTAGCAATTTGGTGAGCTTTCACATGCAGTTCTATGAACCAAGAAGAGGTTTTGATAATAAAGGATTTTCTAGACAGGTCTTGAGTCTAAGCAATTACCCATCACCTAGCTCACACATTGAAGATTTATGGGAAGACCTCAACGATGAAAAGGCAGTAAGGAAAGGGGATTATTCAAGACTCCTAGTTCCACAGATTGAGTTACTATAGTTGAAATTTGATACAAGAGGGGTAGAGTAGGATAATTTTGAAATCACAGGTTCAGAGGTTGATATTCCAAAAATAGAGAGTCCCCTGGCCATAGATTGGGCACGAAAAGAAGAAGATGATATAAAACTAAGGGCTACAACTATTTTTGGAATTATGGAGGCTTGGTTGACAAAGGAAAAGTAGAAAGGAATAAAGAACCCCCCTCCTAAAAAAGAAATGAAGACTCTATTTCAATAAATGTGAATCATGCCTTGCCTAATGTGTCTCCTTTGATTCCTAATGCAGGTAAGATTTCATCTCCCAAGAAAAAGGTAGCATCTAGTGGGCATCCTACTGCACTAAGGACGAGAGCTAGAACAAGATTATAGAGTCACTCTCAGATGGTGTCCCATGTGTCTGACTACATTGACATTGAAATCAATGATGAGGATATTTCTTTTTCACCAGAGCAATAGGAGAAAGGTCAAGAAATACCTAACAGTAATCCAGAGGTTCTCCAAGTTGAGGTCACTCCTGCTAAAATGCCTGACAACCAGATGGTCACCAATTCAATTCCTCCTTGGCTAACTAATTCAGTGAATAAAAGGAAAAGTTTCAAGCCTGTTTCACTGTCGGTAAAGGAGATCATCACAAAGTATGCCATCTGAACTCCTAAAGCTAAAAGATGAGAAGTGATGCAAGACTGTCCATAGATCCCTCTACTGGAAAAGTAACGGTAGAGATAGTGAACTTTAAACCTAAGGAAGGAGCTCAGGAGCCTGAAGCTGAGGACTTCAAGGTTACCAAGATGGAACTTGGTGTTTTAACCAGGGATTCAAGAGACCATCTTTTCAAGTTCTCGGTTGATCATATGCTAGGCCAGTCGCAGAAAGATGGAAGGGAGAAACGTGAATTGAAACAACTAGTGATCACCATGGATGAGTTCATTTCTTCCCTCACTAATGTTGGAGCATTTCCACTTGCTCAGTCCCCACAAAGTTTCAATCCAAATTCAGCTGAAAGAAAAAGACTGGTAAAGAAAATGCAACAAGGTAAGGTCCTGATAGAAGATGAAGGCCCGGATAGACAATATAACTGATGAAGGAAGCACCTTCATATGAGAGTTTGTATCTACCTGTATGGATGGTGAAGCTATTATTGGATAAATACAAACTCTCATTCCTACTTGGAATTTGGAAGAAGAAAAATGTGCGGCTATCTATACTCAAATCCAAGAGATAGAAACCTATGGGGTATCCCAATTATTCGCAGAGAATCCCATGAAATTAGTTGATCCTTATATGTTGTTTATTCTGAAATAGAATCTTGGTTGGAAAGGTTCATTATTCCAAATTGCAATCTCACGAGTTCGAGCAATAGGATAAGAGGTTCAGGACATGCACAATAACACCCTAAAAGACATTAAGATAGTGATCCCATCAGGCATCTTACAAATTGATGAAGGTAATTGAGATGTTGACGCTATGATTAATGTGTTTTTTGATACCATGGGTGCTTTGAAGGAGAATGAAGAGCCAACGATTCAGGATTTTACCAAGATCACCAATGTGGAATCTATGTTGCTATTGAACAGAGGACAACTACCTAAATAGTTACAGAAAATCTAGGAATTGAAATGGGAAAAGAATGTAGTTCGGGAAAAGTTAATTGGATTAAAGAATTTCCACTTACAGTCGACATAGGAGTTAATCAATACTTTCAAGACTTTGAAGTTGGTTAAGACTACCACATCAGAAGATCAATTAACAAAGATGGCATATTTTTGGGTGATTTTCTAGCTTTTTTCTATTTTAAGGACATGCGCTTTAAAACTATAGTCTAAATGTGTAACTAGTTTTTAATTATTTCTGCTATGTGTCCGAGAGGCCAAGTTTTTCTAGAGGCTCTCTTAGATCTCAAACTATAAATGCTGGAGCATTAAACTTGGAAGGGTTAGAAATTTCTGATAGGAGTAGCTTTAGATACTTTTAGTTTATTTTGGTTGAAATAGAAAAGATTTATCTAAAAGAACAGTAATTGCCTTTTTTTGGATTTTGACTTTGATCTAATTCAGCATGAATATATAAACGCAAAGTTTGGTTTTGATCTTTGAATTGAAACCTATGGTATATTGGTTACTTTGAGAATTAGTATACCTTATGCTTCACATGAAATATTTATGTACTACTATTATTCAGCTTTTCAGATAATTCTTTTTATTAGCTTTTTACTGTAATTCAGTGTCCTTTCTTAAGAAGATTAGAGGAACTTTTCTTCCAAATAGTTAATTTTCTACATCATCATATTTTCTGAAACACCTCAATACCTACAAGTATCTAAGAGATCCTTCAACATTTTCAGGTTAAAGGTGTATGCATTTGCTTTATTGTTAAAAATTCATTGAATATCTAAGAAGGAAGTTGAACCTTTGAGAAATATAGAGGGAAGCAATCTTTGATGTTTACCCAACTGTTGATGGATTTTTTGTCTTCTAAGGCATAGACTATACTTAAAGTTCATTTAGAAAGAGAAGACAAATTTGTTTGCCAATAGATTTTTGGCGACTCTACTAGGGAGAGTCTAGTATAAAACACTAGGTTCTCCATTTTTATAATGCCACAAGATGGTGTTACCATACAATGATGTGTTTCCTATGCTTCAACTTAATCTAGGATTTGAAGACACACAAGAAGATCCAATTTCAATCCTAGCTGCAGCAACGTGGAAATTTAGGTGCAGTAATCAGTAGTTTCATCAAGTGATAGAGGTGCTCAAGAAAGAGGAAGAAATAGCTGAATGCCTAAGGCATATACCCATTGCTCAAGAGGTAGTTGTAGTAAATAGACTTACGCATGCCCCTACAAGAAATTGAGGTCAAACCCCATATTGAAGCTGGCAAAAAAAAGATATACCAAAGGTGATCGGAGTAGGGGATTAGTTGATGAAGACTTTGATGCCTTGAGAAATCTAAGTTTTGCACCTGATCGTAATAGCCCCCAAGAAGAAGAAAACTCAAACCTTTAGCTGACCTTCTTCACCTCCATCCAACCCTGTTATTCCACCTACTTTTCAAGCTATCGTATCCCCAGGTACTGTGGTACCCACTATTCTTAATATCCAACCTTTTAATTTCTAGTTTCCCAACATGGCTACCAATCAACCTTGGGGTCAGAATATCGACCCATTGAATTTAGGAGCTAACCCTCCTAGTGATCTGCCCAAAGGTTCTAATCAAGTCTTGCCTAAGTTCAGTGGAGATGGAAAGAGAACTATTAATGATCATCTCAATGCTTTCCATACTGCATGTGGCATTATCAGTGTCCCTACTCAAGAGGTGGTAGTCATGCTTTTTGTCATAACTTTAGTTGACACTGCAGCTGACTGGTTCAGTCATTTACCTAATGGTTCAATCACTAATTGGAATGGCATGAGAGTCTCTTTTGAAGAAAGATTCAAGACTCTTGATAATGAGATTTCATTATTGCTCCAACTTAGTCAGCTCAAGAAAGAAATTCATGAACCTATGCGGGAATTTGTGGCTAAGTATAATAGAATCTTGCAAAGGATACCTACAAATTCTACACCAAGTGATGAGAATAAGAAGATCTTCTTCTTAAATGTTGTCTCGCTTGATATAATTTTTCACCTATTAAAAGATGGAGTGGCTGATTTGGTTTCTGCACAAAGACAAGCTATTCAGCTTGAAGATACATTTATAATAGCTGGTAAGTGGAAAAGAGAAATTCAAGCCTCAGGAATCTCTTCATCAACCACAATAGATCCTTTAATGTAGAGGTTGATGAATAATATGGCTATGCTCAAGAGACAATAGAATAAGGTTGGTTCTCCATATCAATCTCCTTATCAGGACGTTAGCCGAAGACAGTATAATCAACCTCCTGGAAAAATCCTCTCTTGATGAGCTCACAACCTAGGTTGCAGATTGAATCTGCCCCAAAGGAAATGATGTGCTCTTTTCATCTAATAACTGATCATGATGGAGAAACTTGTCCTGACTGGTTAAGATGTCTTCAAATAAATGCAACAAAGGACACCATTGGTATAGAAGAGTTACATGAGGAGAAAGGTTCACCCGATATTAGTCTATCTAGTTCTTTTTATTTGGAGTATGAACTATATTCTGATAGAGGAGGAAGTATTTTAGCAACTCTGCAAGATCCTTCTTGCACCATTCTCACAAGAAATCAAAGGATGCAAAAGTTTATGCCTGGTTTTATTGCTGCTAATGTTGAATCTAAACGAAAAGAAACTAGAAATGGAGAGAATTTTGCATATCCAAAAAGTCCCGAAGTAAAGATTTTTCCATGAGGTAATCTAGTTACTCCTCCTTTTGATTTTGTCAAGTTTTGCAAGTTCGACAACTATTTCCATTTCTCCTACTGAATATCTGAAAATGAACCCCAAAGAACTAGATAAACTGGTAAAATATGTGAAAGGAGAATCTAGTTCTAATTCCCAATTAGATAAATCCCTCATAGGTGAAATGACTACTAGTGAAGAGCCTCTTGTTTTTGTGCCCAAAGATACTCCACAAATACCAGAGGATTTTCCCTTTGTCAATTCTATTGAAACTAAAATTGAAGAAAAGAAGCCTAATCCTTTTTACATTTCCATGTTGTTAAATGGGTAAAAACTCAGTAATTGCATCATTGATTCTGGTGCATCAGATAATATCATGCTTGCCCCAGTCGCAAGAGCTTTAGGTCTCACCCTAACCAAGACTTTTAGTCATTGTTATTCTATGGATGGGAAACAAGTACCATTGATGGGTCAGTTTAAAGATGCCCAAGCTATTCTTGCTGCATGTCCTAATAAATGGTTGAAGTTAACAATCCTGGTAGCAGACATTCCAACTAGCTATGGTATGCTTCTCAGCAGAACCTTCTATAAGGATTTGGGAGAAGATTAATAAATGGATTGGTCTGAAGCAATTATCCTAGTAGGGAAGAAGAATATAAAACTAGAACCTAAGCCTAAGAATAAATACATAGTGGTACCCTCAGATAATCCCAAAGCCCAAATTCTATATGAGGAGTGCCATTTTGGTAATTATGTTATTTTGACAGATATAGAAAAAGATAATGAGGCTTCCATTCCTAAGGAAGAAGACATATGGAAGATGGAGTTCGATGGTAGTTGTTCAAATTCAAGATTAGGCATGGGGGTAGTTCTCTTTCCTCCTAATGAAGAATTCATTCCTTTCTCTTTCAAATTAAATTTTAGAAATACTAATAAAAATGCAGAATACGAAGCTTTGTTGTTGGGATTAGAGGAGGCAAAGTTGAGGGGAGTTAAGAAATTAGTTGCGAAAGGAGATGCCAAATTGATCATAAAACAGGTGAGAGGACAATTCTCTATTAAGAATAAAAAGTTAAAACACTATAGGAACTTGGTATGGGATGATCTCAATTTCTTTGATGCTTTCTCCATAGAATTTATACCCAGGAGCCAGAATACCAAAGAAAATTCCTTAGTAGTATCGGCTTCATTTTTATTACCTCATCCTGATTTTAAAATTCAGAAGTATCAAATTGAAATGATCTATAAGTCGAGAATACCAGATAATGTGGAGCATTGGCAAGTGTTTGACAATGATTCTCAACTCAGAGATTTTCTGGAATGAGCTGCAAATTTTTTTGATATATATTTTGAGGGCTCTAATAATGAATATAAGGAGGTTTACCAAGATGCTACAGGTGATGATGGAATCATTCAGCTCAAAGGAAATAAAATTCCCAAAGGGCTTATTTCCCTGGAACATCTATTCAGAAGAAAAGATGATAGCACTATTAAGGAGAAAGTATCCTATGCACATAATTCAAAGGAATATGACAAAATTGATATAGGAGATGATGGTGATCCTAAATGGATCTCTATTGGTCAGACATGTACTTTTTATGAGAAGGAGGATCTAAAAAAGTTACTTATAGAATACAGAGATGTTTTTTCCTGGGGATATGAGGATCTTAAGAATTTTAGAGATGGCCAATTTAGACACCAAATTCCATTAAAGCCAGGTGCTACCCCCTTCTGTCAAAAACTAAGGAACTATAATCCAAAGGTATCTGAGGCAATATTGAGGGAAGTGGAGAAAATTTTGCAAGCCAGAATCATATATCCCATACATCATTCAACCTGGGTTGCTAATATAGTTCCTATGGGGAAAAAGAATGGTGAAATCAAAATCTGTGTAGACTTTCGTAACTTGAACCAGGCCAATTTAAAAGATAATTATGCATTGCCAGTAATGGAACATGTTCTCCAAGCCGTATGAGGTTTTGAAGTGATGTCTATGTTGGATGGATATTCCAGGTACAACCAAATAAGTGTGGTAGACAGTGACCAGCACAAAATAGCCTTTATAACTCCTTGGGGGACTTATGCCTATCACCGTATGCCATTTGGATTGATAAACATAGGTGCAACCTTTCAAAGGGTGATGAACTCTTCTTTTTAGGATCTTCAAAATAAAATTATAGTATTTTACCTGGATGATCTCACAATCTTTTCAGAGAAAAGAAAACAACATTTAAAAGATCTTGCAACAGTGCTCGAGAGATGTAGAAGCCATGGGATATCTTTGAATCCTAAAAAATCAACCTTCTTTGTTGAAGAAGGCAAGTTATTGGGTCATATTGTTTCAAAAGATGGTGTTACGATCGACCTTGATAGGGTCAAATCAATTCAATAACTCAGTCTTCCGTTAAGCAAAAGTGGTTCAAAATCCTTTTTCGGCCAGATGAATTTCTTATGAGCATTTATCCTATAATTTTTAGAGATTACCAGGCACATGGTAGATATGTTAAGTGAAAAGGTTCCTTTCAAATGGAAAGAGGAAGGGCACAAGGCCTTCAATGAGATCAAGTCAAAAATATCTCAAGTGCCTATGCTAACAAGTCCCAACTTTATGAAGGATTTCATCATTTATTGTTATGCTTCAGAGCATACGTTATCAAGCATTCTGACACAAAAGGATTAAAAAGGACAGGAGGCTCCCATTGCTTGTATGAGCACACCTTTAAAGAAACATGAGCTCAAGTATTCCCAAATTGAGAAGCACACCTTTTCTATGGTGAAAGAAGTAAAACAATTTAGGTACTATATACTTTATTCCCATTGCACAGTTTATGTTCCTAAAACTGTAGTAAAGAGTATTTTGACTCAAAAGGATATTGGCATGAACAATAGGGCAATGTGGAAAGAAAAAATTCAAGAATATGACTTGATTATCAAGCCAACCAATCTAGTAAGAGGAAAGGGCCTATGTAAGTTCATAGCAGAAAATGGTCAGACAACTGAAGAAATTGACGAAGCACCCATGGCATTACTAGTCAGTTTGACGGACCCTTGGTTTTTTGATATTTCCTTACCTATGGTGAGTGCCCTAGACATCTAAATCCTAAAGAAAGGTGCAATATGAAATTGAAAGCATCCAAGTGTGTAATTTCATAGGATATACTGTATAAGCGAGGTGTGGATGGGCCCTTTCTCAGATGTGTGGATGTTGCACAACAGAAAGAGTTATTGAAGACTTTTCATGATGAAGCCTATGGAGGACACTTTTCTTCCACCATGTCGGCATTCAAGATTCTTCGAATCATTTTTACTAGCCTGGAATATTTAAGGATGCATATCATTATGTCTGGAATTGTAAAAAATGCCAATTATTTACCGGACGGCCTCAACTTGCTGCTCTTCCTCTCAAGCTTGTGATTGTTGATGAACCTTTTAAGCAGTGGGGAATAGACTTTGTGGGACCTTTGAATCCTTCATTGAGTGCTAAAAATATTTACATTCTAACTGCCACTTATTATTTCACCAAGTGGGTGGAAGCAATCCCCACCAAGAAAGAAAATTCCCAAGTTGTATGTGAGTTCCTTTTAAATAATATTTTTGTTAGATTTGAGATACCAGTGAAGATAGTGGTGGACAATGCTACATATTTCTCTTCTGAAGAAATATCAGCATTCTATTATGAATATGGCATATCTTTAGCTCATTCATCTGATTATTACCCGCAAGGGAATGGTCAGACAGAGTCCAGTAATAAGAACCCGATGGCAATAATGAAAAAGTTGATGGATGATAATCCTCATGAATGGCATAAGAAGCTACATGAAGCTTTATGGGCTGATAGAACTACTTTGAAAAGAGCAATCAGGATGGCTCCCTTCAAATTGGTCTATGGGATAGGTGCTCATGTGTCTTTACCTTTGGAACTCTTTACAGAAAAGCTCCAGACTATGATTGAAGAACAACATTTCAAAGATCCTTTGGAAAAATGTATTATGTACCTGAATAAACTAGAAGAAGAGAGAGATGACTTGGTGGATCATATTACAAGGCATCAACTTAAGGTGAAATAGATCTTTGACATGTGAGCTCATCCTTGTAATTTCATGGAGGGAGATGAGGTGTTATTATGGGATAAAAGGCGGGCACCCAAGGGATCTCATGGGAAATTTGAGTCTTTGTGGAAAGGTCCCTTCATTATTTTAGAAGCTCTTGGTTCAAAATATTTTCACTTGTCCTACCCAAATGGTGTAAGTCTGCCTTTTACCTATAAAGGGCAGGACCTTAAATTGTACAAGCTCTGATATCACGTCCAGTTAGCATTCCTATACATAGTAGGTTACTTTCCTTGCTTTCCTTTTTGGTGTGTCGTTGCATTCAAGTTACTTTCCCTTTTGGTTGTCTTTTTAGGGAAACCAATTTTTCAAAGTTCTCTACACATTTGGCAATATGCAGTCCCCACATAGAGCCGATGTTAGGGCCAGTTAGAGTTTCCATGTAAAAATGTCTTCAACCCTTATTTGTTCATTCATTTAAAGTCTCGTCTGGTGTCATCTTCCTATTGATTTTTCTCCAATAGTCCTCCTAGTTCATTGAGCCATCCAATTGTCAAGGTAAAGCCTCTGAGATTGTTCTTTCAAAATTTGGCTTTCCCTAGTTGAGTTTTTCCAAAGGCCTATGCTACCTGTGAACCACTTTGAACCTCTTTGAACTTCAGTTAAAATTAGTTTGAAGCAGTTCAATCAAAGCTTATTTCTCTAACGATTGGTTTATGCAAGTGGGCCCTGGTCTACATCACCTTTTTGCAGTGAACCACTTTGAACTTGTTTGAACCTGAGTTTGAAGTAGTTCAAAGGAGTTCAAGGGAAGATAGTGGGAAAATTGATGAGTGAAGTGACAGTTGAAAGGACAGATGATGTAAGTTGGCGGTGAAGTAATTGTTAAGTTATCAATGTGGACAATCTTGAAAAGATGGGAGCCATGGGGCAAATCCGAAGTGAAGTTTTGGGTCACAATTAAGGAAATCTTTAACATGAGTGGGGGATATTACTTAAGGAAAGATTAATGATAATTATAAAGAATGTGGATTTCAAGGATGCCCCATTGTCAAGTCATCATTACCCACCTCATTCCAATTAATACTCCCAATTAATGTCCATTAAGTTGATCCTTCACGGCATGATTTTTCAAAATATAAGTATTTATGTAAGCTCTCTCTTTTCTGTTATAATCCTACAGAGTCTCAATTGTGGAAGAGGAAATTATTTTCTTGAGTCTGTGGAAAATAGGTAGCCACTGAAATCTCTCTTTAATTTCATGTTCATGTTTGATAATATTTGTTGAAGAAAGGGGGTTGCTTTGGTCAATTTTTTAGTAGAAAAGATGAGGTCTAGCATGCATTTCTTTGGAAATTACAAGAACATGGAGTGTCACACCCCTATTATCATGGACATAAACCTTTTAGGGGTTGAGTTAGAAGAGATGGTTTTTATCTAATAGAACGTGCAGCAAAAGAGTATAGTCTAGAGATTTTGTCAAGTGGGTTGCTAGAAGCTGCGGCTTTTCTGTCGTTTGTCGTAAGCCTGGAGTTAATTCAACAATGCATCAATAGATATGATATCAAGTCTAAATGCATATTAAATGTTGAAGGTTAGACTTTAATACTTGTGAATAGGGAAACTGTCATGTCCATTTTTAAAATCCCAGATGAATCCTTCGCTAGCTTCACCCTGACCTAGTCACTTGCTCAGTTCTGAGAAAATATAGATAAAAATCATAGTTACATGGCTCAGAAATGGACCCAAACTAATTATAAAGGAGGGTCTCATTTTCCCAAAGTCTTGACCAAAGACCATATGAAGCCTCCTATTCATGATATAATGGTTTTACTTCATCGAGTGAAAGGTTATGAGGAGGTTTTCCTTTTTGAAGAATGGATGTTTCACTTTATAGAGATAATTTTGGAAGGGAGACAACACCTAGATTGGGAAGAAATCATTACCATTTCTTTGAGAGATCAACTCAAATAGGCTCAAGCAATTAAGAAAGAATTCTTCATGTCTTCTTATTTGATATACTGTCTTGCATGCACACAAGATCTGGGAACAATTCCACATGCCCCATCGAGTGAAGATTTAAATGTTCCTAAGTACTGTCCTTTGTTGAGAAAAGATAGGGTTTTGGGAGATTATAGATGAGTCCATGATGTCTTCCTTGGAAGACTGTGTCAACAGTTGGCGGGAATTCAAAATCAGAGAATATCATTGAAAGCCCAGAAGTTAGTTCAAACTTATGGGAGTTTTTATGTTCAATTTTTGCATTTCACTTATATTCAGATTGGAGGTTTTGATGAGGAACCTCTTAGGCTCCCTAGGTTTTCCTTTGATTGTTTTATTTGGGCTGAGGTTTGCAGGTAGTTGTTCACAGTGATTAAGAATAGTTTGCCAAAAGAAAAATGGACTTCAATGTTTCCAATTAAGTTAGGAACCTTGGTTTGCAATAGTATGATGGATGTCTCAGTGATAGGTAGCAATTTGGTGAGTTTTTACATGCAGTTCTATGAACCAAGAAGAGGTTTTGATAATAAAGGCTTTGCTAGATAGGTCTTGAGTCTAAGCAATTACCCATCACCTACCTCACACATTGAGGATTTATGGGAAGACCTCAGCGATGAAAAGGTAGTAAGGAAAAGGGATTATTCAAGACTTCTAGCTCCACAGATTGAGTTTTTGCAGTTGAAATTTGATACAAGAGGGGTAGAGGAGGATAATTCTAAAATCATAGGTTCAGAGGTTGATATTCCAGAAATAGAGAGTCCCCTGGCCATAGATTGGCCACGAAAAGAAGAAGATGATATAAAAATAAGGGCTAGAACTATTTTCATAATTATGGAGGCTTGGTTGACAAAGAAAAAGAAGAAAGGAACAAAGAACCCCCCTCCTAAAAAAAGAAATGAAGACTCTATTTCAATAAATGTGAATCATGCCTTGCCTAATGTGTCTCCTTTGATTCCTAATGCAGGTAAGATTTCATCTCCCAAGAAAAAGGTAGCATCTAGTGCACATCCTACTACACTAAGGATGAGAGCTAGAACAAGATCAGAGAGTCTCTCTCAGTTGGCATCCCCTGTGTTTGACTACATTGACATTGAAATCAATAATGAGGATATTTATTTTTCACCAGAGCAATAGGAGAAAGGTCAAGAAATACCTACTAGTAATCCAGAGGTTCTCTGAGCTGAGGTCACTCCTACTAAAATGCCTAACAACCGAATGCACACTAGTTCAATTCCTCCTTGGCTAACTAATTCAATGAATAAAAGGAAAATTTTTGAGCCTATTTCACTATCGATAAAGGAAATCATCACAAAGTATGCCATCTGAACTCCTAAAGCTAAAAAGATTAAAAGTGATGCAAGACTGTCCATGCATCCCTCTACTGGAAAAGTAACTACAAAGATAGTGACCTTTAACCCTAAGCAAGGAGCTCAGGAGCTTGAAGCTAAGGACTTTGAGGTTACCAAGATGGAACTTGGTGTTTTAACTAGGAATTCAAGAGACCATCTTTTCAAGTTCTCGACTGATCATATGCTAGGCCAGTCGCAGAAAGATGGAAGGGAGAAACATGAATTGAAACAACTAGTGATCACCATGGCTGAGTTCATTTCTTCCCTCACTGATGTTGGAGCATTGTCGCTTGCTCAGTCCCCACAAAGTATCGATCTGAATTCAGCTGAAAGCAAAAAGTTGTTAAAGCAAATGCAACAGGGTAAGGTTTTGATAGAAGTTATGAAGGCCTAGATAGATGGTATCACTAATGAAGGAAGAACCTTCATACAAGAGTTTGTATCTACCTGTATGGATGGTGAAGCTTTTCTTGGAGAAATAAAAACTCTCGTTCCTACTTGGGAATTGGAAGAAGAAAAGTGCATGGATATCTGTATTCAAATCTAGGAGATAGAAACCTATGGGGTAGCCCAATTCTTAGTAGAGAATCCCATGAAATTAGTTGATCCTTGTATGTTGTTTATTCTGAAATAGAATCTTGGTTGGAAAGGTTCATTATTCCAAATTGAAATCTCATGAGTTCGAGCAATAGGATAAGAGGTTCAGGACATGCACAATAACACCCTAAAAGACATTAAGATAGTGAGCCCGTCAGGCATCTTACAAATTGATGAAGGTAATCAAGATGTTGATGCTATGATTAAGGTCTTTGTTGATACCATGGGTGCTTTGAAGGAGAATGAAGAGCCAACAGTTTAGGATTTTACCAAGATCACCAATGTATCTATGTTGATGTTGAACAGAGGACAACTACCTAAACAGTTATAGAAAATTTGGGAATTGAAATGGGAAAAGAATGTAGTTCGGGAAAAGTTAATTGGATTAAAGAATTTGTACTTATAGTAGGCATAGGAGTTAATCAATGCTTTCAGGACTTGGAAGTTGGTTAAGACTACCACATCAAAAGATCAGTAAATAAAGATGGTGTATTTCTAGGTGATTTTCTATCTTTTTTCTATTTTAAGGACATGCATTTTAAAACTATAGTCTAAATGTGTAACTGGTTTTTAACTATTTTTGCTATGTGTTCGAGAGGCCAGATTTTTTTGGAGGCTCTCTCGGATCTCAAACTATAAATGTTGGAGCATTAAACTTGGAAGGGTTAGAAATTTCTGATAGGAGTAGCTTTAGATACTTTTAGTTTATTTTGGTTGAAATGGCAAAGATTTATCTGAAAGAACAATAATTGTCTTTTTTTGGATTTTGACTTTGATCGAATTCAGCGTGAATATATAAATGAAAAGTTTGATTTGGATCTTTGAATTGAAACCTATGGTATATTGGTTACTTTGAGAATTAGTATACCTTAAGCTTCACATGAAATATTTATGTACTCCTATTATTTGGCTTTTCAGATAATTCTTTTTATTAGCTTTTTACTATAATTAAGTTTCCTTTCTTAAGAAGATTAGAGGAGCTTTGCTTCCAAATAGTTACTTTTCTACATCATCATATTTTCCGAAACACCTCAATACCTATGAGTATCTGAGAGATCCTTCAACACTTTTAGGTTAAAGGTGTGTACATTTTTTTTATTATTAAAAATTCATTGAATATCTAAGAAGGAAGTTGAACCTTTGAAAAATACAAAGGGAAGCAATCTTTGATGCTTACCCAACTGTTGATGGATTGTTTGTCTTCTAAGGCATAGAGTATACTTAAAGTTCATTTAGAAAGAGAAGACAAATATGTTCACCAACAGGAAGTAATAATAAGCATGATGATTACCCTCAAAATAGTTCTAGTTGAGTTCTCTAGCAGCACACCCAAAGAATTGTATGATAAAGTTTTTGCTAGATGGACTTATGCGCTTACAACTAAGAAAAGGATGAGAGAAAGGTCACTCATTTTGGTAAGATTTGACTATTCTATTGTTCAAATAGATGGAGCTTTAAAACAATATGCAAATAATTTTTTTATGAAGGCTAGAGCATTCAAGATTATACAAGGGAAACTGCAAGAGGTAGATGATGAAAGAAGGAACATATGGACTAAACTCCTCAGTCCTACAGAGAAAATAAATATCAAGGAACATCAACTAAGCATACAAGCAGAAGATCATATCAATGGTGATGATGAGGCTATTCACATCTTGGATACTGACCAACCTCAAGAAGAAACTAATGAAGAAGAATTCATAATTGTTGCTAACAATGTGATGGAAGGAATTCCAAAGATGTTGACATAACAGATGATGATAGAAGACATAACAGAAGGAGGCCCCAATGATGAGGCTAAAGAAGATGAAATGATCACTGTTGCTACTGAGAACCTTGGTGAAGAAGAAGCAACCGAGGTAGCCTAAGCAATGGTACTAGGTAATCTTCCTATACTAGTACAAGCTATTGAGATAGCCACTGAAACACAAAATGAGAACACTCCACCTGAGCAAGTAACAAATACAAATGAAGATAAGGGTGAGGAAACAAGTAAAAAGACTAAGTACAGTGGAGGAAATACACAAGATAACACACCTATATAGACCAATGAAGCAATAGAAAATGTACAAGTACAAATAGAGTCAACGGTAGACACTTCTACCACCAACACAAGGTCGCAAGCCCCTATACCACATATTGCAGAATTAATTACCAGGAAAAATAAGGAAGAAATCAAATCCACTGAGCCACCAAAGGTAGATCCCAAGCACAAGGCTCAACTTTCCATTGCACAATCTCCATCATCTAGTGTGCAAGAGAAGAATAATAAGAAGAGGAAGTGAGGAACTAAGGGTCCAGTCACACTCGATGAAATCATAGAAATACTAGCATGTGACCCAAGAACACTTGGCCCTAAAGCTCTTAGAAAATATGGATATTTATGCACCCGAAAGGTGGCACAGAAAAAGCTGAGACAAGAAAATAAGAACATAAAGGTGCTAGAGGATGTCAAGAAGATCCTAATGCAAGTTGCTCCAGATGTAACTATTGATGAATCTTCCCCTATCATTGATCAACTTACACTACTCATAGAAACAATCAATGGCCCCACTAATGATGTCAAGTAGATGATTGAAGAGAGAGCTAAACAAAAGATTCAGTATAAGTTAACTGAAAAATATTAGTCAAGCAGTGGTAGTGAACAAGGTAAAGATTTTAGAAGTTGTAACTAAATTGGAAAGCATTTTTGATAAAATTATTATAATTATGAAACAGTTATGCACTTTAGATCACTTCACTACCAATGTTAGTGAAAAGATAAAAAAATTAGATGAAGATCTAAAAGATAGTGCCACTCGTCTTACAACTGAGCAACATGCATTCCAAGTGTATTATTCCAAAATTAAATACATACAATGGTTAAGACTTGAGTTGAGAAAGGAAGAGGACCGAATTAGAGAAGACGTAACCAAGCTACAGGCCAAGTTACTACCACATTTGGAAGTGATGCAAAAACATGTGACAAAGGCAAAGAAATTGATTGCCACCCCTGAGATTTCTGTCACCGAAAATATTTTTGATATGCATGCTCAAGTGAGCTTAGATCAGTTGGCTCTAGATAATCTAAAGGAAGAATGGGATAAACTTATGGATAATCTCAAGAAAACCCATCCTAAGATTTTTGACAAATTTTAAGTATATTCTTTGTCATTATTTTCAAAAAAGGGGGAAACATATGTTCATAGGGGGAGTCACTGAGTTTACACATTTTTTGGTTTTGTGAAATTTTTGAGAATTCAAACTTTTATAGTCAACATATATATAACTTTTTGATACTATGTCAAAGGGGGAGAATGTGACTCCTAAATGGATTAAGTGTGGTCATTAGTTTTCATTTTTACAGTCAGTAGACACAGGAAGACAGTTCAGTCAGTTATCAATATGTAGTAGTTACTAAGCAAAGAAGTTATCGAGTATAACAATTATCGAGTACATAGGATTATCGAGCGCCAGTAAACACTAAGACTAAGAGACAACATTTACCGAGTAATCCAGAGTTTGCATAAAAGTTTAGAATAGCACATAGTTCAAGGTTGTTAAGGTTTTAGGATCATTTCAAATGTAATAGCACTATCTCATTGTATGTGTTTTCCCAATGTAACAATCTCTTGCATTTATATTGAGAAAGAGCCAAGAAGAGACATGTCTCTTCATGAGACATGTCTATTCATTAATATGTAATTAATATAATGACAATTATGATTATATATATATACATACATACATACATACATATATATATATATATATATATATATATATATATAATATCTCTTGAGTATTATATTAATTTCTATAATATTTAAATAATAATATTATTTATTTATTTATATATATATATATATATATATATATCATATATATATATATATATATATATATCATATATATATATATATATCATATATATATATATATATCATATATACTAAATATATATAAACATATCTTCACTAGTATTAACTCATAATGTTTATCTAACTAAAGCTACAAAATATATATATATATATCATATATACTAAATATATATAAGCATATCTTCACTAGTATTAACTCATAATGTTTATCTAACTAAAGCTACAATATATATAACTAAAGCTCTGATACCATGTTAAGGTTTTAGGATCATTGCAAATGTAATAGAACTATCTCATTGTATGTTTTTTCCAAATGTAACAATCTCTTGCATTTATATTGAGAATGAGCCAAGAAGAGACATGTCTCTTCATGAGACATGTCTATTCATTAATATGTAATTAATATAATGACAAATATGATTTTATATATATATATATTTAAGTATATATATACATCTCATATATACTAAATATATATAAACATATCTTCACTAGTATTGACTCATAATGTTTATCTAACTAAAGCTACAAAACATCAACAAAGGTGAACAACTTTTTGTCGAGCGAGAAAATGGTTTACCAAGATCGAGGAGAATGTTTATTACATATGTAATCATTTAATGAATGATGATTCCTATGTAATGATGATCTAGGTTAATCATATGAACCGTTGATCTTAGGTTTTCTAAGATAATATAAAACCCTAATTAGGTCAAGATCAGTTTGATATAAAATTTGTAAGGATGTCATTTTGACATGTGTCATCAAGAAGTAGCCACACTCAAGGACATTTGAAGATCAGATAGGGTTTTGACTAAAGGATTTCGATAGAAGCATTCAGTTTATCAGAATAGATATAAGGCTACCGAGAATTTCAAAAGGATATACTCATCACAGTAAGGTGATAGCTTTATTGTACTTAAAGGATCTGATATCAGTAATTTAAGTTGTATTTCATTCAAGTCATAGACCACTGTTACTCTCTAACAATTGTAGAAGACTCAAAATCTCCTAACATAGTGGACTTAACTGTCCTTAGTAAAATCTCTTAACCAAGTGCACACATGTGTTGTGTTGCTAAAATCCTCTAACCAGGTAGATCTAGCTAATCTTATTTTTACTCCTAACAGGGTAAGATCACCAAAAGTGATCAATCTTTGTAAGCCTTAACCAACATCTTTATTTTTGCAAAAGTGAAGCTTTGTGGGTTCCATCCCCACTGTAGTTTTTACCTTCTAACAAGGGATTCTGTGATACCAAAATACATGTGTAATGTGTATTGAAGTTTCATGTATATTTTATTTATTTTCTTACATGCATTTACATTTCAGTTATGGTATTGAATGTATGGTGAATGCAATCTACATAGTCAGTTATTGAAGTTAATGTTTACAAGGAATAGTTTGAAAAGTTTTGAGGACATTGATTCACCCCTCCCCTCTTAGTACACACCTTTCTATAATTCCAACACAACCCACCACATATCTTTCTACGCAAACCTACTATATATATAATTTAGCAGTTGCTCATTCAAACATATCATGTAGTACCCATCATGAAATTGAAATCATAATTCAAACTAATCCCACTTAGACCATATTACATTCTCTGGTTACTGTAGACACCGAAAAATCCTTCAGAAAATAAATTATTTTTGTTTTCTGAAAATCCTTGATGACATCATCATTTATTAATTAATTAATTATTTAATTAATTAATTTATTTTTATGGCATTAAATCCCTCTCTCTTAATTAAAAATCTTTAATTAAGGAATCTAGCCTAAAAATGTCATTTGGACATTATCCCTAATTTATTAATTATTTAATTAATAAATTGACCAAAAACCTTCAAAAATAAATTAATTTATTATTAATTTATTTTTTATCCCAAACTTGGCCAATTTCCTTAAGACCACTAACCTCTTCCAAAATCTTCTAATCCCTTCTTAATTTCGATTAAAAGGCTAATCCCATCTTTTCTAACCCTAATCCCAAGGTTAAATATTTAATTAAGGTTAAATATTTAATTTGCATATTTATTGAAAATATTTTAATAAATATTCCTAAGACTTAAGCTTTTGGAATGAATAACCTTTTATTCCATGAAACTAAGGAAAAATCTAGACTCTTCTAGAATCTTCTCAAATCCACCCTCTTCACCCATCCTAATCCTACCCTTAAACCTTTGTGCAATCCTAACCAAGCTTAAGACTTTCCTAAACCAAGGCAAAGTCTTTCCTTCCAAATATCTCAACCACAAAGCATTTATTGCTTCCCCAAAGTCTTCAAAGCCTCTTAAAGCCCATTCATTGCTCTTACAAGCATTTATTTGGAGAGTTATGAGCTTGGAGCCCCCTTTGTTGACTCCTCTTTGCCCTTCCCTTCATCCACTCACCTTGTGACATGTGTCACCTCCTGATTGGATGAGAACTAGCACAATCCATGTGCTTCCCTTTGAGTGAATCTTGGTCTCTCTTAAGGATTTCAATCCTGGCCATTCATTCCTCCTACCCCAAGCCTTAGAAATCCTATAAATACCCTCACTTCCTAAGGCAAATCATCTCTCAACTCTCAAACTCAATAGCAAAGTTATAATGCCATTTTCATTCTAGCATAAGCATAAACTCATCTTTTTTAGATCATTTTCAAGCTTAAATCACATCTAAATTAGCTTAAATGGATTAACATAGATTCATTTCTTATTTTAATCTTAGTTCTTTCATTTAGCTTTGCATATTTGTGTGTTCTTGAGGCCTTTGAGGCAAAATAGGTTCCTCATACCTATTTTGTGTCATTTTGGGTCTTCTTGATCCTTAAATCATCATTTATCTTGCATGCTCCAAGTGCTTGAGTTTGCACACCCACATCCCTCTATATCTAAGCATATCAAACGGTGCATGGGCGCATCCGTTTTAAGCTTAAACTGAGGTGGCTTTGATTTTAGTTTGTTAACCATTAAACTTGATTTGATTATATGCTATGACATTTGTTTGTCTTTGGCCTTCAAAACAGGTTTAGGTGCACTCACAAATCCTAGTCTACAGTTACTATTCATAATAATAGATCCCATAATTCTAAAGGCATCATTGTTACCTTTTGCATTGTAGAGATGAGCTATCTTAGAAATGCATACAAAGATTCCATCTTGCCAACTAGTATAGTATATGAATATGGATCTAGAAAAGCACAAAGTGAGAGACTATCAAAGATAGAGAGCATAACTCCTTAATGAAAACAACCATGACAGTAAGAATTTAGTGCATCCGTTAAAAAACTAGAAACCACAATTGAGACCAAAATTTAACCAGATAGGGTGGAGCAAAGTTGCATAAAGGAAAACGTAATTCTCCTATTTTAGTAAAACAATATCTTCAAGCCTAGACTTAATCATCAATGTAATAGATTTTACTTTAAACTAAGATCACATGCAAGTAGTTAGCATAATATCAAAGCTTACTTTTTTCTTTAATCAGATAGTGATAGGAATGAACCAGCCAAACTGAGATATATTTAATCATGGCCAATTGATATCCTTACCTTGATAACATGTATTAGATCATATTGAAACCATGAAACCCTTACTAAGATGGCACTTCAATCCTCTACATTCAATATTGGGACCACTATAGTATATGATACACTTGGAGATTATATTGCATCCTCGGCTATCTTATTGATCCTACCAAGATGTTAAATACAGAAACCACATAGAGAATTGGTAAAAATGAGATGAGCAGTAAAACATATTTAATCTAAAGCCCATATAAGACCATATTCAAAGGTCCAAGAACCTAAAACATTGAGAAAGCAACAAAATACTTAAGTTATAAACAGAGATTCAAAAAAGCAATAGAGCCCATGATATAGAGAGGCAGCAAAAAAAAACCCTAATGTTGGCCCTCTCAATGACAAAAAGAATATTAGGGCCAATCCTAACTAAACCACTAGAGATCCACAATAGATGGGATGGTCTAAAAACAAAAAATGTCTCTATTAACAAAGATGCAAAATAGGAAGCACCATTAAACCAAAGGCTTCCATAACATAAATTCCCACTATAACCATCCAAAAATATGAGGAAACATATATAAATATATCTAAATGCACACACACATACAATATATATACATGGGTATATGTATATGTATATGTGTGTGTGAGTGTGTATATGTATATGTATATGTATTGTTGGAAACAATTGTCTGAAGAAAATTGCTACTCAAATTATGTATTGTCTTTGATGTCACACAATGTCATAGTCCGCAACAATCAGTACCTATCGAGCTCAGTCAGTCTGCCTGGCAGTAAAATTAGTGCTTACCGAGTTCACTTGATTATCAAAGAAAATCAGTGTTTACTGAGTTCACTCGGTTATCAAAGAAAATCAGTGTTTACCGAGTTCAGTCGGTTGTTAAAGAAAAGTTAGCATCTATCGAGTTCAGTCGGTTATCGAAGAAAAAGGATTATCAGTGTTTACCGAGTTCCCTCGGTCTCCAAAAGATTGTAGAAAATTTCATTATGGTCACCGAGCACTGTCAGCCCTTGAAGGATCTTTGCAAATAAAGTTTGCTTAATTCAGTCGACTGTTATACTAAGTAATGTCGATTTGACAAATCTAAAATCATATAAATAAAAGGTCAAATGTGAAAACTAAACAAGAAATAGAAGAAGATATATAGAAGAAAGACAAGAAAGGTGTGTGCGAAATTGTGAAGGATGACCAGATATCCTTGAGGAGCAGCAGAGATATATTCGATCAGGAAGGATCTCACTTATATATAACAGAGATCTGTAATCAGCAAGGCAGTTGCATTATTATACAGGTCATTTTCATTGTTACCTTTTTATCATTGTAACAGTGAATTCTAAATCTCTTAACCGAGTTGGTTTAACAACCATATTGTAAATCCTCTAACAAGGTGACAATTCTATTGAATTATTCTCAAGACCTCTTACCAGGCCACTCCTAGCAGGGTGATTAAATCCTCTAACAAGGTCACACCTAACGGTGTGTTTTGTAACCTTTTACCGGGTTGGCTTCTAACCGGGCATCACTTCAGAAAAGTGAAAATCAGTATCTAGATACATTGGTGGTTTTTCCCATATTGAGTTTCCACGTTAAATCTTGTGTCTCTTGTGTTCTTAATAGTTATCTTAATCATATACAATTGGTGATGAATATCTAAAAGATAATTTTGCTAATACTTTCTGCATCTACCAAGTTTCTGCAATCTATTTACTGAGTGTTAAACAGATAATATTCATTAAGATATCCTAAGGGATCTGGAAAGAAATAATTGTGAAGTGTTTTATGGTTGACTGATTCACCCCCCCTCTTAGTCACTTCATCCATATTCCATCAATTGGTATCAGAGCTTTTGGTGCTTGCAAGAAGGGTTTCAAGGACCTAAGGTAAAGATCAGGATGTCTTACAAGAGAGAAATTCCAAAGCTCAACAGAGATAACTTTTCAGCATGGCAAGGTCTCATGAGACTTCATCTGGCTTCCATTGGTGATTTAGGATGCAAATACATTGATGAAAAATATAGAGTTCCTACTGGCGCATTAACTGTTGAAGACATTGCAGAGAAAAAGAATCATAACACCATGATGATAGACATTGCATCAACTCTCAGCTATGAAGAATTTGATGATATTAAAGAATGCACTACTGCATATGAAATGTGGATCACACTGAAGAAAATATATGGTGGTGATGCAAATGTGAAAAGAGCCAAAGCAGAAAGCCTAAGAGGATAGTTTGACAAGATGAATATGAAAGAAGATGAAAACATTGCAAAATATGTTGAAAGGATCAAAGCAAGTGTTAGTGCAATTAGAGCTTCTGGAGGAACAATCTCTGATGAAACTGTTATAAGCAAGGTACTCAGAACATTACTCCCTATCTATGCAATAAGAGTATCAGCTATTCAAGAAAGAAGATGTGAAACAAACCACAATATAACTTTGGATGCTTTAGTTGGAAGATTGACAGCCTTTGAATTAGACAACTATGACAACTATGTTCCAAGTTCCAAAAATATTGAGTCAGCATTTGAGGCCAAGGTTTCACTAAGGAAGAACAAGAAAATAAAAGAAGTTCAGTCAGAAAGTGAAGAAGTATTAGAAGAAAGTTCTGATAGTGATCTTGAAATTGTAGAAGCACTACTTGCAAAGAAGTACTCTAAAGGGAAAGGTAAAACTCCTTTAATCTATTTTTCATGTGAAGAAATTGGACATATTGTAGCTAGGTGCCCAAACAAGCAAGCCAAGGAAGAGAAGAGAGGTCACAAGTACTATGGCAAAAAGAATTTCAAATCATTCAAGGATAAAGGTAAGAAAACATGTTTTATGGCTAAAGATTCTGATGATAGTGAAGAAGAAATTGTCTTTATTGCTATAAAAGATGAATCTAATGATGATGAAGATAAGATGGCACTTATTTCTCATATAAGCAAAGATGATATATGGATAATAGACAGTGGATGTTTGCATCACATGACTGGTGACAAGACAAAATTTGAATACCTAGAAGACTGTGATAGTGGCAATGTAAGATTTGGAAGCAATGAACCTTGTATAAAAGGAAAAGGAAGAATCTCATTAACCAAAGAACTCATATGTGATAATGCTTATTGGGTTGAAGTACTAAAACATAATCTTCTAAGTGTAGCACAGCTAATCAACACTGGTTTCAAGGTTGAATTCATGAATAGTCAAGCAAGACTGCTGGATGAAAAAGGAAAACTCATTGGATCAGGCAAACAAATAAAAGGTAACTTATTTTATCTTGATCTCAGTGAATATTCATGTTTTATTGCTCAAATTGAAGAAAGTTGGCTATGGCACAAAAGGTTATGTCATGTGAATTTTGATAACATGATGAAAATAAGCAAATTCAAGAAGGTAAGAGGCATTCCTACTTTGAAGAAACCTGATACTGGTCTATGTAAGAATTGTCAAATTGGCAAAATGAGTAAGACTAGTTTTAAAAGTAAGAACTATTAGTCTAAAGAGATTTTGGAAATTGTGCATACTGATTTATGTGGACCTATTGGAATAGAAAGCTATACTGGAGATAAATTCTTTATTCTTTTCATTGATGATTATTCTAGAATGATGACTGTTATGTATTTAAGAGAAAAGTCAGAAGCATTTGAAAAGTTCAAATGGTACTTGGCAAGAGTGGAAAAGGAAACAGGGAAAAGATTGAAATGCTTAAGATTAGACAGAGGTGGTGAATTCATCTCCCATGAATTTAACAACTTTTGCATTGAAAGAGGAATCAAAAGACAGGTATCAGCTCCTAGAACTCCTGAGCAGAATGGAATAGCAGAAAGAAGAAACAGATCTATTATGGATTGTGCAAGGACTCTAATGATAGAAAAGAACATCACCATAAAGTACTAGAAGGAAGCTATCAGCACTGCAGTTCATACCTTGAACCGAGTACAATTGAAGAAAGACACATTCAAAACTCCTTATGAGTTATGGTATGGCTATAAACCCAATGTAAGTTACATGAAAGTATTTGGTAGCAAGTGTTATATCTTAAAAGAATCCAAAAGAAATAAATTTGATGTGAAAAGTGATGAAGGAATATTCCTAGGATATTCTAGCAAAAGCAAGGCATACAAATGTTTGAACTTGTCTACTCACAAAGTCATAGAAAGTATACATGTAAAATTTGATGAGTTTGTAGAAAAGACTGAAGAAGAAAGCAAAAGGGAACTTGAAAACTACAGGAGATTCATTTACATTGAACCTGAAACATTGCCAGACACAACTATCAATGAGGAAACTATATCTACCGAGCCTAGCACAGTAACCGAGTCACAGGAAGAAGTTCAAACCGAGTCACATGAAGAAATTCAGACCAAGTCTCAGCCTGAAGTTATCGAGCAAATATCTACCGAGCCAGAGCAACCTGAAGAAGAGATCCTAGAAGACAACAACATGACTCATTCAAAAGGCAAGGAACCTATACTAGCCAAATATGTCAGAAGGCATCATACACCAGATCAAATTATTGGAAACAAATCAGATGGTACTATGACAAGAAGCAAGCTAAAAGGTACATGTCTGCTTACTAATTTTGAACCTAGAAATATCAAAGATGCATTGAAAAATGAAAGTTGGATTGAAGCAATGAATGAAGAATTAGAACAAATACAAAAGAACAAAACATGGACTCTTGTACCTAGACCTAAAGATAAGAATGTAATTGGAACAAAATGGGTATTCAGGAATAAGCTGAATGAAGACGGTCAAGTATCTAGAAACAAAGCTAGATTGGTATGTAAAGGTTATTCTCAAGAAGAAGGTATAGATTATGGTGAAACTTTTGCTCCTGTTGCAAGATTAGAAGGTGTAAGAACTCTACTTGCTTATGCAGCACATAAAGGATTTAAGGTATATCAGATGGATATAAAATCTACATTTCTCAATGGAATTCTTGATGAAGAAGTCTACATTGAACAACCTGAAGGTTTTGTTGATCCAAATAAAAAGGACATGGTCTACAAGTTACACAAAGCATTTTATGGTTTGAAACAAGCTCCTATAGCATGGTATGAAAGACTCCATAACTATCTGATTCAGATTAATTTCAAAAGAGCCAATGATAACAGCAATCTGTATATTAAAGAAGGACCGGATGACAAAATTGTATTGGCAGAAATATTTGTAGATGATACCATATTTACAGGGAATGATGATCAGTGCAAAGAATTTTCAGAGCAAATGAACAAAGAATTTGAAATGTCTATGTTTGGTTTAATAAAATTCTTTGTTGGTCTTCAAATTCAGCAAAGCAAGGATGGTATATGCATTACTCAATCTAAATACATTAAGGAAATACTTAAGAAGTTTGGTATGGAAGATTCAAAACCAGTTGGTACACCCATGTGTACTGGACTGAAACTTACCAAAAATGATGATTCAAAAGAAGTAGATCAGACCTTATATCAATCTATGATTGGAAAATTACAGTATTTAGTACATACAAGACCTGATATTGCCTTAGCAGTCGGTATAGTAGCTAGATTCTCAGCAAAACCTAAGGAAAATCATATGATGGCAATCAAAAGAATCTTAAGGTACTTAAGAGGAACTGAAGAATATGGTTTGTGGTATAAATTTGGAGGGAATCTAGACTTAAAAGTGTTTACTAATGCTGATTGGGCAGGGAACATTGATGACAGAAAAAGTACAAGTGGTGGAGCATTTTTTCTTGGAAAAAGACTGGTATCTTGGACCAGTAAAAAGCAAAATTGCACATCTCAATCCACAGCTGAAGCAGAATATGTTGCTGCTGTAATAAATTGTTCAAATATTGTTTGGTTTAAATAGTTATTACAAGGTATGAAGGTTGAAATCAAAGAACTAGTTGTTATATTTTGTGACAATACAAGTGCAATAAACATTTTGAAGAATCCAGTAATGCATTCCAAAACCAAGCACATTGCTTAAATATCACTTTGTCAGAGAATTGGTGCAGGACAAGGAAATCAGATTAGAATATATTCATACAAAAGAGCAGATTGCAGACATTTTCACCAAACCATTACCCAAGGATGCATTTGTGTATCTAAGAGGTAAGTTAGGGGTCATTCCCCTATCTGAGGCTCACTAAATATAGTTTTAGTAATGCATCAACCAGAACATGATTGAAAATCAACATGTTGATGCAGCATATTCAAGGAATCATTGCATATGAATTAGTACTTGAGGTACATTAGTTTACACCGGTAATATGTGAATTTTCTTTGGCATGTGTTGTCAAAGAGGGAGTGTTTGCTATGTCTTTGCTATTACTTCAAGAAATTTTCAATAGTCAGAAGGAAGATTTTTCAAGAAAAAGGAAGTTTACTGACAGAGGGAGATTTGAATCTGAACCGAGCTAATCCTTTCAAAATTTCTTATGCTATGACATATTGTGTTGCCATCAATGCCAAAGAGAGAGATTGTTGGAAACAATTGTCTGAAGAAAATTGCTACTCAAATTATGTATTGTCTTTGATGTCACACAATTTCATAGTCCACAACAATCAGTACCTACCAAGCTCAGTCGGTCTGCCTGGCAGTAAAATTAGTGCTTACCGAGTTCACTCGGTTATCAAAGAAAATCAGTGTTTACTAAGTTCACCTGGTTATCAAAGAAAATCAGTGTTTACCGAGTTCAGTCAGTTGTCAAAGAAAAGTTAGCATCTACCGAGTTCAGTCAATTATCGAAGAAAAAGGATTATCAGTGTTTACCGAGTTCCCTCAGTCTCCAAAAGATTGTAGAAAATTTCATTATGGTCACCGAGCACTGTCGGCCCTTGAAGGATATTTGCAAATAAAGTTTGCTTAATTTAGCCGACTGTTATACTAAGTAATGTCGATTTGAAAAATCTACAATCATATAAATAAAAGGTCAAATGTGAAAAATAAACAAGAAATAGAAGAAGATATATAGAAGAAAGACAAGAAAGGTGTGTGCGAAATTGTGAAGGATGACCAGATATCCTTGAGGAGCAGCAGAGATATATTCGATCAGGAAGGATCTCACTTATACAAAATAGAGATCTGTAATCAGCAAGGCAGTTGCATTATTATACAGGTCATTTTCATTGTTACCTTTTTATCATTGTAACAGTGAATTCTAAATCTCTTAACCGAGTTGGTTTAACAACCATATTGTAAATCCTCTAACAAGGTGACAATTCCATTGAATTGTTCTCAAGACCTCTTACCAGGCCACTCCTAGTAGGGTGATTAAATCCTCTAACAAGGTCACACCTAACAGTGTGTTTTGTAACCTTTTACTGGGTTGGCTTCTAACCGGGCATCACTTCAGAAAAGTGAAAATCAGTATCTAGATACATTGGTGGTTTTTCCCATATTGGGTTTCCACATTAAATCTTGTGTCTCTTGTGTTCTTAATAGTTATCTTAATCATATACAATTGGTGATGAATATCTAAAAGATAATTTTGCTAATACTTTCTGCATCTACCAAGTTTCTGCAATCTATTTACCAAGTGTTAAACAAATAATATTCATTAAGATATCCTAAGGGATCTGGAAAGAAATAATTGTGAAGTGTTTTATGGTTGACTGATTCACCCCCCCTCTCAGTCACTTCATCCATATTCCATCAATGTATATGTATATGTATATGTATATGTATATGTATATGTATATGTGTATGTGTATGTGTATGTGTATGTGTATGTGTATGTGTATGTGTATGTGTATGTGTATGTGTATGTGTATGTGTGTGTATGTGTATGTGTATGTGTATGTGTATGTGTATATGTATATGTATATGCACACACACATATATACACATATATATATATACATACACACACTCTCTATATATGGGTGTCCTCATATATTTATATCTTGCACACACTCGCGCACACATACACACACTTATAATCCCATATTACAGAAGGAGCAAATGAAAGAAGATAAGTCTAAATTCTAATGTTGATCATAACCCTAATGATATTAATTTTTTTAACATGTAACACTAAACCCTAACCATAAGGCTAAATCCTAACCCAAACCATAGCCCAAACCAAATTTAAATCCTCATCCTACCCTTAGTTATAAGTCCAAACCCAACCTTAATAGTAATTCCATCCCTACCCTTAACACTAACCAAAATGCTATTCCTAACCCAAAACCTATTATAATTATAATCCAAACCCTAACCCCGACAATATTTCTACCCTTAATTGATGCAAAGAGGCATCTAAATATCCTCAAAATCTGCATATTATACTTTCTTTCTCTATAAACATTGATTAAAGATTCCCAACCTTTCGATATTCCAATAATCAATAATATCAACTTAATATTATCTTCCATAAACATTGTTGAACCAGACTCACCGAGTAAATTTACCTTCACTGATTATTGCATGTCGGGTGGAGATTATATTTCATCACCATTCAGGCTGGTTTCAACATGAGCACGCGCATATGTATGTTCGCCACCTTTTCCTTCTCAAAGGCCTTTTTCTTTGAAACAGCTATGGAAACATTAACTCTCAATTTCCACACGGGCATAAATAGTTTTAATATCTTCCCAATATCATTCACAAGAAATCAACACAAGACTTGTGTAATGGTTCTTGAAAAAACCATTTCAAACTTAATTCAAGAATTAATGACCCGTTTTCAAATCAGTTTTCACCAACCTAAGATATACAACCACCTTTGTCTAAATTGGGACTGTTATGAAACCCGATACATAAACCAAACTGAATTATTCAATAATGATTTTCAATGACCCAAGAGCTTGATTCATTACACTGTTAAATTCCTTCATTAAGAGAACCGGAGTCAAGAAATAAATACTAATCACTTAATATGGAAGTCTTCAAAATTGGTTTACATAAAAACATTAACATCAAAGAAGATGACTCAATGAAATTTATGAACACCATTTTTATCAAATCTGCCCCAATACATTAAATCA
Source organism: Chamaecyparis obtusa (assembly GCA_027943335.1). NCBI lineage: Eukaryota > Viridiplantae > Streptophyta > Pinopsida > Cupressales > Cupressaceae > Chamaecyparis > Chamaecyparis obtusa. The sequence goes on from BSBK01000049.1 coordinate 979,061, forward strand.
AAAACCCAATTCTTACATGACCTTAATGGCTCTCTGGTTGACTGCCAGAGAGTCAAATCCCTTCTACACTTTTACTCTCTCTCTCCAGCATCTCCTTCTGTGATTATATTTTGGCCCTTTTTATAAATCTTTTTGGCAGTTACTAATGACTCTTTGACTTCTTGAATCAGTTACAAATGGCCACTTGGCACATCATGTTAGAATAACTGAGAGGGGGGTGAATCAGTTATCCATAGTCCCAAATCAAAATGTATAATCCAAAACAATTTACTTAAACTTCTGCAGCTCGGTAATATAAAATACTTTACTGTCTGTGCTTTTACCGATTACCAGTCAATTAACATGCAATGATTACCAACCAAATCTAACATGTAATATGTAAAGTATGATAACAAACAATCACCATAATGAACACATAACATAAAAGATTTAACATGGAAACCCTATGAACTGAAAAACCACCTAGGACCGACAACCCAAAAATGTTCACTCTTCTGAAGTGAGGTCAGTGAAGACCCAACCCTGTTAAAGGTTACAAACACACTGTTAGGTGTGACCTTGTTAGAGGATTTTAGACCAACCGTTATCGTCCAACTAGCATTCACTATGGGGTTGATAGGATAACAATGCTCATTCTATGAATGAAACATATAAGACTTTCAAGTCCACTCTGTTAAGAGATTTCTCTATTTACAATGGTTAAAATGTAACAGCAATTTGATCTAATTACAATACAACTTCAATTGTAGATGTTCAGATCTATTTTATTCTTAGTCAAATCCTCTTATCAGTATTACAATTTTGTATCAACAATAATCAATGACTTACTGTCACTTAGTAATAGCTTTCTGACGCTTGGTAAACTCTGCAGTTCGGTTCTCCTTAACTAGTTTGATCAGGCATACATGAAGCTTGTTCATGCGATAATTCTCCAGTCCTTCTTCTTTCGGCATAAGTTTCATAATGAAACTCTAGTCTCTTAAATAGACAAGTAAACCATTTTCTTCTCCTCCATTAGATTTTGCTGCTTATTCTCCTTCATCCATTTTGCCGCTTAAACCTTCCTCAGTAGTTGTGCCAGTAACACATTTTGATTTCATCCTTTAGATCTTCCTTGAATTATGCTAGTCATTGATCTTTGTAACAAACATTATCTCCATCACTGATGTCGATGTACTTTACAACTCATTAATCCTTAATGGCTAAACTAATCATTTAGTTCATTTTCTCCTACTTGGTTAAAAAAGAAATGCATCGGTGAACACAAGCTCAATTTATACTATGCTCGGTATACACTACACTGCTTGGTGTATACTGTGATGCTTCATCAACCGACCACACTGCCTTGTGTCTTTCAGTTATTTTCCTCATAATAGATGAATGAAACATAATCAAGTCAATAACATAAGGTCATAGACTCATCAGCAAGTTACTCAATGTATTCCTTATCCTCAACTATCATATACATCCTTCTCATGTAGATATTTTTGTTCTTCATCTCTTTTACTCCTTTTCTACAGATGTTTCGATATAGTAACTTACAAAATAAGTGTTGTCAAACTAGTTGACGTTAATGACAACATATTACTAATTTAATCATATTATATATCTAATCAGCAACTCGGTGATCTCTAATCATAGATCTTCAATTAGGTTCTAAATCAGTTGTAGTTCATCACATTGTTGCAGAATTACTAATTTTGCATTTTATGTTTACATTACATTTTTGGTTCGAAAACATTTGAATAATCTTAGTAATAAAATTGAATATTTTCATGGGTGCCATTGCACCATTAACCTTAACTTATTTCTCACCCTGACATTAAACCCTAACCCTAACACTAAACCCTAACCTTTTGTTAGAATAACTGAGAGGGGGGTGAATCAGTTATCCAGTGTCCCAAAACAAAATGTATAATTCAAAACAATTTCTTCACTTTCTACTCATCGATAAGCAATAATAACTCTCACTGTCTATGCTTTTACCGATTACTAGTCTAAATACTAAACTATTTACTGATCAAATCTAATATGTAACATGCAAAGTATGATAACAAACAAATATCACAATCAACACATAACATGAAAGATTTAACGTGGAAACCCTGTAAAGGGAAAAACCACCTGGGACTGGCAACCCAAAATTGTTCACTCTTCTGAAGTGAGGTCAGTTAAAACCCAACCCTGTTAAAGGTTACAAACACACTGTCAGGTGTGACCTTGTTAGAGGATTTTAAACTAGAATTTATCATCCAACCAACATTCACTATGGGTTGACAGGATAACAATGTTCATTCTATGAATGATACATCATAAGACTTTCAGAGTCCACTCGATTAAGAGATTTGAACTATATACAATGGTTAAATATGTAACAATAAAATGACCTACCTTAATACAACTTCAATTGCAGATTATAGATCAATATTTAGTCCATACAAATCCTTCTGATCAATATTTCACTTCAGTTTCAATACTGTATCAACTTACTGTTCGTCAGTAATAGCTCTTTGTAGCTCGGTAAATGTTTTGCAGCTCGGTTCTCACTAACCAGTATGATCAGAATGCATGAAAGCTTGATCATGCAAAATTCTTGTAGCTTCTTCTTCTTCTCTAGGCTCTTACTAAAGAAATTTTGTTCTCTTATATAGATGAGTAAATTGTTTTCTTCTCCACCATTAGATTTTGCCGCTTAATCACATTCATAGATTTTGCCACTTAAAAATTTCTCGGTACTTGTGTCAATAACACGCTTCAATCTTCTCCGTTAGATATTCTTTGAATTTTTTCAGTCATTGATTTGTGTAACAAACATTATCTATTACCTCGATGTTATACTCTTGCCCGCTCATCATTCCTATCAACTTAAACTAATCATTTAATTCATTTTGTTCTGCTCGATTAACAAAGAATGCGTCAGTGAACACTACTCGGTTAATACTGCAGTTGGTATACACTACGCTTCATCGATGTATACTAAAAATGTTTCATTTGCCGATAGCATTACTTTATGTCTTTCAGCTCTATACTTCATTATAGATGAATGCAACATAATAAAGTCAATATCATCAAGTCATAGACCCATCAATAAGTTACTCAATGTGTTCCTTATCCTCATCTGTCATGTACATCTTTCCTCATGTAGAATTCTCTATTCTTCATCTCTTTCACCTTTCTTCAGATGTCTCGGTATAGTAACTTACAAGATAAGTGATGTAAAACTAGTTGACATCAATGACAACATAATACTGATTTAATCATATTACATATCTAATCAGCAACTTCTCAGTGATCTTGTAATCACAGATCCTTCAATCATATTCCAAATCAGTTGTATTCCAACAATATCTCCCTTTGGCATTGATGGAAACTCAAGTAATATGAAATGTACCATACACATACCAAACATACATTCTACAACTTTGTAAACAAATGTTGTAAGTTGAATAGACTTAATATGTTTAATCACTACGTTACTAAACTAGCATTAAGTAATACAGCTTTACCTTTCTGTAGTTGTGATCTTTGCTGTTCTCCTGTTCCTACTTCTATTCTTTGTAACTGATCTTCAGTACTCTATCTCATTCAGATTGTCTCTCCCTTAGATAATTGTCGTTGGTGCTTGTTCCTTTTCATATTTGGTTTTAATCTCTCCCCTTTTCATTTTAACTCTCCCTTTTTCATTTCATATTGTTTATCTCTCCCTTTGACAGAAATGCCAAAGAAACAAATAAACAATCAACTCTGTAATAGCCAAGTAACTCTTTGTGGTGTTCAGTACTTCCTCTGTATCTATGTATACTAATATTTCATCAGTTCAAGTTATCAAACTTAATCACAACCTTGAACATGATTCAAAGTGTGAGCTATGCTGCATCAACATGAATGATCTTCTATTAATAATTGGCTGATGCAACATCCAAATCACCTTAGTGACCGATAGACAGGAGATGGACCCCAAGTCTAGTCCTCAAGTATTCAAATGTGTCCTTCGGTAGGGGTTTTGTAAAAATATATGCAAGTTGTTCTTTGGATGAAACAAATTCTAACTTAACTTGCTTCTCTTACACTTGTTCTCTCAAGTAATGATACTTAATAGATATTGTATGCAAATTAGTTGGATACTATTCTGAATGATGAATTAACTAATAAAAGGTTAATAAATCTATCTAATAAGCAAACTACAATGAAGAATGCAATAACAAATGAAACCAAATTAACAATTTATCTTCACCTACAAATGCAGCTTGTCTCCATTGTCCTCCTAGCCTTGATTTCTTGAAGATGTTGAGCTCTCAGATTTCCAAATGAAGCTCTTTCCCAAGATGATTCCAAAGAGTGGAGATTGAATGAAATGAGTGCACAACTAAAACTTGATTATGCAAATATGGTGGATGAAATGCAAATGATGGGATGATAATATGGATGCTTGGTTGCTTGATTGCTTTCATACTTGGATGCTTGAATGCTTGTTATCAAAAATACCTATTAGCTTTCAAATGGAAAATGAGGCTCCTTTTATAGAGTTTTGGAGGATCTAGGCCTAGATGGCAGAATCCTATGGTTGAGAATGAAAGGTGGAAGATCCTAGGGTTAGAATTGACTTGGTTGAAGGAGTTGAGAGAAAGGGGGATGTAGTTGGAATGTGAGAGGAAGAATAGGGATGATGTTCCTCTCATATTGACATGGAGGAGAAGAAGGTGGAAGGGAAAGACATATGTCAAGTGTCTCACAAAGACCAAAGAGAGAAAGAGGGAAAGACCTTTTCCTGATGAGGACTCTTTGCACAAAGTGTCCTATGACTCACTCTTGACCCTTAGAGGTGGCTTGAGAAGCCCCTTAGAAATAGGGAATGTCTCTTGACTTGGTTGTTGAGAGGACATGTGGTCATGAGACCAAGTCCTATGAGGCCACATAGCCCTTAAGAATAGGACATGTGTGGGTGAGGATAAATATGAATAAATAATTAATAATAATTATTTATCTTAGCCAAGGTGATGTGTCAGGTGACTAGGTGGATGAAGTGGACTAGGGGACTTAGTCATATTTAGGTGATTGTGTATTTAATTAAATCACTTTAATAAACTATTTAGAAGACTTAGGATATAGAATTAGACTATAGTGAATTTATTAAATAAATTGAATAATTTACTTAATAAATAGAAGAAACAAATATTAATTAAATAATAAATATTTAATTAATTTATCAAGTCAATAGTAATTAAATAATAAATATTTAATTAATTAATGAAGCCATTTTTAAGTGTATACATTTTGCCCTTTTTTGAAATAATGTGCTGGTCACATTGTTTCAAAGAAAAATCAAGCATTTTTGCCCCTGCCCCAGACAATATCTCAGATGACCTATGCATGCCCCCTTAAGATATTGATTGACAAAAAAGATTATTTGAAGTTTGTAAAAAAAAAGAAAAAAATTTATGGGTTTGTGCAATCAATCTCACGAATGAATGGTAGAAAAGATGGAGGAAAACAGGGTGGAATGGAAGAAAAACATCAGGTAGGGTCCACACACCAAGCACAGAGGGTCCACAGGCTATAAATAGGGTGAAGGGGTCCACAATAGGCTCATTGTGCACACTTGTCACTTGGAGATCAGAGCGCGAGAGAGAGAAGAGCAGAGCTGCTAGGATGCCCTTCCCCTTGTCAGATCACCACTTCAAGAGAGTCAGATGCTTCCAGCGACCACCCGATTCGGGTGAACCAGTAGGTGACTCAAGCCTGCTTTGTAATTCCATGATTTGATGTATGTTAAGATAGAATTATAGCATGTTTAGGGTAGATCAAATGGTAGAAGTAGATTATGAAATTTTAGTTTTCGTAGCAAAATATGAATGCGTAGTTGCACCGCATCAATGTGCAGCAACTTGGGGCATTTGCGCAGAAACTTAGATTTTTTGCACATTCATTAAGAATATTTGCGCATTCATAGTAGGAGAATAGTAGTGCGGCGCAAGCATGAATTAAAAGTGCGCATAGGTACTTGTTGCGCATGTGTTATGAAAAGCTATGCAAATGGTCAATAAAATGGTGCATATGTTTAAAGCTGCGCAATTGTCGATAAATGTTACGCAAATGTGGAATAAGGCTGCACATCGGTAAAAACTTGCGCAAATGTGAAAGAAAGATGTGCATGCATGTTTAAATGTTGTGCATATGTTTTAGGTGGTAGAAGTTGGTCATAATAGATAGTTAATTAGGTCAAACTTGATGTCGATAAGCCGATTTGATCTGTCCGTGATTGATTGTGATCGATTTGATCAAGAGTGGAAACATTGTAGCATGGTCACTAGTTAGCTAGTCTGAAAGAGATAATTGATAGAATCATCTGTTGAAACATGTGATAAACATGTTTGAAATTAATATGATAGGATAGATAGATTGATAGATCAGTTTATCAAAATCTGATAGGTTGATTGTTATTGACCTGAATAGGAGGATATCATAGATGTTCTGATGTCACGGGAGAGATATCTCATCACACAAAATCTGAGACCAGCATTATCGGAGACAGAGAGACTGGTGATAGGAGCATCGGGACTTTACTATGTGATTTACATGCCCGAGATTCGGGCGAATCTGAGCATGATGACCACATTAGCTAAGAGATGACACTCGGAGATGAGTACTTTCCATCTTCCGATAGGGGAGATAACAGTGACACTAGAGTATGTATATCGCATCCTCCAGCTTCCCATCAGAGGAGAGTTAGTGCAGTACGATTGACACGTCGGAGTCACAGAGTGCAGAGCCATCTTTGGGGATGATGACATAGAGGATGGGGAGATTAGCTGGGAGGATATGGTCAACTTGTATGACCCTCTTCTAGTGGTTCTAGTAGGTGTGATTGGGGGATTCGTATGCCCTGATCAGAGGTCACACGGATTTACAGTTGGGTGGGGCCGTACACTACAGCCAGTGATGGAGGGGACCCAATTTGCTTGGGGGGTGTGTTTATTAGCACACCTATACCATAATTTACATCAGGTGGTGTACCACGAGAGTGCATCTCTATCAGCAGGGGTGACACTGCTCCATGTTTGGGCATGGGAGCATATTGTAGTGACTAGGCCATTGGCGATTCGATTCTGGGGTGCAGGGCAGCCCTATATTCATTTATACTCCTCAGTTTTGTCTCAGGCAAAACTGGGCCATTTAGAGTTTTGGCGCTATACTTTTGATACATTGGACACAGTGACATGGAGACCCTACCTAGGGTGTGAGCCGTGGGATGATGAGTGGCAGCTGGGATTTTGTTTTGAGGTGCAATGGCTAATAGGGCAGATGCCCTTTATTATTGAGAGATAGTTGGTTAGCCAGGTTCTGCGACAGTTTGACAGGATACAGGGTATGCCCCAGGGAGTGACTGAGTTTTCACGGACACATCAGGAGAGATAGGATTGGGGGCCCATGGCATCATTTGATGTTGCGCAGTAGGAGTTTTTGGATGCACCATTCCAGGCATGGTCCATGAGATAGACAGTGGTTGAACTTGGGATGACTGCTGATTTAGAGCAGTTTTTGAGAGATCATCTGGTGCCACGGATTACAGATCCAGCAGTGAGACCTCCAGAGAGAGATCCAGCAGACAGACATTCGGGGAGGCGGCCAGGTTGAGATAGGAGGGGATGAGGGAGAGGAGGAGATGGAGGAGGAGATGGAGGTGGTGGAGATGGTGGCAGAGATGGAGGTGGGGGAGATGGAGGTAGAGTTGGCCCACAGATGAGGGGAGGTGGATTGAGGTAGAGGGGACAGGGACGGAGACAGCCTCTAATACAGCCAGCATAGCTAGCTACAGGAGTGCCATTATAGGTACCAGTTGCTCAGGTATAGATACCAATTACTATAGTACAGATACCAGTTGTGGTAGTACAGGCACGGGCATAGGTACCACAGGTACAGGCACAGGAGCAGGCATAGGATGAGGCAGACATTCTATTGGCCCAGGTTGGTGTGGTATAGGGTGGCATATAGGATGAGCCAGATGTGGAGATGTCAGATCTACAGGCACAGGATGAGCAGGCGGACATGGACATCGGGGGACAAGATCCCTATTTACATAGAGATGCTGCTGAGGAGGAGCTTGATATTGATGCATTGTTAATCTGACTAGCAGCTATCCAGGTAGAGGTAGACTGGGTTCCAAGTCTGGAGAGATAGATTGAGAGGATGGGCAGACAGATGGATGTGTTATGAGCAAAGAGAGATTCAGCTGTTGAGAGACTTGGGGAGTCAGAGATGCTATTAGATGAGTTATAGAGGATAGAGGACCTAGGTCCCCATGGGGATATCATGAGAGCCATGATACATGCCAAGAAGGAGATATCCTACTGGCGAGAGGCATACAGACAAGCAGTCCTGAGGGATTAGTGGATTGGGAGCTATAAAGAGAGTTCAGTTGGCATCAGATCAGTAGCATATGAGCGACAGGCACCAGCTGGCAGTGGAGGGGTATCATCACATCCTCCTAGAGCACCAATAGGTTCAGGAGGTCAGGGTGGATCCTCAGCATCAGGGAGTGCAGCAGCACAGGGCCACATTGCATCCCGTAGACAATGACAGACAGAGTCTGGAGGCAATGGTTCATAGATGGTGAGAGAGCATTGTATACACTGTTGTACCATTATGATTCATTGTATCATTATATTTTGACTTGACGGAGACTGACTATGGACACATTGTTATTGATTTATATCATTGGACATTCAGATATTTTTGTTGTTTTATGGATTGCATGTGATGTAGTTCTATCATGATTTCCTTTGATGATTTATATACATGTGCGTACTGACATATGCAGGATGTGATGATTTACTTTCATATGCATAAAATGTATGTCTTAGAATGCAAAATGATTTATATGCATGATTTGATATTGTTGATGCTTAATGGTTAATAATCATATGATGGTGATATAAATGCATGTCTTAAATGAGTTTACTAATGCTATGTGATTATCAATGCAATATTGTGATGAACAATGTGGATAATGAATAATAAATGAATGATATAATGCAAATGATATCTAATGTAATAAATGATAATGTACCTAAGATGATTAAATGTAATAACGAATAACATGATAAAAGAAAATGAGATGAAATGATAGCTATAATAAATGACCAAATTATATATAAATGAACATCCCTAATGAAGATAACATATGTCTCTAAATGATTTAAGTGTTAAAAGCAAAAAATCATAATATGTTTGGTTATCATAATATGTCTCTAAATGATTTAAGTGTTATATGCTTTGTCTTAGAGTGCATCATAGGATTCTTTGAAATATTAATTGCACTAGTGTTGTCACAATATATAATCATCGGGTCAGTGATTACCTCATTCATTCCTTCCAACACTTGTTTGATATATGCAATGTTTGAACAGTTAGTAGCAGCAGCAACATATTCTGCTTCAGCTATAGACTAAGAAATACAAGCCTATATTTTACTTGTCCAGGTTACAAGTCTGTCACCAAAGAAAAATGCTCCCCTAGTGGTGCTTTTTCTATCATCCACATTTCCAGCCCAATCAGCATCGGTGTAAACTTTCAGTTCAAGCTTCCCTTCCTTAGAATACCATAATCCATAATTCTCTATTTTCTTCAAATATCTTAAGATCCTTTTTTTAGCTATCATGTGTGATTCTCTAGGATTAGCAAAAAATCTTGCAACAATTCCTATAGCATGTGCTATATCTGGCCTACTGTGAACTACGTACATTAACTTACCAATCATGGATCGGTAAAGTGTCTAGTTTACCTCGGTAGTTTCACCCTCCTTTGTCAATTTGCATCCAGTAGCCATCGGTGTTCCTACAGGTTTAGCATCTTCCATGTCAAATGTCTTCAGTACTTCTTTTATGTATTTAGATTGTGTGATAAATATCCCATCACTCTATTGAATCACTTGTAGTCCAAGAAAGAACTTAATCTCTCCGAACATTGACATTTAAAATTCCTTTTGCATTTCGTCAGCAAATGCCTTGCAAACAAGATCTGAGCCTCCAAAGATAATGTCATCAACAAATATTTCAACAATGATAATAGTATCATCAGTATCACCTTTCACATACAGATTGTTGTTTTCACTTGTCCTAACAAATCCAATACTTAACAAGTATGCAATCTTTCATACCATGCTCTCGGTGCTTGCTTTAGTCCATATAAGGCTTTCTATAATCTACATACCATGTCTTTATTGTCAGGGTCAACAAATCCTTCAGCTTGTTCAATGTAGACTTCTTCTTCAAGTATACCATTCAAAAATGCTGACTTCACATCGATTTGATAGACTTTGAATTTCTTATGTGCAGCATATGCAAGTAGCATTTTAACACCTTCTAATCTAGCAATAGGTGCAAATGTCTCACCATAGTCAATGCCTTCCTCCTGTGCATATCCCTTCCATACTAATCTAGCTTTATTTCTTGTGACTTCACCATTTTCATTCAATTTATTCCTGTATATCCACTTGGTACCGATAACATTCTTATCTTTTGGTTGGGGTACTAAGGACTAGGTTTTGTTCTTTTCAATTTGTTCTATTTCCTCCTTCATTTCATTAACCCATTCTTCATTCTCTAATGCAACTTTCATAGTCTTAGGTTCAAATTCAAAAATTAAACATGTACCTTGTCTTGTTTTGCTTCTGGTTTGCATTCCAGCATGTCTGTCTCCAATGATTTGTGTTTCAGGATGATGTCTTCTGACAAAACTAGCCAAGACTTGATTTCTCCTTTCTTGTTCATCCTGCTCAGGGTCATTTTCTTGCTCGGTAGCTTCTTCATGTTCACTGGTTTGTGGTGCCTATTGTATTGCATTTATTCCCTATTGACTGGTTGACACTATCTGTGGTGTCGGTAAACACTCTGGGTATTCAATGTAAGTGAATCTACCATAGTCTTCTGGTTCCTTTGTACTTTCCTCAATGTACTTATCATCAAATTCATTAACATGAACATTAGTACTTTCAACAATCTTATTTGTAGCCTTATTCAAACATTTGTATGTTTTACTTGTAGTGGAATATCCCATAAATATCCCTTCATCTCCTTTAGAGTCAAATTTGCCATTTCTCTCATCTTTCAAGATAAAGCATTTACTTCCAAAAATTTTGAAATAACTTACAGTAGGTTTGTGTCCAAACCATAGTTCATAAGGTGTTCAGTTTGAGTCCTTCAGTTGTACTCAATTAAGAACATATACAGCTGTGCTGACAGCTTCCCTCCAATATGTCTGAGCAACATTCTTTTGTATCATCAATGTTCTAGCACAATCAATTATAGACCTATTCCTTCTTTCAGCAATGCCATTTTGCTGAGGTGTCCTCAGTGTAGATACCTACCTCTTGATTCCATGCTCATTGAAAAAGTTAGTAAATTCATCAGAGATGAATTCACCTCCTCTATCAGATCTTAAACATTTTATTTCCTTTCTGGTTTCTTTCTCTACCTTAGCTTTATACCATTTAAACATTTTGAAAGTTTCAAATTTCTCTTTCAAGAACATAATAGTCATCAGTCTAGTATAATCATCAACAAAAAGAATAAAATATTTATCACCAGAATAGCTTTGAGTTCTCATAGGACCACATAGGTCGATATGAACCAACTCAAGTATCTTCTTTGTAAAGTAGTCTTTGCTTTTGAAACTAGACTTAGTCATCTTACCTCTTTGACATTCATGGCACATAGCATGATCAGGTTTTGTTAAGTTAGGCAGTCCTCTAACTCTTTTCTTTCTACTAATCTTGATCATGTTGTCAAAGTTCACATGGCATAACCTTCGGTGCCACAACCAAGCATCTTCATCCTTTATTAGCAAACAAGAAGACTGATTTATATCAAGATAGAATAGATTACCTCTGGATTGTGTACCAGTTCTGACAAGTCTTCCTCCATCATCATAAATCTTCACCTTTTTGCTCTCAAAAGCCAGTCGGTGGCCTGAATTATTCAACTGTGCCACACTTATCAGATTATAGTTCAGTCCATCTACCCAATATGCATTTTCACATTGTAATCTATCATTGATCATCAGTGAGCCTTTGCCTCTTACCATACAAGGTGCATCATTTCCCATTCTCACAGATCCTCCATTATATTCAACAAGATGATCAAACTTCTCTACATCACTGGTCATATGATGTGTGTAGCCATTGTCTATGATCCATGTATCATTTATGCTTACTTTACAGATTAGGGTTGTCTCTTCATGGTTTTCTTCCTCTTCTGAGTCATCTTTCATAGCAACAAATACAACTTTTATATCATCATCAGAATCAGATTCAATTTCAATATCTTCAGCTATGTAACATACCTTTTTGCCTTTTTCATCTCGGTTGTCTCTGTTGTTGTGTCGATAACCTCTGTTGATTCTTCTTCCATAGCTTCCATCAGATCGATCTTTAGATCTATCATCATCTTTCTTCTAAGGACATCTAGCAGCAATATGACTGACTTCTTTATAGTTAAAGCATGCTAAAGGTATCTTGCCTCTATACCTTCCTTTGCCTCTATACCTTTTCCTTTTCCTTTGAGTTTTGAGAATCTTGCTTATCACTGTTTCATCATCAATTACTCCATCAGATGCTCTAATAGCATGTACCACCTCTTTGAGTCTATTTGAATATTGGACAATATTTTCACCTTCTTTCATTCTCATATCATCAAATCTGCCTCTCAGACTTTCAGCTCGAGCTCTTTTGACATTCAGATCTACACTATAGATTTGTGCTAACTTATCCCACATTCCTTTGGTAGTTGTGCATGTCTTGATATCTTCAAATTCAGCATCAATATAGGTAGCAGCAAGTTCCATCATAGTAACATTGTGTTCATGTTTATCCTTCAGTTGATCAATAGTTAGGGGACCAATGGGCGGTTGCATGTAGCCATTTTGCATTAGATCTAGTGTTGAGTTCCCAATTCCAGATATGTGCAACTTCATTCTGCTTTGCCATATTGCAAAGTTCTCTTTATTCAATTTTGGTACTTCCCTCTTATACATCTTGAGACCTTTATGCTTAAGTCCTTAAAACTCTATTCCAAGAAACTAGTGCTCTGATACCAATTGTTAGAATAACTGAGAGGGGGGTGAATCAGTTATCCAGTGTCCCAAAAAAAAATGTATAATTCAAAACAATTTCTTCACTTTCTACTCATCAGTAAGCAATAATAACTCTCACTGTCTATGCTTTTACCAATTACCAGTCTAAATACTAAACTGTTTACAAATCAAATCTAATATGTAACATGCAAAGTATGAGAACAAACAAATATCACAATCAACACATAACACGAAAGATTTAACATAGAAACCCTATAAAGGGAAAAATCACCTGGGACCAGCAACCCAAAATTGTTCACTCTTCTGAAGTGAGGTCGATTAAGACCCAACCCTGTTAAAGGTTACAAACATACTGTCAAGTGTGACCTTGTTAGAGGATTTTAGACTAGAAGTTATCATCCAACCAGCATTCACTATGGGTTGACAGGATAACAATGTTCATTCTATGAATGATACATCATAAGACTTTCAGAGTCCACTCGGTTAAGAGATTTGAACTGTATACAATGGTTAAATATGTAACAGTAAATTGACCTACCTTAATACAACTTCAATTGCAAATTACAGATCAATATTTAGTCCATACAAATCCTTCTAATCAATATTTCACTTCAGTTTCAATACTGTATCAACTTACTGTTTGTCGGTAATAGCTCTTTGTAGCTCGATAAATGTTATGCAGCTCGGTTCTCACTAACCAGTATGATTAGAATGCATGAAAGCTTGTTCACGCAAAACTCTTACAGCTTCTTCTTCTTCTTTGAGCTCTTACTAAAGAAATTATGTTCTCTTATATAGACGAGTAAATCATTTTCTTCTCCACCATCAGATTTTGCCGCTTAATCACATTCATAGATTTTGCCGCTTAAAACTTTCTCGGTACTTGTGTCAATAACATGCTTCAATCTTCTCTGTTAGATCTTCTTTGAATTTTTTCAGTCGTTGATCTGCGTAACAAACATTATCTATTACCTTGATGTTATACTCTTTCCAGCTCATCATTCCTATCGGCTTAAACTAATCATTTAATCCATTCTGTTCCGCTCAGTTAACAAAGAATGCATCGGTGAACACTACTCAGTTAATATTGTGATTGGTATACACTACACTCCATCGGTGTATACTAAAAATGCTTCATTTACCGATAGCATTCCTTTGTGTCTTTCAGCTCTATACTTCATTATAGATGAATGCAACATAATAAAGTCAATATCATCAAGTCATAGACTCATCAATAAGTTACTCAATGTGTTCCTTATCCTCATTTGTCATGTACATCTTTCCTCATGTAGAATTCTATGTTCTTCATCTCTTTCACCTTTCTTCAGATGTCTCAGTATAGTAACTTACAAGATAAGTGTTGTCAAACTCGTTGACATCAATGACAACATAATACTGATTTAATCATATTACATATCTAATTAGAACCTTCTCAGTGATCTTGCAATCACAGATCTTTCAATCAGATTCCAAATCAGTTGTAGTCCAATAGTAAACAGTTTAGTATTAGACTGGTAATCGGTAAAAGCACAGACAGTGATAGTTATTATTGCTTACCGATGAGCAGAAAGTGAAAGTTTTGTCAGTCATTGATCTTCGTAACAAACATTATATGTTACCTCGATGTTATACTCTTGCCAGCTCATCATTCCTATTGGCTTAAACTAATCATTTAATTCATTTTGTTCCACTCGGTTAACAAAGAATGCATCGGTGAACACTGCTCAGTTAATACTGCGGTCGGTATACACTACACTTCGTCGGTGTATACTAAAAATACTTCATTTACTGACAGCATTACTTTGTGTCTTTCAGCTCTATACTTCATTATAGATGAATGCAACATAATAAAGTCAATATCATCAAGTCATAGACTCATCAATAAGTTACTCAATGTGTTCCTTATCCTCATCTATCATGTACATCTTTCCTCATGTAGAATTCTCTATTCTTCATCTCTTTCATAATAATAAATCTAAAACAAACCCTAAACTAATGCTAATCCTAACCCTAATGACATTATAAATGCTAACCCTTGTCATATTAATTAGCCGATAGGATATTCTGAAAAATTATTTTTCTACCAAAAAATTGTGAGCCTCGTCAGCTGTCTTTTTCCTCTTTTTTTTATCGATCATGCTTCTGGATTAAATGTTATCTTCTTATCTATTTTTTTCCAACTTTTTTCCCTTTTTTTGCCATTATCCCTGTCTTTGATTTATTTTGTCCTATTTAAAATTTATTTTATTTATAATTTTTTATATTCTCTTAATTAATATAGAAGATGATTTTTTTTTTTTTTTAAAAAAAATTTGAAAGATAATTTTTTATTATTATAGAAATTTAAAGATAGTTTCTAATTTTTTATTTAAATTAAAAGAGATTTTTTTACAATATTTATTTCAAATATATTAAATTTTCAAGTTTAAATCTAATGAAATCGGTTAAAAATTATTAATTATTTATAATTTTAATAAAATATATTTTATTTATAATTTTTGTATTCTCTTGGTTAATATAAAAGATGATTTTTTGTTTATTCTTTTAAAAATTTGAAACATGATTTTATGTTTTTTATTCTAGAAATTTAAAGATATTTTGTTATTTTTTATTAAAATTAAAAGAATTTTTATAATGCTAATATTGAGAACCTGCCAAAACATACTGGTCCTATCTACCCATTCCCAATCCACATGTCCTCATCAATTTATAGCCAAGGGGTTACGGAGCCATCTAAGGTGTCATGCCAAGATAGTTCAGCCAAAATTCTTCATAATGATAGTTTTGAGGTTTTCCCATTGCAAATTGTATCTTTCCTCCCAATAAAACTTTCTCCAATTCTCATGGCTTCATTTTCTAATATGTTAAAGTTTTATCTACCTCCTATTATGGTGTTTCTTAGTGGGATAGATACTTCTTAGGCTGTTGTTTCTGAGGCAAAGTCAGTTCTCAAATTTTTGGATATGTCAATTTTTGAATCAATCGTGAAATTTCTCATGTTTTCAGATAATCCTCTAAAGCTAAGGAAAGTAACTAAAGAACATGCTACTATTATGTCTATAGAAGTTATGTCTCTTGTTTCTTCTCATATGCAAGATGTTAATGATATGGATGTTGATTCTAGTTTTTGGAATGATTTTTTTCATAATACACTGGTTAATAATGTATCACAAGATATGAACCAGGACATTAATGTTAATTTTCTTGAGGATTCTGATGGCCATTTAAATTTAATGCGCAAGACAGTTTCATCTTTGGCCACTGAATTATTTTCTTTTGATTTATCTCAAGAATCTGATTCATCAGCCTACCAATAGAAAAATTCTTTACCTGATGATAAATTTGATCATGTTGCTAAACTGTCAATTGTTTAGACACCGATCTCCCCTAAGTCAGTCATTAAAACTCCTAAAACTAGGGGTAGAAAGTCTAGGGAAACTAAGGCCTTGGAGGAAATTCAAGCTAGTCTTCAATCAACCTTGGATGCTAATTTCTCTGCAAATATGAGATGTTCGACGAGGAGAACCAAAGGTTCTCCTTGTCCTCAATGAGAATCCTATCTTGGAATGTTAGAGGCATTAATGCCTCTAACAAAAAGCATAGAATCAAGTCGATACTTGATTCTTCGCAATGTAAAATTATTCTTTTACAAGATACTAAACTGTCTATTGATAATTTTAATCTAACTATGTCCAAGTGGTCTTCTTGGCAGAGTATTTGTGTTCCTGTTATGGGTGCTTCAGGTGATTTGTCTATTTTATGGAATAAATCAAGGGTGGTTATCCATTCACTTTAGAATGGGGCTAATTGGTAGTTTTTTAATGTAAGGTTCTTTAATTATTCTTGTTTTCTTATAAATGTTTATGGGCCTACTTCCACTTTGGATAAGTCGTATTTGTGGCAATCATTAACCAATGTTATTCAATAGTATCTTGGTTGTAAATTTATTTTAGCTGGGGATTTTAATGCGATATTGACCTCTAATGATAAGATGGGGGGTATTTCTCCTCCTACTCGTATAGTCACTAATTTTAATAATTTTATTTTGGATAATGACCTTTTTGATGTACTGCCTCAGATTGGAACTTTCACTTGGACTAATTGTAGAGCTATTTTTTCACAAATTGTTGTTAGATTAGATAGATTTCTTTGTTCCCAAATCTGGAAGTTGGATGGCATTCTAATGTCATCGATTATTATGCCCTTTTCAAAATTAGATCATTTCCCAATTCAACTTAGTATTGATCTTTCTTGCAAAGATGGCATTAAGTCCTTTAGGTCATCTTTTAAATTTGAGTTTGTCTAGTTCAGACATCCATCTTTTCATTCTCTTTTGAAGCAATGGTGGATGTCTGCCCCGTTGGAAGATGGGTCTTTCATGTTTAAATTTTACAAGAAAATGCAGTTTGTGAAAAATTTAATAAAAGCATGGAATGTCAATGTCTTTAAGAATATCTTTGAACAAAAGTCAAGAGTTGAAAAGGAACTGTTTGAAATTAATCAGTATATTGTTTCCAATGGTCTGGACTCTCAAACATTTCTAAAGAAAAAAAAATTTCAAGAAGAATGGGTTGAGTTGTGTGCTAGGGAGGAAGAGTATTAGAGGCAGAAGTCTCGCAAGTTATGGTTGTAGTTAGGTGATCAAAATACTAAGTTCTTTCATGCCTCAGTTAAACAGAAGAAGGCAGTGAGGGCTATTTTCTCCATTAAAGATGATATGGGCAATCTAATTTCTGATGAGAAAGGCATTCATCAAGAAGGGGTTAGGTTTTTTTCGAATCTCCTATCACCCCTTACCACTGCTTAGGGTGATACTTCTAAGGCTAATGAGTTACTTAGTGTTATTCCAACCTTAATTTCCCCCTAAGATTATTTTACATTAATGGCTCCATTTACCCTTTTGGAGGTGCGAAAAGTAGTTTTTTCATTGTCATCAAACAAGGCACCTAGACCAGATGGCTTCATGGCTCTGTTCTTTCAAAAATATTGGGATGTTCTATGTTTTGATCTTTTGGTTGTTCTTGAAGATTCTAGGAAAAATACAGCCATGTTAAAATGTTTTGATGCCATAAACATAGTGCTTATCCCTAAGAATAGTGATCCACAAACTTTTGCTGACTTTAGACCGATTTCACTTTGTAATACTATTTATAAAATTATTACAAAAGAAATTTATATGAGGCTTCAACACCTTATTCCTAGGATTGTATCTTCTAAACAAGGTGGTTTTGTCCTAGGTCGAGAAACCATGGATGGCACCATTTTGGCTCATGAAACTCTTCACTCTATTATTGAACACTCCATCCCTTCTTTTGTAATTAAACTAGATATGATGAAAGCCTATGATAAGCTCAACTGGTCTTTCCTAATTTAGGTCTTGCTTAAGTTTGGTTTTTCTAAAAAATGGCTTAAGTGGATTAAGGCCAATATTTTTGGTGCTCACTTTTTGGTTATAATTAATGGGGTGCCTATGGGTTTCTTCCCATCAACTCAAGTTGTTAGACAAGGTGATCCTTTGTCACCTTGTCTTTTCATTATCATGGCTGAAGCTTTGAGTCGATTTATTAATGCTTCTCATGTTGCTGGTCATTGGTCTGGTGTGAAAATTAAAAATACTTCCATCTTAGTTAAACACACTCTCTATTTTTTGATGATACATTGTTATTTGGAAATGCCTCTATCCAGGAAGCCACACAAGTCAAGAAAGTTCTTGATTTATATACATTAGTTTCTGGACAAAGAATTAATGATCAGAAATTGAAAGTTTATGTCTTCAATACTACTCCTGAAGTAACTAAAAAAATTATTTCTATTCTAGGATTCCCACTAGATGAACTTGCATCTACATACTTGGGTATGCCTTTCTTCATGGGTCATAATAAGGTATCTTTCTAGAAGTCAGTTATTGATTATATCAAGTCCCGAGTTGTGGCATAGAAAACTAGGTGGTTGTCTCTATATTGTTAAATACTTCTTATTAAATTAGTTTTATTAGCTATCCCTAATTATTATATATCAGTGTTACAGGCTCTGAAAGCTATTCTCAATCAAATCAAAAAATTAATTAGGGAATTTCTTTGGACAACAAATATGACAGGTCAAAAGAAGATTCCTCTCATTTCTTTATCAGACATATCTTATCCTCCTCTAGCTGGGGGTGTGGGCCTTCATAATTTGTCTAATAGAAATTTGGCATTTGGTGGAAAACTAGTTTGGAAGATGTATTCACAGCCTACTATTAAGTGGTGTCAACTAATGCAGCAAAAATATCTTGATAATTCAGACCCAGTTAGGATCATTTCGGTCCTTGACCCTCCCAAAGGATCTTCTATTTGGAATTTTATGATAAACACTAGACACATTGTCACTTCCTATGTCTCATGGGAGGCTCATAATGGTGAATCTATTAATTTTTGGTTTGCTTCTTGGAATGGCTTGCCTCCTTTAAACACCCTAGACATCTTTCATGACATTTGGGAACTTACATCTTCAATTTGGGGATGTGGGCTCTTGGATTATGTTTTTGTTGTGCATATTCATTCAAGATTTGTTATGTGGAAGGACTTCCATGATCTACTGATTGATTCTTAGATTGCATCAAATGCAAATCATTACCTTTTAGATAAGATAGTATTCCTTTCTAGGATCCTTGATCATCTTTTCTGGGCTCCCTCTGCATATGGTAGATATTCTTTCAAGCTTGGATATAATCTGGCTCAATCCATTCAAAATAATATTGGTTGATCGAGAGCTTTTAATTTTTGCTGGCATTCTGTTGTTCTCCCTAAAGCTGGTTGTTTTGCTTGGCTGGTATTAAAGAAGAGAGTTTTAACTATTGAAAGGTTAGTTAGATTAAATATTGTAGGGCCATTTCAATGTGTCATTTGTTATCGAGAATTAGATTCCATTGATCACATTTTTTTAAACTATCCACTGGCACAATTGTGTTGGCAATTTATTATGCAAAAATTAGGTTCGTCCATGCCTCTTCCTTTCTCAATTTGGGATTTGTTTCAATCTTGGCCCATCATTTTTCATAAATCCATGTTTTTGTGCTTATGGATATGTATTCCTTCACTGGTTTTATGGTCTATTTGGTGGGAGAGGTGTTGGAAAAATGGTCAGCTCTCCCCTCAGGATTTGTGACATGGCTTAACCACCTCATGTGTCTTCTATAAGTCTAGTGGTTGTATCGAGCATTAACAAGTCAATCTTTTGGTGCAACAGCAACCACTACTTGTAACAAGTGGTATCAGAGCTTGGTCACAGGTTTGAATCCCCTCAGGTAATGCTGAGGGAGAGATTGTTGGCAAAATGGTCAACTCTCCCCTCAGGATTTGTGACATGGCTTAACCGCCTCATGTGTCTTCTATAAGTCTAGTGGTTGTATCAGGCGTTAACAGGTCGATCTTTTGGTGCAACGGCAACCACTACTTGTAACAAGAGGAATAAAAGGAATTTTTTTAATCATTCTTCTTCTTTTGAAGTTGTAACATCTATTCTTGAAAAATATGTTGTGGAAGTTACTAATGCTTATACTACTAAATTCAATGGTAATCAAATTTTTTCACCTTGGGATAATCTTATCTCTAAAAATTGGAAGGGTTTAGTTTTTCCCTCTCTTCCTTGTCCTCTTTTCCCCTAAGATAGATCTAAAATTAGATCTAAAGTTAAGTGGATCCCCCCCCCCCAGCATGGATTTGTTAAACTTAACTTTTATGGATCCTCCAAGGGAAATCCAGGTATTTCAGGTATAGGTTTTGTTCTCCACAATTGTTATGGCTCTCCTGTTTATTTTGAGGCATGCCCTATTCCTTTTGGGACTAATAATATAGTTGAAGCCTATGCTTTGTTACATGGCCTAGCTGCTGCTAAAAAAATTAACATTAATTATCTTCATGTGGAAGGAGACTCCTCTATTATTATTAATGCTTGTATTTCTAGACAATCTTTGTCTTGGCACATCCATTATGTACTTCAACAAATTTGGCTTCTTTTGGATTCTTTCTTTGAATGATTCATTCTCATACTTATAGAGAGGGGAATAATCTAGCTGACCGACTAGCTAACTTAGGTGTTGAAGGACATAATATTATTTTTCCTTCCTCTATGGTTACCCCAGAATCACATCCTTCACTATTTGATCTCCTTGCCTTTGAATCAGTCTCCTAGATTTGTTAACCTGATTCTTTATTTACTCTGGGAATATTATGATAGTCTTATTGAGGATTTTTCTTTTTTGGTTTGTACTTTATCATTGTGTTATTAATATGTCTAATCATGCAAGGTTATTCAATGTTTTCAGCATTTGGATTGAAAAACCATTCATATTATCAGTAGTAGGTGATTAGTATGTATTTTTAATGATGGTTGGATGATTGAAGTTCCCACGCGGCTAGGATTTTATATAACTATTTATGAAAGCTTTTAATGGTCTCCCTTTATTATGGTTATCTTGGAATCCCATCCTACTCTATTTGAGCACATCATCCTCAAGTATCAGTCCCCTACATTTTCTAACCTGATCCATTATTCATTCTGGGAATTTGTTGTCATTCATATTGAAGATTTATTCATTTTGGTATGTCCTTTATCATTGTGTTATTCATATATCTAATCATGCAAGTTTATTCAATGCTTTTCTCATTTGGTTTAAAAAATCATTCACATTGTACGTGGGTGATTATTATATATTTATTAATGATGGCCAGATCGAAGCTCTCATGTGGTTGTGATCTTTTATATCTGCTTATGAAAGGTTTTAATGGTTTTTTATACATTTTTGTTTTCCATTTGTATTCATTGATTGTTTCATTTCACACGAATCTCCATTTAACACTATTATTTATGAAGTCCTTTGCTATCATCTATTCTTATTCTTGGTGAGGTTTTTTGGGGATCATCTTTGCTAATGGCTTCACAAATGACTGGTTCTCAATTTTTTGATGAGTTCAAGCCACTTAATCTGAGATTTTTCTTGCCTCCTGACAATTTGGAGCTCCCATTTGAGGGTAATATTACTAATGAATTCCTAGAATCTATGTTTTTAGTCCATTTCCCTAATTGTAGAAGATGTATTCATCGGTTGATTGGTGAATCTATCCTTTCAATGTGCTTTAAGAGACTCATTTTCCCCTCCCAAATTGTTTCTATCTTATGTTCTATCTTCCTTGATCTCTCGCAGTCATGGTCCCTATTATTCCATGTAGCAAATTGGGTAATTTTGCCTAAGTTTATTCAGAACAATAAGTTTCTCTCGGCTATTCAGTGTTATAATTTTTGGCAAGGGGAGGCAATTATTGGTGGTACCTTCCCATGACATCTTCTTTTATCTTTAGGTAAGTATGCTTTGATGCTTGGGGTGATAAAAGAATGTATTATTTCATCTTCCATTATACCCTTGGACATTGTGGTAAATAGAAATATAGTGGATGTTGGGTTCCAGGGGAAAGCATTTGTTAAAATTTATTCCATTCTTGGTCTTTTAGCTCACTCCAATGCAATTGTTAATACTAATATTCTCCAATGTTAAGCTCCTCCTGTGTTGGATGGTTGTAATACTAACTCAGTTTGCAACTCTATAGGTCAGACTTCACATTCTCCATGATGCTTAGGTGAAGCTTCCTCTTCACCTCAGCATTCCAGTATTGCTTTTAGGTCAGCTTCATTTATCCATAAGGAAGCTGACAGACTTTGGAATTCTCTATTATTTTCGCCATTCGGGGTGGAGGACCCTCATTTCGATGGTTAAATTTTAAAAATATTTTATTTATTTTTTACCTTCTTGGATACTCTTTTGTTTTGGTGTTTATATTTTAGGTTGCAATGCTCGACTACTTATGTTATCCCTCAATATTGGCTTCATCTTCCTCATGGGTTGACATTGTATAGAACTAATTTTTGGGCTTCTATGTGTCTAAAAGATGGAAACAACTTATACCTTCATATGATGTATTGATGTAATTAGGATTGGATTTTTGTATTCATCCATCCTTTTTCATTTTCTAATTTAGAGTTGGTGGTTGGGGGTTCTTTTCCAAATGTAAATTGGCTTTTTGTCCAAATATGGGGATGTATTATTGTAGCTAGGTATGGATTATTGCATACATCCATCCTTCGTTATTTACAAAGTTATTGGTTGGGATTTTGTATCAATTGTATCACTATATATATATATATATATATATATATATATATATATATATATATATATATATATATATATATATATATATATATATATATATATATATATATATATATATATATATATATAAAGAGTTATATATATTAATATATATATAAATCTTTTAATTTAAACAAAAAATAACAAAGATAATGCAAGATAAACAAAGAGATGATATCACTATCAACTTGAATCTAAAAGACAGTGGTTCACTATCACACAATGAAGGACAGATTCAAAATACACCAAGATTGCTCTATCTGGGGAAGGTAATCAAGGAGATTCAGAGATAGAAGAAGGGGAGATCTTGCAAGACAAAGAGGCAGTCTCTGTTAATAGGGATAAGGAAAGTATCTCAGAAAAGATAAGGACAAACAATCAAGATACAAACTATGAAGCCATAGCCACAATTGAAAATAAAATAATGATGGAGCCCATTGCTAGAGAGATTGTCTTCATTAATCCTCAGGTGGATCCTAGAGAAGTGATCACAAGTAGAGAAGATAATTTATGGACATATATTCCTCCCAAGATTCCTAAGAAGGGAATAAGTATTTGGAAACTTTTGAAGAGGCAAATTTTAATATTGGTTAGGAAGACTCGTGTGAACTACTAGATCTAGTAAAGATGGGAAGTAGAGCAGGGGAAGGTGAGAAGTCTTCTCATAAAGGAATAGAATCTATTGAAATAAAGGATCATGATGATAATAATAAGATAGAAGAAGAAAACAAGATAATCTTGGAATATTTATGTAATGAGGTGATCAATGAACTTATGGAAAAGTTTGTAGACAAAATTATTGATAATGAGGAAATGACACTTCAAAAAAAACTAGTTATTGTGCAAATATAATTGTACTAGATGCAGATAGGAGAAATGATGAGGAGGCTGAATTATGGGTATTGCATCAACTAAAGAAGGGAAGGAATCCTTTGGAATGTGCTAAGGTTAAAAAAAAGAGGAAGGAAGTTTAAGTCTGAATTGAGAATCAAAGATGGTGAGGTTGAAGGGCAAACTAAAATCACATATCTATTCAATGTTGGGAAGAGGGAGGTCCTTCCCCATGAGTAATGAAGCTTCTTAAATGGAATGTTAGGGGTATCAATGCCCCACACAAGTAGAGAATAATAAAATGTTGCAATAGAACAACTAACTCAAAGATGATACTGATTCAGGAAACTAAATTAAATGAGGAGCTAGAGACTTTTAGGAAAACATTAGGCATAACAGAGATAGTTGGGTGACCAATGAAGGGTTCCTTAGGGGGTTTAGTAGTGATATGGGATCCAAGGATGGTCTCTTTCAAGAAAGGTAGAATTCAAGACATATGGATGAGTGGATGGGTCAGGAACACTAAAAATAACCTATAATTCCTTCTAATAAATGTATATGGACCGACCCAAAATAGAGACAAAAGAAGAACTTGGAATGAAATAGAAACATATTTAAAAGAAATCCCAGATCAGATCTACATCATAAATGGATATTTTAATGCAATTTTGAACCAGAGCAAGAAGAGGGGAGGCATGAGGATGGTCTCTCAATCTGAGAAAGATATCAGAGAGTGGGTCCAAAAAACTAACTTAATGAAAATAAAGACAACGGATAACTCATTTACATGGAATAACAGAAGAATGGGATTTAGTAACATTGTAGAGAAACTAGACAAGTTTTTACTCAAAGGAATCCTACTAGACCTACCAAATACCTTATCAATAGAGATCCTTTCTATATCAGGTTCTGATCATTATCCAGTATAGCTAATTCTTCAAGAAGATACATGGCCTAAAAGATGCCCTTTAAAGTTTGAACAAATGTGGTTGAAAGATGACAAGGTTATGGAGCTAATAGAGAAGTGGTGGAAAGAGACAGAGGTCAAAGGATCTAAGTTTTATAAATTAGTGAGCAAAGTTAAGGTAGTTAAGAATAACTTACTGATATGGAATAGAACTCATTTTGGAAATATCTTTGAAAACAAGTTTAAATTAGAGGAAGATATGGACGAGGTTAATAAAGAGGTAATTGAGAAAGGAATGGATTAATCACTTTACCTTAGAGAGAAATAATTTCTAGTTGTATATGAAGATATATTAGTGAAAGAATAGATATTTTGTCCTTAAAAGTCTAGAGAAACATGGCTAGAGGTTGGAGATAAGAATACAAAATTCTTTCATAACAACACTAAGTAGAGAAGAATAGTAAACATAATGACAAGGATTAAAACCAGTGAAAGTACAAGCACAAAGGACCCTAAGAAGATTGCAATTGAGGTAGTAAAATATTATGAGAGAATCCTAAACAATTGGGAAGGATCTAATTTAGGAACAAGACATAAAATTATAGAAAATATCTGAAAGGATTATATAAGAGGAACATAACAGAGGTTTAGGAGAAATATTTTTCTAAAGTAGAAATTGAAGTTGCATTAATGTAGATGAATCTAGACAAGGCTCCAGGTCTCGATGTGGTCATGATTGCCTTTTTTCAAAAGTGTTGGAACTTCATTGGGGATGAAGTCACATAAGCTTTGGAGGGGGTCAAGAATTCAGGGAGTATGCTTAAGGAGATAAACAACACTTTCTTATCTCTTATCCCAAAGAAATAGAAAGAAGATAATTATGATGATTTTATCTCCAATAGAATTATGTAACAAAATTTATAAATTACTAACTAAAACATTAGAGAATAGATTGCAAAAATTGCTTCCCATGTTAATAAGTGAAGAACAAACATGCTTTGTCCCGGGTAGGTCAATATACGATGAAGTAATCATAGCTCAAGAATATATTCACTCCATTCAACATAATAAAGTCCCATGAATTCTCATAAATTTAGATATCAAGAAGGCCTATGATAAAGTTGATTGACACTTCTTATGTAAATGTCTGGAAGCCTTTGGCTTTTCCAAGAAATGGATTAATCTTATGAATGCATATCATCTCCTAAAGTCTCCAATTTGGTAAATGACACCCTAGGAGGCTTCTTTAATATATCTAGGGGTTTGAGACAAGGGGACCCAATATCCCCTTTTGTATTCATCATTATGGCATAATCCTTAGGGAGATCCCTAACTAAAGCTAGGGAAAGGGATGCCCTCAAATAAATTAAGATAACAATTGGTGTGGATCTGACTACACATCAACAATAGGTTGAGGATACCATGTTATATGGACAAGGGAAAAGGCGGAAGGCTAGAGATTTTAGGACATAATGGATACCTAAATTAGAGCCTCATAATAGGAGATTAATAAGGAAATTTTTGAAATCTTTTTCTTTAATACAGATAAGGAAATGAAAATTATATATGCAACATTCTAAACTTCTGAAAGGGGGACTTATCTTGTAAATATTTATGGCTACCTGTAGATAAAGGATGTAGGTCTACAAGATTATGGGGTATAATGATATCTAAAATTAGAAATAAAATAGATACTTGGAAAGGAAAGTGGCTCTTGTCAGTAGGAATGGTACAACCATGATTAAATTTGTTCTATCGATTATGCCAATTTATCAGTTGTCATTTATAGATCTTCATGTAGCTAAGAATGGGGAATTGAGAAAATACCTAAGAAAATTCTTCTGGAAAGGTGTAGGAGATAAGAAAAAAATATTATTACTTGCTTGGGACAAGGTATGTAGGCCTAAGGAGGAAGGGGGTGTAGGAATTAAAAATATTAGAGAACAAAGTAAAGCGCTAGGGGAAAAACTTGTATGGAGAATGTATAAATATCCTCATTTAAAATGGGCAAAAATACTAATTAATAAATACTTAAAAATTAATGAACCAACAAGCATCTTCAAAATTGCAACTCCCCTAAGGGGTTTGCGTATTTGGAACTTCATGTTGGAATGTAAAAGTACTATAACTAAGAGATTAACTTGGAACTTAGGTTGTGGGGAGAAGGCCCAATTTTGGTCAAACTCCTGGGTAGGATATAAACCAATAGAAAAAAATTTCAACTTTAAGGTCTCCAAAACCATCCTAGAAGCAAGGTGGGGGAAACAGATTAAAGACTACATATATTGATAAGGGGGACATTGCCAATGGCTAGAGACGGAAACCCTTTGACTACTTTGACATTCCCGCCCAAGAAAAAGAAGAACTAATTAGAATCCTACACTCAAGGGAGCCTACCTTCCACCCAGGAAAAGATAACTTGGTCTAGGATTACTCAAAATCTAGAGATTATAATGCAAGGGAGGCTATAACTTCCTGTTAGTAAACGGATTTGTCTTTATTTAATCTTTCTCAAAAATAGTCACTCTATCACCCTTTAAAGACAAATATTCACTAACTCTTGGGTACATGATTTCTTCAAATCACTTCCCTCTTAATTTTATTTAGGTACAGCTCCCTAAGATAGATTTTCAATGAATCTCAGTTAATCGATATTGCAGTTTTAGCTTTTGACCTGAAAGTTGTAAAGGTTTCTATATCATTCTTAGACAATAAACTTTTTCAAAAATCTTTCAAAAGTAAATAAGGTATGCAATAGTATAAAATCACAGTTTCCTACCTCCCATAATATTTTAGAGATAAAATAGATCAAAGAATGAATCTATGAAATGAAAATCAAACTAAGATCACTAATAACACAAGATAGTGTTAGAACTTTTAACACAATAGAGAATAGATTAAAATGTTGTCACAAAACATGCATCCACTCATTTCAAATAACATAGATTTGAAATATAACCAAATAGATATATTATTCATCTTTGCGGCATAGACAAAATTAGAAAAATATATCTCAGTTCATCAACAACAAACTTGACTTATCAAAATGTTTCTTTCCAAGAAAATAAACTGTAAAAAAAAAAAGAAAAATCACTAGTTCTTTTTCCAAAAAAGTCTAACCCCTTCGCTATCACCACTAATCTACTTATAGTTTTAGCAAAGCTGAGAGGTCTCCCGAAAAACCTGACCTCTCGGTTAAAATAGTTAACAGAGTAACCAAAGTAAAAAAGGACACATATCCTTATGAGTTTTTCCAGCAATTAAAAGATAACTAAAATTCAAGTTCTGGTTCTTTGTCAGCAGTGCACTTCTCATCACCAGTGGGATTCACTCCTTCAACTATGGTAGATTAGGTTACCTCCCATTGCTTGTACGCCTGGATAAGCTTCTTTGCAAGCTACAAATGAGGGACTTTTATGTTCACTATCCTAGTCATCACCGCTTCCTTAGTCCACTTGGATTTCTTAACTTTCTCAATTATTGCAGGAAGTTGATCTACACAAAGATACAGCATGGATTCAATCCTGGCCACTTGTGTAAAATCTAAGGCTTTAGGGTTAGACTTCTCTTTAATTTTCTTCACGGTAGCCTTGAATAGCCTGAGAGTTGCCTTTAAGTCTTGCTCTCCATGACTGGTTGTATATGTATGAGAAAATTTAATCACTTTTAACTCATTTATCATTGTTTTATGTAGCTTCTTGATTTCATTTTCACTATCCTTATTTTCAGAAATGGTATTCCTAATAGTGGTGATATGCTAGCTAATGTTCTTCTGGAGAACAAAAAAAGTGGCTTCATTAGGATATTTCACAAATTTTTCTATGCAGAACTTCATGAACCCATACTTCTCAATTTCTAGAAACTTGGACATGGTTGCAAACCATTTTTATTCTTCCATGTCCCACACTTGTCTCTATGTTTGTAACTCACCTATCAAGGCTTCTGTATCAAAGAGAACATCTTGAGCATCTTTGAGATATCTGAGGCCACTTGTAATGTCTTCATTGATCCATTCGTCTACCAAAGATACCAAGGCTCGACCTCGTTGAACCTGACTCAAGAAATTTTTACTCTCGGCAGAGTCTAGGTCAAAAATTTGAGGAGATTGAACCAGAGGAGTAGCATCAAAACTATAGAAAGTATTAATAAACTGCGATAATGTCATAATTGTCTATTTTAACTCTTTCTTTTCCTTTCCATCTTTCCATGAAGAATACAGCATTTTTTGAGTTTTTTCTTTGAATAAATGATTTTTACCAGCCCTATCCATGGTACCTAGCTCTACCTTGGTAACCTCAAAATCCTCTACTATGATTTCTTGTTCTCCTTCCTTTGGCCTGTAAGTGGCTACCTCTACAGTCCACTTCCCAATTTTTGTATCAGCAAACATTCTGGCTGTACTTTTCACCTTCTTGGTTTTCATGGTTTTCTCAACATATTTGCTAACAATATCTTTAACAGGGACCAAGACAGGAACTAAACTAAACTTTTTACTTACAGAGGTAGCTAGCCACTGAGGCATAACATCAGACCTGGTGGATTGCTCAGGAGTCTTTGTTGGTGTACCAATTGCTTCCAGTGTTACATCATCCAGATCAAAAATGTCTTTGTCCACTTGTTCATTTTCAGCTATGTGAAAACTCACCTCTTCCAACTTATCCTCATCTAGATTAATTGTTGTTGGTGTAATTAAATATTCCTAATTACACTTTACTTAATCTTACTTAGGTTAATACATTGCATAGTAGTTAGTGATTGAGACACCTAGGAGTGTGCACCTCATTCAAGCACATGGTGTAGGAGGAATTCCACTTTTGGTGTTAGATCCACCTTTAGTGCTCTTATCACATTATCATCCTAATCCATTGCACATACTTTATTTCATAATGGAGGATGATCCACATTTGGTGGACATCTGATTACACCTATCATAGGAGATAGCTTATCAGCTCCTTATCATTCTCTCATATCGCCTTTCCTATATAAGGAGGCCTATTATGTAATCAAAAATCAACAATCAAGGTGAGTTCATTGGATCTATTCAATATCCATCTTTGCATTCATATTATCTCTCTTGTTCTTTTCTTCAACCTCTAGATCCTTGGTTCAATCTTTGCTATTTGCAAATTCTTACAATTGGCAACACATCTTCTTGAGCCATTTCTTTCTTTACCCTCAATCTATTCTTAGATCATGTAAGCCTCTATGAAGGAGCCACTGGCAAGGGATCTACTATAGTTTTCCTTTGGGTGTTCTTAACCCATAATTTCTCTGAAGGCTGTGCATTTTCAATTTGTGTAGATGAATTAGAAACAGAAACTGGAGAATGCAAAGAAGTAACCCTAACTTCTTTTAGTATTTTAGATTTTTTTTAATCTTCTTAATTGTAACCATTCATTAGTTAAATGAATCACACATTGGATCCTCTTTTCAATATTGTCTTCTTCTTCCTCGAACCAGTCAATAACATGATCACTTCTTTCAATTGATTTCTTGAAGCTGGGTTCAACTAAATTGGACCCATCATCGATTATCCCTTCCACATTGATTTTAAGTCTCATTGATTGGATTTGTGATATGCGCAATCTATTGTGTGCCCTTTCTTCTACCTATGATTCATCATAGCAATCTTCCCAAAAATCTTCTAGGTGAGGTACAAGAAACATATGAGACCTAAGACCTAGGCTGCCACTGGCATAGTCTTTATTGTCAAATCCAATTCTTTCAGTGTAATATTTGAAATCAAAATGGTGAATGTCACTTCTAATGTTGACTACGTCTGCCATTGTTTTACATGAAAACTTGCCTAGTGATATAGGGAAATCTTTTTCCCATTCTTCTTCAAGGAGGAATCTTTTCAGAATAGTGGTGAGTTGTCTATAGATCTCAACTAGGATGAAACAATCAAAAGCATACCTAGGCAATCTCATTGGTGGATCTACAAAACCCCCAATCCTGATGTAAGTAAATCTAGGAAATTGGATGTAATAACTTTCATATTTGGTTACAAGCTCCTAAGCTTCTATACTAATTCTTTTATTAGAAATACTGGCTAACTCAAAATATAGTTTACCCATGAATGTATCATGCACCCTTCTATAATTTTCAACAATATTGTCCTTCTATAGAATTGGGTAATACTCGTAGATACACATTCTTGTGACCTAGGGTTTATGTGGCATTCCATGCCATTGTCTACTGCAGGCCAAGAAATACATGAGATATGAAGACATGAAGAAACTTATATCAATCAATTTAGATGTGTTGAGTTGTTCTCTAAGAGAGCTGGCAATTAACTCAGCCTAGTCTAGGAGTTGTGTTCCTTCAAGGATAATGTGAGCATAGAAATACATCCAATTTGAGAAAAGGTAAGCTACCTGAGATCCTCTTACCCTATGCAACATCACTATTATATCACCAATATATGAGTGGACATGGGTTCTATAGAATTTTTTAGGTAGTCATGAACCCACTCTTTGTGGGTTTAGAAGCTAGCTTTTAGCTATGGAAGTACAGTTTGCATCTCTATTTTCATTGAATTTGACAATAGACTACGGGGGAGAAAAGGTGGAGAAAGTCTTTTCTGGGATTTGCAAGGCTTGAACCACCATTTCTCTATTAATAGGCATTAGGACACTACCATCCTTCTTTTTGATAGTTTATGTCTGTACATCATAATTCCTTATGCATTTGAGGATTAACTCAGGGAAAATGACAGCAGGAGGAAAAGTTGTGGTTGAACATAGCCCACTGTGAAGGATTTCAAGAGCTGGAGTGCCCTTAAGGGAATTCAAAAGATGAGAGGGCAGATTTTCTACATCATAGTCTTCTAGGTCTGTATCTGATATTATGGGGCCATCACATACTAAACTCAAAGTATTCCCAAATAGATGAAAATTCAACCTCATGATTGCAGACACTTAATTTTTCTATTCACAGTTCTGTCCACTAAATTTGAAAAATATCACGAGGGTAATGGCCAAACTCACCTTATTTCTACAAAAAAAAATTGACCACAAGATCTCCCAAGTTTTACCTCCACGCGCCAGCTTCTTAATAATAAAAACACTTAGGAGTTTAGAAAAAGGACATAACTTAAATAGAAGCATGAGGGCTTGAGAATTTATTACAAATCTTTTACGAAGAGAGTGGGAAAGATTTGATTTGACAACATAAGCATGTACTCCATAATTACCCATTAAGAAAATCCTGAGGTCAGTAAAAATAATGATTATTTAGATTTCTCAGGCGTACTAAAACCTTTTACCATAATTGGCATTAAATGCATTCTCTTCTATGGTCCCCACTACTTAGCCATCACCAGATTCTCCTTCCTCACTTAATCATCCCAGATTCCTTTGAACAAGAAAGAACAAAGTTCATGGATGTTCAAAGGTGTTCAAAACTATTCAAGACTATTCAAGACTGTGATCTTCTAAGTTAGTCCAAGTGATGATTCGGATGCCAAGATATGTCACGAATCCATAATTGATGTGCTACCTTCTCCTTATGACTCAACGGCAGATAAATCTCCTTCATTTTCTTTCCAAACTATCATGTTTTCACAAGAGTAATGAAATTGATATGAATGACCTTAAACGGACTTGAACACTGTTCAAGCCTGTTTATAGGTGTTCAAAGGTGTTCAATAAAAACAAAGTTTATCAATAACTTCAAGAGGTTCAAAATCAACTCATGACCGAAAAGACTAATAGTTTATGATTGAATTTAGGACACAGAGAGAAATGGAAAATTGATCAAAAACAAAGGGGGAAAGTTCATCCAATGCAAGGCCAAAACAAAGAAAAGAAGGACAAGTACCAAACTGGGACTAACATCAGCTCCGACTGGGGACTGCTTTTGACAAAAGGTAGAGAACTTAGAACTCTGGTCATGCAAAAATGAAAGGGGGAAGAATAACACACCAGAACGAAATAGGAAAAGACAACTAACCTAATATGTACAAAAATTTACATACTCAAAGACTCAAAGTTTAACCAATTTTAAATCCTGCCCATTGTAAGAGTATGATAGAATTGATCCATCAGGTTAAGCTATTTTAAAAGCATTAGATCCCAGCTCTTCTTTAGTGAAAAAAGGTCCTTTCCACAAGGATTTGAACTTACTATGAGCTCCTTTAGGTTCTTTCCTCTTATCCCAGAGTAGCACTTCATCACCTTTCATGAATTTCTGAGGTTGGGTTTTCCTATCAAAGATGTTTTTGACCTTAATCTAATGCTCTGTGATTGTGTCTACTAGCGCTTCCCTATCTGCTTCAAGTTTATGTAAATACATGATTCTTTTTTCCAAAGAAACTCTAAAAGCTCGGTCTTCAATAGAAACTTGTATTTTTATGGCTGATAATTCCAAAGGAAGAGATACTTGTACTCCTACACCATACACTAATTCAAATGGTTCCATGTTGATTGCTCTTTTTGGTGTTATTATGTCAGCCTAGAGGGATTCAAAGAGCTTTTTGTGGCAATTTTTACCATTATCATCCACCAACTTCTTCATGATGGCTACCAGATTCTTATTGCTAGATTATGCCTGCCCATTTCCTTGTGGAAAATAGTCTGATGGATGAGACAAGGAAATACTATGATCATAACAGAAAAGAGTTAACTCTTGAGATGAAAAATATGTAGCGTTATCTATTACAATCTTCTGAGGAACTCCAAAATGCACCAGGATGTTATTTTTCAAGAAATCACACACCACCTGAGAATTTGCTTTTTTGGTTGGAATAGCCTCAACCCATTTGGTGAAATAGTATTTTGTTGTTAGAATGTAGGCATCACCAGCACTGGATGGAGGATTAACAAGGCCAATGAAATCTAGTCCCTACTACTTAAAGGGTTCATCCACAATGATAGGTTTCAAGGGTAACGTTGCTAATTGAGGTTTCCTAGAAAACAATTGACACTTCTCGCACCTTCTGACATATGTATAAGCATCTTTGAACATGTCTAGCTAGTAGAAACAATTGCGGATAATTTTGAAAGTAGTGGCCGAAGAAGAAAAGTGTCCTCCATAGGCTTCCTCATGAAATTTTTTTCATAACTGTGCCTGTTACTCCTTATCGACACATTTGAGGAAAGTTCCATCAACACCTCTTTTGAACAATGCACCCTGCCATATCACATATTTTTCTTCTTGCAGCCTCAAATTTCATCTTTCTTTTGGGGTTAACCAAGTAGGGAATTCTTCGTAAGTCAAATGATATGTTATATCACAGAACCAAGGATCAGTCAAGCTTACCAATAATGCATGAGATACTCCATTTCTAAGCTCCTCATCTTCTTTTGGATTTTCAGCTATGAATTTACATAATCCTCTTCCTCTAACCAGTTTCGTAGGTTTTATTGTCAAATCATATTCCTTTATTTTAGTTACCCATGTTGCCCTTTTGTTCATGGCTATTTCCTATTGTGTGAGTAGAATTTTTACAATAGAATCAAGAACAAATACCACAGTGTGAATGAAGAATATAAAACTTGAACTGTTTGACAGCTTTGACAACTGTAGAAGCTTGCTTTTCAATGATTGAATAATTGAGCTCATACTTTTTAAGGGGAGTACTCATGAAAGAAATTGGTGCTTCATTTTAGGTATCAGTCTTTTGAGTAACCAATCCAGCTAATGAATGGTCAGGAGCATAGCAATAAATAATAAAATCCTTTTTATAATCAAGATGGACTAAAGAAGGAGCATTTGCTACAACATTCTTGATTTCATTGAAAGCTTCTTTACTAGCTTCAGTCCATTTGAAAGGTTGTTTTTCACTCATCATCCCCACAATGTGTCTAGTCAACTCAGAAAAATCTAGCACAAATGCTCGCAGAAAATTAATCTGACCAAAGAAAGATTTTACCCTAGTTCTAGTTGATGGAACACTTAGCTTCTAAATGGATTTCACTCTTTTAGGATCAATTCTTATCCCTCCCTTAGAAACTATATGGCCCAATAATTTACCCTTCGCTACACAAAAGATAGATTTTTTGGGATTGAGATAAATATCATGGTCTTAACAACTTTGAAGAATAGATTGAAGATCTCTCAGATGGTGCTTTCATCTTCAGGAATAGACTATCAGATCATCAAGGTTTATAACAATAATTATATTCTTCATATCATCAAAGGAAGAATTCATATCCCTCTGGAAGGTTTCCCCAGCATTTATCAAACCGAAAGACATTCTATTATATGCAAATGTTCCCCAAGGTGTAGTAAAAGTAGTTTTATGTTTATCATTTTCTGCCACACTGACCTGATTGTATCCTGAGAATCCATCAAGCATTGACATGATCTCAGATCTAGCAACTATTTATAAAACATGCTCCATCTTTGGTAAGGCGTAATTGTCCTTCAATCTTGCTTGGTTCAGGTTGTGGAAGTCAATGCAGATCCTTATTTCACCATTCTTCTTTCTCACTGGAACAATATTGGCAATCTAGGTTGAGTGATGAATTGGGTATATGATTCTCACCTTCAACATTTTGTCTACCTCCCATAGTATAGCTTTGGATACTTTGGGGTTATAACTATGCAACTTTTGTCTGAAAGGATTTGATTCTGGTTTGAGTGGTATATTATGGCTAAAACTTCCACCTCTGAAATCCTTTAGGTCATTATAATTCCAAGCAAAAAAATTCATATAGGTAGTCAGCAATGCTTGGAGTCTTCCTTTTTCTTGCAAAGCAAGATTCTTTCTCATAGATATCCACTTAGGCTATGATTCATCTCCAATCTTGATTTTATCATACTCTTTCAGTGTTTCAGGCTGTGGGCTTCCTTTTCCCGAGATAAAGCTATCATCTCTTCTAGAAAATAAACTTTCAAGCACAATCAAGCCTTTAGGAATCTTATTACCTTTTAACTGAACTATCTCTTCTAATGGTTGGTTTTCAAAATCGGGTTCTTCACATGTTTTACATGATCCTTTAAAATAAGTGGATGCAAAAAACCTCTACACATGCCATAAAGTCCTTTATGCTAGCATCATCTTCAAACACTTGTAAATGCTCAACATTGTCAGGAACTGCAGGTCTGTAAATCATCTCTATCTTATAAGTGTCCATTTTGAAATCAAGGTGGGAAAGCAATAAAGAAGTCAAAACAGCTAAAGAATCCACCCTTGAATTTAAACTTCTTGGGATAGCTTCTATAGAAAAGGCATCAAAGGCCTCAATCTCCTTCCAAATCAAATCTCTATAGTGTTTTAGTCATTCATTCTTTACTGTGAACTGACCCTTCACTTGTTTAACTATCAGTTCAGCATCCCCTCTTGCAACAAGAATTTTAATTCCATGAGCCTTCACCTCCTGCAGGCCTAACAATAAGGCTTCATACTCAGCAGTGTTGTTAGTGTTCTTAAAATCCAGCTTAAAAGAAAAAGGTAAGCATTCTCCATCAGGGCCTTTAAGAACTACCCCAGCTCCTGATCCAGCATTAGCACAACTACCATCAAATTCCATTGACCAAATTTGAGAAACTTCATCCTGAACTATTAAAATAGGGGAAACTTCATAAGACATGATTAGATAATTGCCAAATTCACACTCTTGATTTAAAATTTGAGCTTTTGGGTCATCAGAAGGAAAGACCATGTACTTATTCTTTGCTTCAAGTTCTAATTTAACCTTATTCTTTCCTACAGGAATCACTACTTCATACCAATCCATCTTAATTTCCCCACCCATGTCTCTACAAAAGGTCCTACTAAAAAGCATTCCATAGCTTACTGGGATATCGACCACAAGAATTGTTAATTTTAACCTCTTATCTGGATGGGCAGCTAGGACAGCTTGTGCATCTTTCACTTGACCTATCAGAGGTACTTGTTTACCATCCATTGAATAACACATCCCAAAATTCTTTGTCAGAGTCAGGCCAAGGGCTTTAGCAACTAAAGATGGCATAATTTTATCAGATGCCCCTGAGTCTATGATAAAATTTTGCAATTTAAGGCCATTAAGGAGCAAGGACATATAGAAAGGTTCAGGCTTTTGGGTTTCATGAATATCATAATTAGTTTCTGAAGTAGAGGCATTGGATGAATTGGTTTGGTTGACATTTGTAGGAGGAACTACTAAAGGAGGCTGGACAAATGAATTAGTTTGATTGGTTGTACATTGATCAGAATGGGAAGAATCAGGGCATTCACCCTTAACATATTTAATTAACTTGTCAAGTTCTTTTGGGTTCAATCTCAAATACTTAGGGGGTGAAATTTGGATAGTAGAAGATTGACAAAACTCAACTATGTCAAATGAGGGGACTCGTGCATCTTTTTGCAACATTTTAAATTTAGGGGATTTTACACTTTAAAAAGGTGTATTACTTACAGGTTCTTTACTCTTGGTAGCAACATTTGATGTCGATGGACTGTATTTAGGAGACTTCTGATTGTGAGTGAGCATGGCACATGTTGAATCTTCAAGAGTGACTAAAATATCTCCTCTTTCAGAGTCTGATTCATAGTCTAGGTAAAATGAGCCGGAGTCACCAAGTCACTCTTGAGTCATTTCATCTACCTTCACTTCTCCTAAAACATCTTTGGTTGCTCCCATTTGCACATGTCTCATCATATCTGGGCATGTATCACCATCATGATTTGTTGTTAAATGAAAGGAACACATAACCCCTTCTCTAGATGGAACTTCAAGGGCTAGTTTGGGCTGAGTTGAGGGTAAAAGGGGAGTTTTACCATGCCATTGACCAAGCTATTTTTTGTTAGCATCTTGATATGAAGGGCAGTAAGTTGA
Source organism: Chamaecyparis obtusa (assembly GCA_027943335.1). Classification (NCBI taxonomy): domain Eukaryota; kingdom Viridiplantae; phylum Streptophyta; class Pinopsida; order Cupressales; family Cupressaceae; genus Chamaecyparis; species Chamaecyparis obtusa. The sequence goes on from BSBK01000049.1 coordinate 1,016,841, forward strand.
TCCTTGTTTGGGTAATTGCTTTTTTAGCGTGATCACATCATTCATTAGCCTTTGAACCAGTGGATCTGAAGAAGAAGTAGAAGCTTAAGAGTGTGGAGCCTAAATATCTTTCTCCCACTTCCTCACTATAATCAAATCATCTTCTAACTCAATCACTTGACTTTGAGCAGTTGCCAAGTCCATTGGCCTACTCCTTCTAAGATGAAAACCAATGTCCAGGGGCATGGAGTTTACAAAAAAACATTATTGGTTTTCAGGGGTCGGTCTTTTATCAGTAGGAATATTGTGAATGACTTTATTATACCGAGCCACATAATCTCTCATTGGCTCATGAATTTCTTTTTTCATCTATGTTGGTTGCGCTAATAAAGAATGCTCATCATCAGCACTTTTGAAAAAGCTTTCAAAAGCAGTTTTCATGGAGTTCCAATCAGTTATGGATCTTGTAGGTAGATGACCAAACCACTCCTCTACCCCTTCTATGAGAGTTTGAATGAAGAGTCTAACCATGAAATCTTCATGTTGCATTGCTAAAATACCAGTGGCTACATTAAATGAATTAAAATGTTCCTCTACAGATACTTTTCCATCACTAGAGAATTTTGGCAGAACATCTTTAGCTCCTTTAGGAAGAGTGTGATAACCAGCTAAGGCTAAAGGACCTACTGCAACACCCCATGGTTGTGCCATGATAACTGGTGGAAAGATAGTTACAATTGGAGGGGATGGAATGCCAGACAAAGTGAGAGCTTGCCAAATGCTATTAGACGTAGAGATGTTTGGTGTAGTTTTGAATGGGGAAGAGGGTCTACTCTTTGCTTTAGGTCTAGAAATGTAAGTATTTTGTAGTTGAAGGTTTTGTAATTCTTCAAAGAAAGAATCAGGTATTCCCTCCCTCCTTTGGGATCTTGTATATGGTCAGGAATCTAGAATTACAAAATTCTAAGGTCTCTGGATAGCTCTACTCACAATTTCAACTTTTTAGACAATTGGGAGACCTCTCAACCATTCACCAATGTCTTCTTCCTCTTCCAAGACCAAAATAACTTGTTGATATTGTTGATTACTAGTTTTCTCTTTCCAAGCAAGGGCATTCAAATCTGCTATAATATCTTCTTGTGTATACTGGAAATTCAAGTTCGGTTGGATGACAGGAGGAAGTTATTGTTGATTAGGTAAAACATCTATAGGTAGAGCCATGATTATGTATTAACAGAGCAGCACACATTGATCTACAATGTTTTCCCTCTCCAATAGAGTTGCCAAAAATTTGTTAGTAAACAGATTTTTGTTTATTTAATCTTTCTCAAAAATAGTCACTCTATCACCCTTTAAAGACAAATATTCACTAACAGTTGGGTAAGCACTTTCTACAAATCACTTCCCTTTGAATTTTATTTAGGTACAGCTCCCTAAGATAGATTTTCAATGAAACTCAATTAATCGATATTGTAGCTCTAGCTTTTGACCTGAAAGCTGTAAAGGTTGCTACATTGTTCTTAGACAATGAGCTTTTTCAAAAATATTTCAAAAGTAAATAAGGTATGTAATAGCAGAAAATCACAGTTTCCTACCTCCCATAATATTTTAGAGATAAAATAGATCAAAGAATGAATCTATGAAATGAAAATTAGACTAAGATCATTGATAACACAAGATAGTGTTAGAACTTTTAACACAATAGAGAATAGATTAAAATGTTTCCATAGAACATTCATCCACTCATTTCAAATAACACAAATTTGAAATATAACCAAATAGATATATTATTCATCTTTGCGGCACAGACAAAATTAGGAAAATATATCTCAGTTCATCAACAACAAACTTGACTTATCAAAATGTTTCTTTCCAAGAAAATAAATTGTAAAAAAAAAATTTTAAAAATCACTAGTTCTTTTTCCAAAAAATTCTAATCTACTTATAGTTTTAGCAAAGCTGAGAGGTCTCCAAAAAAACTTGACCTCTCGGTTAAAATAGTTAACAGAGTAACCAAAGTAAAAAAGGACACGTGTCCTTATGAGTTTTTCTAGCAATTAAAAGATAACTAAAATTCAAGTTCTGGTTCTTTGTCAGCAGTGCGCTCCTCATCACCAGTGGGATTTGTTGCTTCAGCTATGGTAGATTGGGTTACCTACCATTGCTTGTATGCCTAGATAAGCTCCTTTGTGAGCTACAAATGAGGGACTTTTATGCTCGCTATCCTAGTCATCGTTGCTTCCTTAGTCCACTTGGATTTCTTAACTTTCTCAATTATTGCAGGAAGTCAATCTACACAAAGATACAACATGGATTCAATCCTGGCCACTTGTGTGAAATATAAGGCTTTAAGGTTAGACTTCTCTTTAATTTTCTTCATGGTAGCCTTGAACACCCCGAGAACTACCTTTAAGTCTTTCTCTCCATGACTAGTTGTATATGTATCAGCAAAGTTAATCACTTTTAACTCATTTATCATTATTTTATGTAGCTGCTTGATTTCATTTTCACTGTCCTTATTTTTAGAAATGGTATTCCTGATAGTGGTGATACGCCAGCTAATGTTCTTCCTGAGAACAAAAAAGGTGGCTTCATCAGGTGATTTCACAGATTTTTCTATGCAGAACTTCATGAACCCATACTTCTCAATTTCTAGAAACTTGGACATGGTTGCAAACCATTTTTCCTCTTCCCTATCCCACACTTGTCTTTGTGTTTGTAACTCCCCTATCAAGGCTTTTGTATCAAAGAGAACATCTTGAGCATCTTTGAGATATCTGAGGCCACTTGTAATGACTTTGTTGATCCATTCATCCACTAAGATACCAGGGCTCGACCTCATTGAACCTGACTCAATAAAATTTTACTCCACAGAGTCTAGGTCAAAAATTTGAGGAGATTGAACCAGAGGAGTAGTATCAAAACTACAAAAAGTATTAATAAACTATGACAATGTCATAATTGTCTATTTTAACTCTTTCTTTTCCTTTTCATGAAGAATACAGCATGTGTTGAGTTGTTTCTTTGAATAAATGATTTTTACCAGCCCTATCCATGGTACCTAGCTCTACCTTGGTAACCTCAAAATCCTCTACTCTGATTTCTTGTTCTCCTTCCTTTGGCCTGTAAGTGGCTACCTCCGCAGTCCACTTCCTAGTTTTCGTATCAACAAACACTATGGCTGTACTTTTCACCTTCTTGGTTTTTAGGGTTTTCTAAACATATTTGCTAACAATATCTTTAACAAGGACCGAGACAGGAACTAAACTATGCTTTTTACTTACAGAGGTAGCTAACCACTAAGGCATAACATCAAACCCGGTGGGTTTCTTAGGAGTCTTCGATGGTGTACCAATCGCTTCTAGTGTTACATCATCCAGGTCAAAAATGTCTTCGTCCACTTGTTCATTTTCAGCTATGCGAAAACTCACCTCTTCCAACTAATTATCATCTAGATTAATTGTCAACACATCTTCTTGAGCCATTTCTTTCTTTACCCTTGATCTGGTCTTAGATCGTGTAAGCCTCTATGAAGAAGCCACTAGAAAGGGATCTACTATAGTTTTCCTTCAAGTGTTCTTAACCCATAATTTCTCTGAAGGCCCTGCATTTTCAATTTGTGTAGATGAATTAGAAACAGAAATTTGAGAATGCAATTAAGTAACCCTAACTTCTTATTTTACTATTTTAGATTCTTTTTGCTTTCTTCTTGATTGTAACCATTCATTAGTTAAATGAATCACACATTGGGTCCTCTTTTCAATATTGTCTTCTTCTTCCTCAGACTAGTCAATAACAGTATCACTTCTTTCAATTGATTTCTTGAAGTTGGGTTCAACTAAATTGGACCCATCATCGGTTATCCCTTCCACATTGATTTGAAGTCTCATTGATTGGATTTGCGATATGCACAGTTTTTTGTTTTCCCTTTCTTCTACCTATGATTCATCATAGCAGTCTTCCCAAAAATGTTCTAGGTAAGGTACAGGAAACATATGAGACCTAAGACCTAGGCTATCACTAGCATAGTTTTTATTGTCAAATCCAATTCTTTTAGTGTAATATTTGAAATCAAAATGGTGAATGTCACTTCCAATGCTGACTGCATCTACCATTGTTTTACATGAAAACTTGCCTAGTGATATAGGGAAATCTTTTTCCCATTCTTCTTTAGGGAGGAATCTTTTCAGAATAGTGGTGAGTTATCTACAGATCTCAGCTAGGATGAAACAATCAAAAGCATACCTAGGCAATCTCATTGGTGGATCTTCAAAACCCCCAATCCTGATGTAAGTAAATCTAGGAAACTGGATGTAATAACTTCCATATTTGGTTACAAGCTTCTAAGCTTCTAGACTTATTCTTTTATCAGAAATATCAGCTAACTCAAAACATAGTTTACCCATGAATGTATCATGCACCCTTCTATAATTTTCAACAATATTGTCCTTTTGTAGAATTGGGTAATACTCATAGATACACATGTTTATGACCTAGGGTTTATGTGGCATTCCATGCCATTGTCTTCTACAGGCCAAGAAATACATGAGATATGAAGACATGAAGAAACTTCTATCGGTCAATTTAGATGTGTTGAGTTATTCTCTAAGAGAGCTGGCAATTAACTTGGCCTAGTCTAGGAGTTGTGTTCCTTCAAGGATAATTTGAGCATACAAATACATCCAATCTGAGAAAAGGTAAGCTACCTAAGATCCTCTTACCCTATGCAGCATCACTATTATATCACCAATATATGAGTGGACATGGGTTCTATTGAATTTTTTAGGTAGTCATGAACCCCCTCTTTGTGGGTTTAGAAGCCAGCTTTTAGCTATGGAAGTATGGTTTGCATCTCTATTTTCATTGAATTTGACAATAGATTGCACAGGAGAAAAGGCAGAGAAAGTCTTTTCTAGGATTTGCAAGGCTTGAACCACCATTTCTCTATTAATAGGCATTAGGACACTTTCATCCTTCTTTTTGATATTTTTGGTCTATGCATCATAATTCCTTATGCATTAAAGGATTAACTTGGGGAAAATGATAGCAGGAGGAAAAGTCACGACTGAACATAGTCCACTGTGAAGGATTTCAAGAGCTGGAGTGCCTGTTGTCATATTTTGCACATCTTTGGAGGCCTAATTACTAGATGAGCTACAATCCCCTAGTTTGTGTTATTAGGTGGTCTTGCTTATATTTGTGTTCTTTTCATTGTAAAGTACATGAAGATAAAAGGAAATGAACTACATCTACATCTACTCATGCATGTAGCAATGACATGTATACTATTTAAAAAGAAAAGAACTAAAAAGGAAGCATCTATCTAAGCTCACACAGGTCGTGAGCATAGCCATTATCAGAATTGAATGGATGAGTGTAGATATACATAAAGAAATAATTAATATGGGGGTACCAGACATTGCCTAGTATTGGTGTCTGAGGCCCGATCTTGTCCAGAAGCTCCTGAGATCCATAACCTACAAGAAGTGAAGAGAGGAGATGGGTTAGATCCAATAGATCTATGCAATGTTTGGTATCACAATATCACAAAATTCATACATACACTCAGCCATGCACCTCTAACAAAGGTTGTGCTCAGGGCATGTGCATAGGGCTCCAAAGAACAAACAAGGCACCATGTTTTCACTAATGTGTTTGTTTCATGTGCAGATACAGGAGGAGCTGATCCAATAATGAATTCCATGAATGATCTGGGCCCTTGATGCAGATCATGATAGGGAAACCTCATGATCTCCATCATGATCACATCAAGGGCCAGGAGCACACACAGTATGTATAGTTTAAGAACATCCAAATGATTCAACATCAATGAGAATCAATCAAGCAGCATGGAATGATAAAGCAAATACTGGTATGATGATGTAAACAGAATCTATGTGTTGTAACATGAACACAATGATTTAATAATCCAGCAGGGGCACTGTAGCATGTTGTCAGTCAAGCTATGATGAATGAATAATAGAAAATCTATATGGCCTCAAAGGAAAGCAGAGCTAATAACATGGTACATAGATCTATGTAAGAGATAAGGCACACTGTTGCATAGATGTCTTCCTAATCTACACTAGTACTCCAATAGGGCATTTGATATGTGTGATGTAATAATGGCAACACAATGTTAACACTACTATTCCATAAGCATCCATACAACTACAAAAAATCAAGGAAACAACAATTCAAATGAAAACCATCATTATAATTGAGCATGTGACAACAATATCATATCATTGGTACCAATATGTGCATCAAATTATGGGAACTTAAGTATCAATATTTCAAAAGGACAAGCATTGATAACAGTGAATAATGAATGGCCAAGTATTTCTCAGGCTTCTCAAAGTGTAATAACAGGGGCATAACAATGAACATATTTTATCCTTGGTGGACCAACATCAACATAGAGCAGTAGCAGATGAAATGATCATGAGTCTACAATATGTTCAGAAGCATAGATACCAGTCAATATGACACCCCAACAGTGCTCAAAATGAATTCCATAGTGAACTTATCAATAACAATGACCACGCAATACAATGCCCTGTTCCTAATTCATGGGCTAATCTAGAGGTTCATCAATTGTTAACATTTAATGCAAGGTCATGGTTCATCATGTGTGTCAACAACAGGCCACGGTACTTCAAGATTACATAGAGTTGCATGCTGGAATGTCACGGGTCACATGAGGAATAGGGCATTGCTATAGGATAAATGCACCAGCAAAAATAATTACTGAGTCATGATAGTTTGCAGTGTATGCTCGGGCTGTGTATGGAAGAAGCAACGGTGGATAGTATACATGGTGTGCTTGGGTGGATTGGTGTCTACAAACATATGCCATCACAATGTAATGGACAGTAAATTACAACAAATATTGAGTCTCAAACACCTCAAATGTGCTAACAGTGATGCTATAAAGAAAGCATATTAACATTTTAGAGCATGCCCTAGTGGTAAAGCTTGATGCCACTTATGATAGCATGAAAATATCAATAGCAATGAATGTCGAAAGAGGCTTCAAACACAATGATACACACAGTGCCCCATTCTTTCGTATCATGTTTAGACTGTGATGCCCTAGGTTCATGGGCTCGTGTATTTAGTAGCAAATAAACAATGATAATAACATATCCAAAATAGTGGAGCAATACAAAATATATGTCGTGCCCTAGCTCAATTCTTGGCACTATAGACATAGCAATGAAAACAAGGATGCCATGAAGTGGCATGATACAGTTCATAAGCCAAGGATTATGTTGCCATACTGCAGAGCCGTGCTCAATGTAAACAATATATATGCTAGAAATTAAACAAGATTAGTGTCGTGCCCTAATCCTACAGTAACCAGTCTATGCTAGCAACCAAATGTAATAAACATAAGCCATGCCCTAGCTCATGGCTCACTAGGAAATTGATGTTTACATCAATTATTTCAAATAGTTCATTGCTAAGTTTCAGATTCAATAGTACCAGTATTATATCTCACACTATCAGAACCGTGCCCTAACTAAGCATTGTAATATACAGAGGGTTCGAAGTGCATAACAGTGATATGAAGATCATTCATAATGTCTTATTCATGAAGTCTACAACAAGAAAAATTGAAACACTGTTGCTACAAGAAAGATAAATCAATTCGTGCATGCCTACCTTGAGAGGATGTTGCCAGTTTCTGAGGGTTGTTGTTTCCATTTCGAGTTCAGAGCTGTAGTAGGTTTGGAAAGTTGCCAAATGCTAAGTGTGGAGTTGTAATGCAAGGTCTTTCGAGCATTGTTTCAATAATGCTATTTTCTTCCTCCTCTTTTAGGGTTGAGTGTAATGTCGATGCCTCAATACTTTAGGTTATGTATGTTTTATTATTACATGGTTATCCTCCCATTATTGGGGAGTTGATTTTACATCTTTTTCATGTAACCTATAGTTTTCTTAGGGGTTGAAAATTTCATTTTAATGCTATTATTTTTAAAGATGTGCTTCCCTTTTGGTTGAGACTTTCCTTTAAAAATATAATTATATCTATTAGAGGTCTTAGTGGATAGTTTTAAATATTAAGTCATGGCCATCTTTTATTGTAAGATATTGACAAGTGGTATTTTTTTATAAACCCTTGTCAGATATCGGTTATAAGGCATGACTTAGTGGGTGTAATGGTCATCTTTGACTATTCATTTTTAGGCCCCCACTTTCCTCGCCCCCTAGGAATCTAGGAATCTAACATTCAGACCATGATGCTGCCTCATGGGTCCATATTTTGACTTTTCTATTCTTAGGAGGTAGTGGAGTTGAATGCAGATTCTTAGGTTTTTGTTTTTATACCTCTCACTTTTGGTTATTGAGGTTAGCTCTTCACTTTTTCTCTCTGATATGAGTGTTGTAGCTCTGAGAGACACAATTGTACCTATTTCTTTTTAGCAATAAAAATTGATCCTTCTTGTTCTCCTATAATTTTGGGTTTTTTGTTGAAGCCATATGTGAGATTATTGTGATGTTTCTATATCCTTAATTTGCATCTTGGATTCAAGTGGGTATTCAAGGATTTTTCTTAATTCAGTGGTGTGATTTGTGTATAATCAAGAATATCATATTTGTGAAGTTTTCTTCCTTTTCTGCATTCTAAGTACCTTATTTCATTGGGGGCTAAGAAAGGGAGATTTAGTTATGAGTTAGATTTGAATTGCTGATGAAGTGAACTTGTTTCTCAATTGTGGTTTCTTTTCAAATTCGGTGGGTCACCTTCCTTTCATTTCAAGTTGCAGTTGTTTACTTTCAAGCATTTTCTATCCCTTTTCCCTCCAAGTTTAGATAAGTTTCAAGTGATCCAAGGGAAGCCAGCCCTTAATTCAGAGGTCTATTCTCAGATAGGTTACCCACAGCCTAAGAATAGTCCTATGTTTCATAGGATTTTTGGGTTCAATACTTAGCAAAACTGTAAGGAAACTCAGGTGCAGAAACAGCTTCCTACACTAATCTCTAAAGGAAAGTATTGTGCAAATTCTTTTAAATCCTTACAATTTCAGATTCATTAACTACTTTAACAATGATATTATAGCCATATACCATGCATACAGAAAATAGAGAATGACACAATGATTTACCCTGGGGAAACCTTTCGGTAAAAACCTCAGCACTCCAAAACCTGCACAGTGTATTAATCAAAACTATTACAGTTTACAATACACTTGCAATGCAAGTTCTTTCAGAAGATTTTTCCAACTCTTGAAGACAAATCGAAGGTAGCATAAAGAATTCCAACAATACACTAACTTCTCCTATCTTCGCAACCCTAAAAATGCTTATATCATTTGCTTCCCTTTTTAGGGCAACTTCCAAAGATAGTCGTATTAGGGTTTTACCATTCTTCAAGAAAATAGGAACCCAAAAAAATATAAGTATTGTACACTCTTCCCCAAACCCCATGATTGGGGAAGAGTGTACAGTGCTCAACTTTATCAGTTGCCACATGTCTTCACCTGTTATTGATTCTTCCAGACATAGCTCTTACGTGTCATAGGAATCTGTCATAACCGTTTCAGCCATGATCTCCTTACACACAATTCAAGATGTCAACACATCAAGTGGAGTGACACATCAACATGCCAAATGGACATGTACACTCACACTTAATTACATTATTTGCAAGAAATACATTTTACAAAACAAATAATAAGAATAGGAATTATCCAAGGTTGAGACACCTTATTCCTAACAAAAATAGGGTGCAATCCTTAGTGACAACAGTGCCCTCAAGGGAATTCAGAAGACGAGAGGGCAGATTTTCTACATCATAGTCTTCTAGGTCTATATTTGATATTATGGGGCCATCACATACTAAACTCAAGGTATTCCCAAATAGATGAAAAGTTGACCTCATGACTACAGACACTTAATGTTTCTATTCACTATTCTATCTACTGAATTTGAAAAATATCACGAGGGTAATGGCCAAACTCACCTTATTTCTACAGAAATTTTCTGACCACAGGAGCTCCCAACTTTTACCTCCATGCACTAGCTTCTTAATAATAAAAACACTTAGGAGTTTAAACAAAGGACATAACTTAAATAGAAGCATGAGGGCTTGAGAATTTATTTCAAATCTTTTACGGAGAGAGTGGGAAAGATTTGATTTGACAACATAAGCATGTACTCCATAATTACCCATTAAGAAAATCCCATGGTCGGTAAAAATAATGATTATTCAGATTTCTCAGGTGTACTAAAACCTCTTACCATAATTGGCTTTAAATGCATTCTCTCCTGTGGGCCGCACTGCTTAGTTGTCACTAGATTCTCCTTCCTCACTTAATCCTCCTGGATTCCTTTGAACAAGAAAGAAAAAAGTTCATTAATGTTCAAAGGTATTCAAAATTGTTCAAGACTGTGATCTTCTAGGTTAGTCCAAGTGATGATTCGGATGCCAGGATATGTCATGAATCCGTAATTGATGTGCTAGCTTCTCCTTATGACTCAGTGGCAGATAAATCTCCTTCATTTGCTTTCCAAACTATCATGTTTTCATAAGAGTAATGAAATTGATACGAATGACCTTGAACAAACTTGAACAATGTTCAAGCATGTTCATAGGTGTTCAAAGGTGTTCAATGAAAACAAAGTTTATCAATAACTTCAAGAGGTTCAGAATCATCTCATGACCGAAAAGACTAATAGTTTATGACTGAATTTAGGACACATAGAGCAATGGAAAATTGATCAAAAATAAAGGGGGAAAGTTCATTCGACGCAAGGCCAAAACAAAGAAAAGAAGGTCAAGTACCAAACTAGGACTAACACTTCCTAAGGGGAAATAAACTTATACCAAAAAAAAATATACCATTAGATTTATGTTGGGATAAAAAATGTTTACCTAAAGCGGAGCTCTTTTAATGGTTTGCATTACATAATAGGATCCTAACTATTGATGTGTTCAAAAGAATGAGATATGCGGGCCCAAGTAGATGCCCTCTATGTGAGTAGGAGGAACAAAACATAGACCATTTATTATTAACATGAAATTTTATCCATCAGTGTTGGAGTTGGCCTAAGAACAAGTTAGGATAGAGCTTAGTTGCATCTAGATCAGTCCTTAGTATGTTTCAATTATGGCCTAGAAAAAATAAGGGATGCTTGTATGAGGGCCTTTAGATTACTACTCCATCAATTGTCATGTGGGAGCTATGGAAGGAATGTAATAGATGAGCATTCAAGAATAATAGCATGGGATGGGAGTAACTAACCAATAAAATGAAAGTGACCATCATAGAGATTATGAACAACAAAATCATGAGTGGGTATAGAGTAGGGGCTAAAATGTCATATTGGGATGAGAAGATGAGAGGGAGGTGGATAGGTTTGAAGATTCCTCCTTATGTAGGTCTTGGAGCTGAGGAGAATAAGAAAAAAGGGGCATAATGAAAGTGGCACCCCCATGAGAAAGGTTGGTACAAGATTAAATTTGATGGAGTGAAAGACTTGTATTGGGTGTTGTCTTCATAATTCAGAAGGAACTGAGGTGGCAAGACTAGTGAAATCTAGTGAAATTAAAATAAATAATATGGATGAATTCATGGCACTTTTTGAAGGGTGTTGGTATGTAAAAAGATGAAGATAGAAAAATTAGAGGTTGAAGGGGACTTGACAATTATGATAAACGCCCTAAGAAAGGGATTAATGCCTAACTAGAAATTGGATGCAATACTATCTAGGGCTCTATACATGGCACAATATTTCAAAAGGATAACATATAACCATGTATACATCCAAGTTAAATCTCAAGCATATAGTATAGCAAACTTGGGAGAAGATGGAATCTCTATCATGGAAATCAATGAAATGCTATTGTGAACCGAAAAGTGTGATCACTTCTATAAACCCTTATATCCAAGAGATCCAATGAATTTGGAGTCTTAGAAGGTGACTTATATATTCCTATCCATAGTGTGCAAGAATCATGTAGATAAAGATGGTGGCTCTCAAATGAACCCAATAAGAAAGATCCCTACAAGGTGCATTATAGAATAGAAGATTCAAATAGATATCAAGCAATGAGAGTGCAAGTATCCAAGATCTCTAGGATGAATGCAAATGAAAAGTAATCTAAGATGAGATGCAAGATTAAGCTAAGATGAAATGAAAGAATGCAAGGAAAGTAGATCTAAACTAGATGGATTAAGCCAGATGCAAGAAAGAAAATGACAAAGCTAATCTAAATGATGATGCAATGCTTCAATATGCAAGATGCATGAATGTAAGATCTCAAGGATTCCAAGATTGCCAAGATGCCAAGAACCTACAATAAGATTTTAATAACTCTAGAAGCTAGAAGGATCTCAAGAAGCTAGGGATCTCAAGAATGAGGAGAGAGTCTCTTTTTAAAGGAATTAAAAATGAGCGAGTGTCAAGATTAAGAGGTAAAAGAATGAGAAATTGTGGAGATAAGATCTTGGTTGATCCATGTTCTCATGTCTTTAAGAGGCAAAATCAATGGCTAAGATTAAGAGGAAAAACAATGAGTGGTTGAGATAAAGAGGCAAAAGCCTTTTTCAAAAGTTAAAAGATTCCATCTCATTGGAAAGTGCACTTTTAATTTTCTTTTTATTTTATTATTTATTATTTTTAGAAAAGTGGTTTCCATTATTTAGTTAAAAGGGGACATGTTCTTTTAATTAAATAAAGCTTAGGATAAAGTGATTTTATTAATTAATTAAAAGGGGACATGTTATTTTAATTAAATAAACATAGAATAAAGTGGTTTAACCTTAGGATATTAAGCACAATTGATTTGATGCAAAGGAATGGTCTAATATTTTAATTTAATTTCCATAAAGGGGGCTTATAGTTTACTAGACCAAAATTGGGTGATTACATTTGCCCCTCTTGGACTAATGTGTGAGTGATTTGGGAACACATTGAGTCAAAGAAAGATGATGTCTAGGTGACTCGTAGAGATCTTACTCCAAACCTGATTGAACGAAGCACAACAAGGTAACAAGAGTTCCAATGCATAGTTTTATGTAAAGAGATGAAACTGAATATTGAGATTGAGGTTGATAGATAGGACAATGCCATAATGGATATAATGTGATGAGAACTGATATGTCTCCATCAGAAGAATCTCAACTTGAGATGAAGTTGAGATGCCCCTAGCAATCATAGCATGGTCAATTTGCAGATTTTGAAAGATCAATGATATATTATTCTTGCCCCCTCATGATCAAAATTGAAATGATGTTGAGAAGATGCAAAAATGAGATAAGTTTGATCAAATCAAAATTAGATAGGGTCCAAGATGATTGATGATCAATTTAGAGAGATTAGAAAAGCATTTGGACCAAGTATGACCACTAAGCGATGAGAATTTGCCCCAGTTTGAATAAGTTTGACTAGGAATGTATAGCATTAGAATCAGGTCAAAACAAGAGATTATGAAGAAATATGATCAACTTTTGCCTCAATGGATGAAAAGATAAGCCTCAGAGGAACAAAAAAATGAACTTAGATTTTGGTTTCGATCCCGAAAATGAATCGAGGATGTTGAAAAAGGATGACCAAAGTTGTCTGAAAATGATGAGACTAAGACTCTATCCTTACTCAATATGAGATGCAAAGACTAAGACTAAGATGCAATGCAATCTAGGATGAAAAATTCAAGGATCTTACTTGGTCCTTATTTTCATCATCGATCCTTATTAAGGGACATCAAAAAATCATGCAACTATCACTAATCCAAGCACAACTATGAAGATATGAATATGATCTATATCAGATAGAATGTAGGAAATACACGTAAGCATCAAGGCATAAGAGACAAGATGACCTAAACATGATTTCCAAGTTAATGTTGCAAGATTATACCAGTATCGAAGTATAAGTGCCTTGAGATAATAATGAGTATGGTCTTGCATAAGAAAACACAATGTAACAGTCAAGGAGATAATTCCAACCTCACCTAAGCGTCTGAATAAAGATAGTCGAGGTATGTGTGACATTCCAATCATGATGGAAGATCTTACCACAAACACCCAATTTATTAGACAACTTAAGATCATTGAAACCACACCACAAGCATAAATCAAAGAAAAATATCTTATACCCCCAGTTGTGAATCTCTAGTCAAGAAAACATCATTGAGTGACCTTAGAAGATATAGCAAGCAAAATTCAATGATAACATACAACACACAAGAAAATAGTTCAACATATCTCAGACGTTTTAGGTTTCTAAGTTGTAGTGTTGTGTTGGGTGTTAAGGAACACCTTTGTGCTTGAGCCAAAGTGCAAGTGTGTGATAGATAGTGCGAGATCTAATATGTGTTGAGGAACACAATGATGTCTAGATTGGTAGTGTTAAGAAACACTAGTGTGATTAGGGTGTTGAGAAACACCTAGAAGTGTCAGTGAGAAATTTCCCATCAAGAAGGACTGATAAACTAACTCAAGTTAAGCTCAAGAGGTTGACCAAGTGAAAAAGAGTTGACAACTCGGATAGGTGTATGATTTCCCCCAAGTGATAGATAAGAACCAAGGACAAGGCTAAGACTAGTTCCATCCTATGACGACATAAGGAGATAGAGAGTTGATTAAGTTGAATGAGAGCACAAGAGTGCAACCACGAGTTGATAGATGTAATCAATCTGAGATAGCGATTTTCACCAAGATAATGATTTTTTATGACATTATATGAGTTTTACTAATTTTTAAGAGATTTTATAATTTTTACGATTTTTTCAGGAACATATATCAATTTTTTAAGGATCATTTTTCAGAATTTTAAAGATTACCAGTTCTCAAGCAACATCACATTAGTTTTCCGCTAATGTCTAGAAAAGTATAGGACATGATAAATGGATTAGAAAGATGGTGGATGAAGTAGATAGATCATGATTGATGAGGCAAGTGACCGCAACCCTCAGGGACAATCTCCTCAAGATTATCCAAGCTAGGAAAAAGGAATATAGTAATGTAGGCTCATGAAGTTGTATTGGATAGTATATAGGATAATAACCTAGTGTCATGAAAGAATGTTGTCCAAAAGAGTGGACATGTCAAGAGACTTCTATTAATAGATTTTTCTTTTTTTCATTATTTATTTTGATCAAGACCAAGGGGTCAATTTGGATAAGATAGTGATAGGATAGAATTCAGGATAGAGGGTAATGGATGGAAGAAAGTGAGCAAGCTGATAGAAAGGATAGCAGATGGTGGGACATATTATGCTCATGGATAGTTCAACCTTTTCAAGATCAAAGGTGAAAGAGGAAGCATCGGTGCACCCAAAATAGCTAGTGTGGATGAATCTTGCCCCAAGTGTAGAGCGCAAGAGGGAAGAATTATGCATGACGTCTATTTTCCAGGTTTTATTCATGGTACTTGTCTAAGGCATCACAAGTGGTGGTTTTCACCATAGAAAAAATGTATTTCTCTTTACTTTTGCTACCTAGGCACCTATTTCCAAGTTTTCATCAAGGCAATTTTTCAAAAAAAAGAATTTTTTATTTTTTTTTGTATTTTCTAATTTTTGAAGGAACTCAAGCCTAATGCTTTATAGATAGTTCTCCTTTGTAAATATATGTTATGATTGGCCGAGGTGGATGAGAGGTGTTCTTAAGATGCCGATAAGGTAATGGTAGGGAAATGAGATGGAGGAAAGGATGACAACTAAGGATTTATGTGTAAGATGAGATAAGGGGAATGAAAGGATAATGAATGAGAGGATAAGAAGTATGTCTATGGGTGGGTGTGAGAAATGGAATGTACAAAGAATTAATAGGAGGATAAGAAGTATTAAAAAGATCAACATCGATAGACACCTTGAAGGGTAGTGGAATAATGGAGGAAAAATAGATGGAATAGCTTGACATTTTGATGTAGGAGAGGATATGGATCTTGGGACACAAGGACCCAAAATGGATGAAAGAGATGATGGAAGATGTTTGGGAGAATATGGAGTGGAATTATTTGGAAGCTTGAATGTCAACTTTGATTTTTCTTTTATATTCAAGTCCTTTAAGAGAGACTTGAGAATCCACATAGACTTTGATTTTTCTTTACTTTGTAAGGAAACTCAGGTGCAGAAACAGCTTCCTACACTAATCTCTAAAGGAAAGTATTGTGCAAATTCTTTTAAATCCTTACAATTTCAGATTCGTTAACTACTTTAACAATGATATTGCAGCCATATACCATGCATATAGAAATAGAGAATGACACAAAGATTTACCCTGGGGAAAACCTTTCGGTAAAAACCCCAGCACTAAAAAACCTACACAATGTATTTATCAAAACTATTACAGTTTACAAAACACTTGCAATGCAAGTTCTTTCAGAAGATTTCCAAATCTTGAAGACAAATTGCAGTAGCATAAAAACATTCCAACAATACACTAACTTCTCCTCTCTTCACAACCCTAAAAAACACTTATATCATGCACTTCCCTTTTTAGGGAAACTTCCAAAGATAGCCATATTAGGGTTTTACCATTCTCTGAGAAAATAGGAACTCAAAAAAATATAAGTATTGTACACTCTTCCCTAAACCCCATGATTGGGGAAGAGTGTATAGTACTCAACTTTATCAATTACCATATGTCTTCACCTGTCATTGAATCTTCCAGACATAGCTCTTACGTGTCATAGGAATCTGTCATAACCATTTTAGCCATGATCTCCTTACACACAATTCAAGATGCCGACACATCAAGTGGAGTGACACATCAATATGCCAACTAGACATGTACACTCACACTTAATTACATTATTTGCAAGAAATACATTTTACAAAACAAATAATAAGAATAGGAATTATCCAAGGTTGAGACACCTTATTCCTAACATACTTTTAGATGCTTTTGATTGCAAATCTTCCATGATGGATTTTAGAGTCCATATTTTCTTTGATTTTATTCTTTTTATTGGGGACCCTTGTGGTCTCTTAAATATTTCCTTTTTCTTTGTAGTCACATGTTGATTAGATAGGACATGTTGATCTTCATATGCAAGTAGATTCTTGTATTTATTATTTTTATGTTGCACATCCAAATTGCTTCCAAAAGACTTGGGAATTATGGATGAATGAAGCTCATATGATGAGTTTATATGGGTGGATGTATGAAAATTTATCAAGGATACATGTCCTTGTTGATCTCAAGGTATGATGGGGGAAGTGGATGAAAATCTAGGAGTGAGAGGTATGGTGGATGGAGGAACATAGGAACCTAATATGGATAGAAGGTTTGAAGGTTTCATCATTGGGTTATAAGGACCAAGGATGGATTTGGATGATGAAAATGGATAATGGGTAGGGATATCAACATCTGTAGAGTGAGCAACATGGCCAAGGCTCTAATCTATAAGGCTCATATTTATACCAATAGGCTCATGAGTATCTTTGATAGGAACAAGTTTGATAGGACCAACAAAAGCTTTCATATGTAAAGGAGTAGGAAAAATGGAAGACTGTGGAGAATTATAACAAGGAGGTGCTAGGATATTATGATCTTGACAAGGATCTTTAGATAATGTAGGAAAAAAAAAATTTCTCTTGATTTTCCACAAGCTCATTAGAGATGATGGGAGGAGTATCTTGATCTCACTTGGGAGATGGATAAGATATAGGAGGTGAAGGAATATATTTTTGGAAGGAATCATCATGATGCTTTGGGGATATGGGACTTTGGTCAACCACTGAATAAGGATGGATGATATCTTGATCTTTATTGATATTTATTTCTTCACACTTCAGATTGTCCTCTTGACATGAAACCACTTCTAAGGATGAAATAGGAGTTTGAATATGTGTGAGGGGTTGATGAAGGAAAATTTAGGATAGGTATGATAGGTGTTGAAGCACAAGGAATCTTTGGATCTATGACCTCTGAATCATGAAAGAGGCTTGTAGAAAGATGTATATTAGCTTGGATCTCTTTTAGAGGTAGTCCTTGAGGATACACATAGGTAGTGTGAAAGGCACTAAGTTCTTTGTTTGGTGAAGGGATTCTGGATGGCTTTGCTTTTTTAGGAGATGAATGCATGATGGAAGAGGTATATGTAGCATGAGAACCATTACTAGACATGGGCTCATGATTTTGACCGAACTTGAGAGTATTATCTTCATTATATGAGTCATTAGGATCTTCAATTACAATTATGTCATCATCAATGAGATCTTGGATTTTGTGTTTCAACACCATACAATCTAAATTTTTATGCTAATTATTTTGATGATACACACAGTAAGTACTCAAGAATGAAATTCCCCTTGAAGTGTATGAAGGAAATGTGATGAGATTGTTTTGAAGGAGTTTTTCCAATGTTGACTCATAATATTCTCCCAAATGCGTAAAGATTCTTTCTGAGGTATGATTAAATGGCTCAAGCATGTTTATGACATTGTCATTATTCGTGTAAGTGTAGTTGATCTTAGTGCCTTCATTCTTCATTTTAGATCCTTCTCCTTGTTCATACTTGGGTAGGGGTTCAATATAAACCTTGTGATCAACATTAGTCATGTGTCCATCCACACCAACATTCTTATTATGAATAAGATCTTGAATGATGTGTTTAAGCTTCATGCAATTGTCAGTTTTATGACCTTTATTCTTGTGATAGTTTCAATAATGGTTATTGTTCCACCTTTTAGGCTTGACTTCAACTTCATATGTTTTTGAATTGTTTGGTAATGCAATGATCTTTTTTGATACCAAAGTTTTCAACACCACTTCTATTGAATCTCCTGGAGGTGTAAAAGTGTGCTTAGGTTTGGACATACATGATGGCTTTCCCTTGTTAGAGTCATTGGACTTGTTTGAATCATAAGATTTAGAAGCCTTATTGTGTGTGTATCATCTTAAAATGGAAGCACTTACATGATAAGAGCATTTAGCCCTCTGAGTAAGTGGTATGGGGTCATGTCAAGTGCCTTGATTAGGTCTTTGCATGGATCTAGTTTTTTCCCCCCTATTCTGCTTCTCTCTCCCTATTTCCATACTCATTTCTAGCAACTTTCTCTGAGAATCTGAAGATCTTGATTTTCTAGGTCAAGGATGACCTAAAGGGTCAAGGATGACCTAGTCCTTGACCTAGGTTAGGGATGACCTCATCCCTGACCTAGGGTAGAGACTACCTTTCCCTTGACCCTAGGTCCAATTTTCAAATTCTGGAAGTTTTGGGATGTCAGGTTTCAAAAAACTTTATTTTCCCACTTCTGGGTAGGTTGTTTCAGGCTTCAGAATGGTAAACCCTTAAATTTCATTTAATCTAGGTCCATTTCTAGGGGTTAAGGTTAATTTGGATTTAATTCTCCAATTTTGGCCTTCCCTAGGAGTTTGTGCCCTAGATCACTATAAAAGGAAGCCTTCCTCTCTCATTTTCTCCATTAAGTTTTTGTGAGAACATCCATAATCAAGAAATTTCATGATCAAGAGCTCTCAAGCAAGTAAGCAAGAATGATAAGGAAAGAAAACAAGCATTAATTCATCTTCAATCTAAGCATTCAAGCATTCAAACATTCATCAAGGAGATCTATTGTTAGCTATTGAAGGATTCAATCTCTTTGGAGCCCCCTTGAAGATTTTCTCCATCCACGTTCATCCAAGCCTCTTCCTATGCAAAGATACATTCAAGATTGGTGTTGAAGATCTAATGCCATTGATTTGAGACATCCTACATATTTCTACATTCATTTGTAGCATCCCTACTTGTGGATTCAAGGATTCGAATCCCGTACAAGGACTTCAACATAAGCAAGGTGAATAGTTTCATTTACTTTGTTTATGCATATTACAATTTCTATTCAATTTCAAGGTTAATTCCTAAATTGGGGTTTGACCAAGGCAAACCCCCCATCTAAACAACAAAAACCATTTTTCTTGCAGGTACAGGTACATGACAGCGAATTGAAGTGCAAATCTGGATACCCTTTTCGATGAACTTCTGAGATCCACGAACAGAATTTCCATCGGAGATGATCTTTAGTGAGGGGTAGGATCCTACCCTGGGGTAAGACCTTCCCCCGCTATCTAGGTCAAGGATGACCTAACCTCAAAAGGACAATTTTTCTAGGTTTTCTCTGTCTCGGCATTCCCAGTCCGAAGCAAGTTGCAGAATTTCCTGAAACTGTGCACAGACATCAGAAATCAGCATTTTCTAGATTTACCCTATTTTGAGGTTAGTATTTGCCTTCTATTCATTTAAGATTTCAAGTACATACTTTCTATAGTAGATTATAGGATTTTCTCCTTTCTTCATGTTCTCCATTGTTGATTCAATTGTGCATTGATCACTTCTTTGTGATTAATCCATTTGGATCTCTCCTTTTGGGAATTTGGATTAAGGATAGGTCCTATATTCCCCCTTTGCATATCACATTATCGTATCTACCACTATTCAACCCCATACACACATAATTACCCTATTCATTTTGGTAAACAACTATTTCATATCATTCATTTTGGTGAACCCGACATACTTACCCTCTTTTCTTTTGTGGAATTAGATGCCCTATTGTGTTTTGTGGTGTTAGATTTCCCATATTATTATTTTTTTGATGTTAGATTTGTATTTTATGTTAAATTTTGCATGCTAGTTAGATTTCTTTCTTTTATATTTCAAAATTACAAAATCTCTTTCAAAAGACAAAAATATTCATGCTTTATGTTTTCTTAGTTTAGTTCATTTGCATTGCATTGGTTTATGAGCATTACTACTACTAGTCCTACTTATAACATTTTGGTTAGAAGAAGTCATAGACTCATGGGTGCCTTTGATCCTGAATCTTCCTCTCCTTTCCTTAGGGTCCCAGATGATAATTTGACTCTTCATGATTCCAATCCTATTATGGAGCAAAAATCTTCTCACTCATCTCACGATGAGGATGATGCTTTAAGAGTTCCTCCTAAACTAGTCCAAAAAATTTCAACTGAACTTGATAAAATAAGTAATTGGCTTATTCAATAAAACCATAATCAATATTTTATTCAAGCTATCGATTCTCTTAAGAAAGTTCCTCATGATAGTGATCAAGGTGTTAACCTCTTGCATGATATTACTCACCTCGTGCATTCAAATGTTAAACCTTTAGCTCAAGAAGCTCAAGATTTAGGGTTGATTCCTCCTATCACTAGTGTAGAACCTTCTTCTATTCCTTTACCTAGTGTTCCTACCTATACTCCTTCTTTGGTGACTGTGACGGTTCCCTCTGTTCCTATGAGTGTTCCTCCTGTGTCCCTTCCTACATCACAACCTTATTATCATAATGTTCCTTTTACTTATTCCAATCCTCTTCCAACTGTAGTTCCAAGTATTTCTCCAGTGGTGTCTTGCATTCCTACAGCTTCTTACACTTTACCTAGTGTTTCTAATGTTCCTATTCCTCCTATTTCCTCTAATGATTCAATAATCATTAGTTTGGCTCAAATTGTGTCATCTTTACAACAACAACTTGCATCCTTGACTCAAAACAAGTTTAGTATTCCTACATGTGACATGGGAAGTCCTTTTTCCTGAGATATCATTCATACTCTTATTCCTTAGCAAGTTGATATGTCTCATCTTGAGAATTATAACAAAAAAGGAGACCCCATTCATCATGTTAAAACATTTCAAATCCTTTGTAGTGATTATGCTCATGACCATAGGATTTTAGCCAAGTTGTTTGCTAGAACTTTTTGTGACAAGGCCTTACAATGGTATTGTTCCTTGCCTCCTTATTCTATTGACTCATTTCCACAACTTGCTAATGCTTTTATTCAACAATTTCAAAACAACTTTGGCCCACAAGTGTCTTTGACTAATTTGATGCATTGTAAACAAAGTGCTAAGGAAAAATTGATTGAATTTTTTGGTAGATTTAAGCATTTGCATGCTTAGATTTCTTATCCTGTTCCTGATATTGATATTCAACATATGTTTATTTCAAATTTGCAAAAGGATATTAGAGATAAGATTATGCTTACTAAATTTACCTCTTTTCAACAACTTTGTGCAGTGCTTCATCATTATCAATTACAAGTGAGTCAATTTGAGAGCAATACTACAATGGCTCTTGTTCCAGTTGATAAAAGTGATGCTGCTCCTAATCTAAATAAATTTCAAAAATTCAACAATTATGTCAAGATAAACAAAAAAGTGAATGTTGTTGTTGATCAAGTTGTTGTTGCATCTCATAATGCCACTTCTGTATCCACTACTTTTTGATTAAATCATACATTTAATCCTCTTTCTGAATATTTACATTCTATTATGAATAGGTTGTTAATTGCTAATATAATTACTTTACCTCCTATTCGACCTCTTTTACCTGCTACGATTACATCTAAATCTTTTGATCCTAAAGCTTTTTGTCAATATCATCATCATAATGGTCATGATACTGAGAAATTTTATTCTTTAAAACATAAGGTTCAAGACTTAATTGATTCTAATGCCTTGTCTATATATAATCTTGATGGTAGTGGGAATAAATTTGTTTCTCCTTCGAATAAAAATCTTCAAATCTATATGAATCCTTTACCTACGCATGATACTAATACCATTGCTCAGCCATCTTCTATGGAAATTATGTATGATTCAAAGATGGATGATCTTAATCACATTTTTAATCAAGTGGAGCATGTTTTTCAATCTATATCTCCACCTCAGCCTCAATCTCAGCTTAAAACTATACCTCAAGTTCCATTTGTTGGAGATTTTCCAGCAAGCCAGTACTGACTATATGTTTGTCATTGATGACAACATATGTTAAGTAGCATGCATGGAAGACTTATGTAGTAAGATTTGATTATATGTAGCATGGACATGTTATCAGTATGATATCATGGACGCAGAGGATAATTGTTAGTACAAACAATTATGTAGTAGCTTGTGTTAGCAATGTTCTTGATAGAGTTACAGGCAATGTTCTGTGAGTGATTGTTCGTACAGTCATCATGGACCCTTGCACCTTTGGATATGTGATGAAGATATTTTAGTGATGTTACAATCATGGATGCAGAGTTTGATGATTAGTTGAAGTGAAGTTATGCAGTCGCTATTCACCAGTAGTAGTTTCCTGTGTTTATTTAGAAAAGCCAACAAAGATTATATTGGTTCAAGAGTTGTTCTTATCATTTCAGTATGTGCCCTTGGATTACAGATTGGAGAAGAGTTAAGAAGGTTCGGTTAAGAGTGCATGATGTAATTCAACCTAAGGAGAAAGCTTAAGTTAATTTGGTAGAGCCGACAGTGTATAGCATGCATCTACATTTATTAATATTGGACAGGTCCCGAATTGTATTGTGTGCTTAGTAGAGTCGACAGAAGTATTATAGGAATATGTTATGGTTTCTCTAATATGACTTCAAGGTGGTTCTAACAAGACAACTTGATTATATAATTTGGAGGAAAGATATTTATAAGCAGTCATTTGTGATTGCTAAAGTACGGTTATGAGTTGATTGTGAAGAGCATAGCAGAGTGTGCAAAGTGTTGAGCCATCAGCAGAAGGTCTATGTGACCAAGTAAAGAGTTTATGTTATACATTGGAACTGATCCAGATAGCAGGTCAAAGTGCAGTTCACCAAGATCTAGATATAGTGTATATCTATTATTCAGAAGATTGTAGCCTTCACCCCTTTCAGTAGTGTGCTCTCGGATAGTGTGTCCTCACCCCTAACAGGGTTAATTATAAAAGACTCCTAACAGGGTCTGACCCTTGACCAGGTCACTGTACTAAATGCATTGTAAAGACAACTCCTAACAGGGTTAAGGATCTTCTAACAAGGATCATAAAACACTAATGAAGATTATTAGTGGGTGTCAATTCCCTCCGAGGTTTTTACCTATTTGGGTTTCCTCATAACCAAAATATTGGTGTTATGTTCAAGTGTTCTTTCATTGTGTTTATGCTTTATGTTTAAGTATACTTAATTGCATAAAGAATTGAAACTTGTAGATAACTGATTCACCCCCCCCCCCCCCCCTCTCAGTTATCTCTTGGGACTATTCCTAACAATTGGTATTAGAGCCAAGTGCCTCATGTTGGTGTTCAAAATGGATGCTTATGCTCTTAGGCTGCTAATATACCCTCAGGTTGATTTTAGGATTGGTTATTTCCAAAATGTATAAGGATCTTAGGGTAACTGGACCAACTATAGGGACAAGACTGCCCTCTTCACTTCTGGCTTTGCAAAACCAAGGTGGGTGCACCTAACCCAGTGAAAACTATACTTCACACACCAAAGACTGGGTCCAAACAATAGATTGAATAGTAAGAAAGTGCTAAATGCTAACCTCACATTCATTGACTCTCCATTACTATAGGGTGTTACTACTATCAACCAAATACAATTAAAACTTGAAAAGGTGTTGATATATGAAGATGGAAAGAAGTAAACAAGAGTCGATCAAGCATTGAACTCAACTGAATATACTAATCCCTGATCAGTGCCATTATCCATTGGGCAAATCTCAAATACAGACATTAAACATGAACCAACTACTATCTAAGACTCATAGCCATAAATACAAACATTCCAGCCCATCCACTACTTATAACATCCTTCTGTAGACAAATCAAAGTGAATCTATGTCCTATCCAATGTATATTTCACTTGATCCTAGATCGAGAACTGAAGACTAGAACATATACAAAGGTAATCCTATGCAATAGATCAGAAAATCTAGAATTCACAAGATTGACACCAAGGAGAGACTTGAAAGCTTGAAATAATTGTATTAAGTATAATGAATCATGTACATGTTCAAAGCAGAGAAGAGAGAAAACCACTTCAATAACCTGCAAAAGACTACAAGGAAATTCTATTCAATCTAATACAATATGATACCACCTGCTACAACTCCCTGGAACTAATCAAGATCAGAACCCCTAGACTGATTAAAATTCAAACCCTGACTCTATCAAAAACTAACAACTTATACCACTAGCCACCTTGGGAATCTCAAAGAGATTGCATGAAGCTTAGGGTGACTAGGGTTAGCGTTTCAACAACTCAACCAACCAAAAACTACATCAAAATTTATTGCAGGGGAAAAAACATAAGCAACCCAGAGAAAAAAAATCTCAAACAGATCCATAATCATGAAAATCTGCAAGAAAAGTACAAAACAACAAGGAATTGCCATGAAAACTAGTCTATTCAATCACCCTGCAATATGCCTCGAGCCATTCTATGTTCACTCCTTACATAGTATAGATCTCTGCAATCGATCATGGCACACCCTGGAACACACTGCAACAACAAGCACCACCAAACCAATCGAAATCAGCTATTAAAACCATAAATTTTGGTACTTCCTGTCACTGGAAACCCTCTGCAAATTCAAATTTGAAATCAAACAGCTACTTTATGGTGCTTTCAGCAAATCAGTGGTCGATATTTGAAATCAGGTCAACTTTAAGTCACAACTGTTAGATCTCTCCCTTTCACGGTCTTTTATGTTTTACCTTTTAAAAAGACCCTAGTCATATTTAGTGAACTGGCAAGAAAGGTTTTCGCCAGTTTGCAGAACACTTTTTACTTCCGCCAAATGATTTAGCGATTACATGACCTTGTTCGCTGAATCGCCAAGACTTTTAGAATGTCACCATTTTATCATGCGAATGAGTGAACCCTTTGAAAATTTATCAGGCCGCTAAACATTTTGTCAGGACCGCTAAAAGACTGAGAAACTTGACCGGGCCCACATCAGGAAGATCGATGGTCATCGCAAGTTCACATACCCATCTGAGATTCTATCAGATTTCACGCCCACCATTAGATAAAGAATCTTCCCCCATCTCTGACAACCCACTGACAAGAAACAAAATCAATAGTCATCGCAAGATCTTAAGCCTCTGACAAAACCCATAAGATTATACATCATTTTTCGATTCACTGATAGGATCAAGACCCACTGACACATCCAGAAACTAGCTCCCACTGATAGGATTTCACCTCATACTACGTGGACCAATAAAAAACCTCCAAATCAGCTCCACCTGACACCAGGACCACCGCCAAAGATACTTTTGAGACAAATGAGATCAACAGCTGGCATAAGATCTCAAGCCTCTGATAGATTCCATGAGAACTTACGCCCATCGTTAGATGGATTATGGATGTCAAGACCCCCTGACCCATCAGAAAATTAGGTCCCACTGACACATGCTGAGTTGGATTTGAAATCAATGGATGGCGCATGATCTCAAAGGGGAAGAATATTCCTTAAGATCATGCACCGACCGTAGATTGAAAAGCCTTCACTACAAGCCCCATTGATAGGATCCCTCTCAACAACACACTGACCAATGAGAGAACACCAACTGTGCCAACATGGTAGTGGAACCGCTTGAAAAGAAAGGCTACGTCATCAGGAAAAATCAATGACGGTCTTAAGATCTCGTGTCTGACACATCTCATGAGAACCTACGCTGATCATTAGATGGAGATAGTGTCAGAGAGGGGCCCAGGAGATTCATTAAGCTGAAACATAGGAAAAAATTAAATGCTAAGACTTAGGCTTTCGGGAAAAATATTAGGTGCACGGGACTTTAGGAAATATTAAAGGCCGTCGAGGTAGAAACTTAGGAAAAGTTAACATTGGGGCTGACCAAAATATAAAGCACATGCATATTAGGACCATTAAGTGACCCACAAAAAGTAACATCAAAATAGAAAAGGGCCAAGATTTTCAAAGGGTTTTGCATGTAACGGCTAGTTTTTAAAAAATTTGAACCAAGGCTAAAGGCAGAGACCTAAAAATAACTACAGAGACCAAGGGAAAAGGGCCAGAGCCGTGAAATTTTTTGCACGAGCTAACATGTCAAAGAGAAAGTTTAACAACTTGAGGTTGATCAGATGGCATTCTTTAGAAAAGACAGTCCTAAGTTTGATGGACAGAATTATCTTGATTGGAAGAACAAGATGATGACACATTTACAGTGCATTGGTTTTGAAGTTTTTGAAGTGGCTATCAAAGAAGTTTAGATCCCCTCTCTAGCAAATCTTGCAAAGGATGATGCTACTAGCAAGCAGAAAGATTTGTTCCATCAGAATGCAATAGAAAAAGAAGCCCTTATCAGCGCCCTATCTGATAGTGAGTTTTCAGAGATAAAGAAAGTAGACACAGCCTACAAGATATGGAAGCACCTAGAAGACATGTTTGAAGGAGATAAACAAGCAAAGAATGCACATAGAAAGACATGGAAGAAAAAGTACAATACATTGGAGATGCTACCTAAAGAGAACATAAGAGCCTACAATCAAAGGATTAATGAAGCAGTTGTTGGAATCATAAATAATGGTGGAGAAATCTCAAAAGAAGACATCATGGATAAACTAATGACTACATTGTGTAATACCCCAAAAATGGGCTATAGGTTCATTGACCTCCTACTTCTTCAAATTCAAATGAAATCAACATCAAAGTCCTAACCTAAGGCACATCTGCACATTATCAAATTTAATTGATTTTATCCTAAATTCTACATCGGGGAATATTCCTAGCAATATTCCTATTTATCCTAATTATCTTTAATTTAATTATTACTTGGCAATAAATTCTGTTTGTCCTAAAGTTTGATTAATTGAATATTCTAAATATTTAATTAATTAGATTTAATACTGCCACTTGATTATTTAATTAGATTTAATTAAATTATTCTTAAGTTGTATTATTTAATTTTGACAATAAAATCTAAAATCTGATGACTAATTGATTAAATTCTTATTTAATTAATTAATGTCAATTGTCAATATTTAATAATATAGTTTTTTAGTAAAGTTTGATTTAATAATTGATTAACCCATAAATCAATTGTTTTAATTTCAAAAATCAGTTAAGTTGAGAATAAATCACTTTATTTTTAATTAATTTATAATTAAATCATGCACAATCAGAAAAGCAGGCAATTAGAAATTAACAATCAATTTTAAAATTGAAACTCAACATCTGATGATGAGTTGAAATTTGATCTAAACTCTATTTTGAGTTAAACATTGCTTTTGCATGATTTTTGTGAGTTAATTATCTCTGATTTCCTAATAACTCAAAAATCAACCTGAGTTTATCAAGAGTGATTTATGGCTTTTCTCTTGCATCCTCAAAGCCTTGGATTTCTATAAAACCAAGGCTCAGCTCTTCACAAAGGTCTGGCTAATCAACACCTTGAAATTGCATCCTCACTCTGGCAAATTTGTGACTAAACAATCAATCTTTTGCTAATCAAGGCTATTGTGAGATTTTCATTTATTGTTTTGAGCATTCATAGTTTCATATCATAGATTTTTAAATTCATTCATAGAATTCTTAGATTAAATTTGCATTCAATATCATTATCATTCATTTTAGATTGATTTCATACAGTTTCTCATTCTTATTGCACAGAAAATCCAAAAATATAGAATAATCTGCATTCATATAGTCTTTCATATTTTGCATTCAAATTCTTCGTTTAGGTGTTGCATTGTCATTGATCTCGATTTCAATCTAAGAACATCATACTCACACCTACTAGAAGGCAGTAAATCACCTGCTTAGCATAGTTTCAATTACTTGCAGATTTTAGTTTTTGCTAACCTCTAATATTTTACTGAAGTGTTGTGTCTACAGCTAGGTACAAAATTCACACACATTTCTGGCACCCACCATGGGGCCCTGAAATGGGTTTCCCTTCTATTCTATCAATCTTCTATCATTTCTCTATCAAAACTCCCCTGCTACTGTCTGTTCTGGTGTTTTTTGAAGCAATTTTTGAGGTTAAGGGTTTCAAGTTTTTTTTTAGATCTGGTATTCTCTGCAGAACGTTATTTTTTGTTTCCTTTTTAGCATTTTTTCTATCAAAACTATGATTTTTAATTTTTTGTCTGTACTTTTGTACATCTCTGTACGGATTCTCGTGGGAGATTTTTCATTGCACCACGTGAAGTTTTGCTGGTCTCAGCACTTCCTCGTGCGAGACTTCATCTTTTGTCGCATGAGATTGTACTTCCTCGCATAGGACCACATCTTGACTCATGCGAGATTTTGCACCCAGAGACATAAAAATTATAGATTCGTACTTCAAATTATTGATTTCTAATGCTTACGGTTTGCTGTTGATTTGTCTTGATTTTGTACTTTTGAATGTGTGCTAAATTATGGATTGTAGAGCATTGGACCTAAGGTATTCTTCTCAAGCTAATAATATTTTGATTTGGATTAAAATAAACTCTCACGTGTCAAGCTTGTGTGACTTTTCTTGCTTTCATATCACAGACTTCATTTTGGGCTATAAAATGAATGTAGATTTGCTTTCTGTGTATCTGTTACACATAGTAAATAGGCCCTATCAACACTATTTGTGGATGATCTTGAGAGATTGAGCTTCTTTCACTTGTTTATTCATGCGAAGCTCCTCTTGACGAAGGATCCCCTTGTAGGTAGGGAAGGTACTGAGAGTGTCTCACATTCTACTAGATTTGTGTGTCTTCAACTTTTGATTGATACATTCTCTCTCTGGAGAGGTTGATAGATCATAAGCGGTTGACATCATAGATCTTTGTGAGATAATCTTGGTCTTAGCGTGTTAGATTAATCTATCTACTTTATTTTGGTTAAAAATGAAAAGGCTAGAGGACTATGCTCTACTCCCTTTTTGGGTAGTATCAAAAACTCAGATCCTTGAATCTGGAACCAGTCCCCATGTGGTATCTTTTATGAGTCACCTTTAGAGAGGGTTAACCATAGTGGACATTCCCTTAATTGGGTCAACCACATGGATGGAACCTCAAGCGATAATAACCATTTTCATCATTATAGCAGCAGCCACTATATAAATGTCCTTGTGGAGGAAATCTTCATAGGTGTGGTCTCTTGTTGGGCTGTCAAATCTCCCTAGCAGCTCCCGATTGATTAATTTCTCAGACTGTGTCAAAACCCCGATGTGCCTAGATTGGAGTTCACCCTCTTAAGATCACAAAAGTTGCAGAGTCAGACCATTACTAAAAACCCTAGTGAGGCCAAAAAAATTTCATTTTCTAGGAATATGTGCGTTATTGAAAAACTTTTTGGAACATACACAGGTAGTATTTCTAGGGATTAGCACAATAAGTCACTATTGCTTGTTCATGTGCAAGGTTTCTTTTGCCCTTGCTCATTATTTTCAGATGATTTCTTGCTTCCCTTGCTTGTTGTTTTGTGTGCTTGATATCTTCTTGGTTACTTTAAAAAAACTGTTACACGGATCTTTAAAATTTGCATAACAATCTAATACTGAAACACTAAAAAATTGCAAAATCTGAGCAAAAATCCTTTTCTGGGGTGAAAACTGAATATTCTATCAGAGAACAGCCAGCACTGTGTCTCAAAATCTATGCCTTGAAAACTATGTAAAATTGTCAAACTATGTTCTTTTATCGTGCGAGATTTCACTTTCTGAGCATTCCTTCGTGCGAGACAACATATTCTCACGTGCAACCTGGTACTTCCTCACGCGGGGCAGCATTCTCTCGCGTGAACCTATCCTAAAATTTTCAAAATAGAGAGCTTACTACTGCCAGTTGGTCAACTTTCCATCAATTCTAATTTTTGTCTGGGGTCTGTATGTCCATTTTCCTGTTGCACATTGTCTGAAACTGCATGTCTAGAGTTGAGAACCAAATCCTGGGATTTGTCAAACAAATCATTGTGTCAGAAAAAAAGCAGAGCCTATAAAGAATCCATTCATTTTCCTAAAGTGGTCTCTTAAGTCTAATTTAGCCTTCTGATTTATCAATTTGAGTCTTTTTCATCTTGTGTCAAAACCTTATCAAAATTATCTTCAAATTCAATCTTTTTACTAAATGGCTAAGTGTTGTGAGCTTGTGCCTTCCATCTACTGGGCATCTACCCACACTATTGTGACATAGTATCCTTCATTTACATCTGATCTATTCTTCAAACAACTCAAATCTTGACAAGGTTGCATCCTTTGATCTTCTTGAATCAGGTCATTCTTCAGTTGTCTTCATCTTTCTTTCTTGCTTCACCCAAGGTTAATGGTGGAAACTAGAGCTTCCTCTCACTAGAAATCTAGAGAAGCACTTAACACTGTACCTTTGACTACTCTCCAAGGTCCAACTCTTGAGAAACTCTACAATTCTAGTCTTTACGAAGATGACGGTCTTGAAAACTTTCGATTGAAAATTGGTTACATACCCCCTCCATCAACTCACAGAGGTCATCAACAAACTCCACCTCAATCTATTCCAGGGAGTCCTAAAACTCCTAACATGTCTCATGGAGGGACACATCACGGGTCTCAAGGACCTCATTCTCAACATGGTGTGGATCAAGAACCTACACCTTCTGAAATTGCTCGATATCAAAATGATGATGACTTCAAGAAAATGATGAGGCATTTCTTGAAAGAAGATAGAGAGGCATATTTTCTAGAGTTAGCTCATCAAGGAGCTAAACTTCCTCCAAACTTTAATATTGAAAATATCATTACACATGAGGAAGAAACCCCTATCACAGCTATGATGAAACAAATGCATGCCATGCAAGTCAAACTTAACAAACTTGAAAAAGAAAAGGAACCTAAGGAGTTCTCCATGGAGGCCATATGCCCTTTTCCATTTGATAAAGACTTGTACATGCCACCATTCCCTAAAAGAGTGGAGATGCCTAAATATGATAAGTATGATGGAAACTCTGATCCTTAAGATCATGTCAGAGAATTCTGTACTCAATCTATGGAGTTCATGCACAAACCAACCTACTTGATGCATCTTTTCCCTCGATCTCTGGGAGGGTCAGCCATTCATTAGTTCTCTAGAATGCCTCCTACTATCAAAAATTTTGAGGAGTTAATCAAACTATTCTATCAAAAATACTCTTACAATATTCAACATCTGGTCACTATGATCGTCATCTATAATCTGAAACAATATCTAGGAGAACCATTCCTGACATTTCTCAAGAGGTGGAGGAAGAAATTTTCTCTGTATGCTAGACCCATTCCAGAAACTAAGAAGTTGGAAATCTTCATCAACAATCTTGTTCCAGAACTCAACTACCCTTTACAAATGCAAAATCATACATCCTTTGATAAGATGGTAGATAATGCGATCAAAATTGAGAAAGTACTTGTGCAAAAAGGAGATATCACACTTCAAAAGGACAAGTATGAATCTGGATCTAGTTCTAAGGACAAGAACAAAAATTGGAACAAGAATAAAGGTGTTCTGATACTATATGTGCCCCATCTAAGGCACCTGCTTTCAATCTCACTGTTGGTACCCAAGCCATCAAAGCCTCTGAAGCTAGAACATTTGAATCTAACAAAAAGTCATCTGATTATAGACCTTGGGCTATAGATCCTAACCACAAATTCACTCCTCTTGGAGAATCCTTAGAATCTGCCATGAAAACTCTATTGGCAAACAAAATCATCTACTTGCCTGAGATAAAATTCCTTGATCCTAAACCTAAACCAAAATGGTGGAGAGAGAATGATTTCTATGAATTCCATTGCAATAAAGGTCATAAGACTAATAACTATGTTCACTTGAAGCATATCATACAAGACAAAATTGATAATGGAGACATCACGATTGATGATCATAAGAGCAATAATGATCATACAAAATTCACAGAACCATTTCCTAAACATGGTAAAGAAGATTCTTCTTCTTAGCCTAATATGGGTGCTAAAGTCAATTATGCCTACTCTAGAAACAATGTTGTCATCAATATGGTTGAACCATGTCTATCTAAGCTTTGCAATGTCATCACAATTGTAAGAAAAGATAGAGAAAATCAATCAGCTAACGCAGTTACTCGATCACAAGCTCAGGCACACCTACAAGGACAAATACCAAATTCATCCAATGTCCCTAAGGTGCCTTTCAATCTTTCATCTGCTTCTAAACAGAAGGCTACATCTAAATCTTCAAATCCTAAAGACACAAGGCCTACTTCATATAGTATTGTCCAACAAATCCAACACATAAATGCAAAAATATCCATGTTTGAGTTGCTTCGGATATCTCCAACTCATAGAACCATTCTAGACAAAGCTCTGCTTGGATCCAATGTTCCTGATAACCTTGATTTAGATAGATTCCAGACTATGGTTGATCATCTTATGTCTCCACAGTATATTTCCTTTTTAGAGGAAGATGATAATTCCTTGAGTCATCCACATAACCAGCCCTTGCATATTGAAGTCTTGATCCAAAATCATCATGTCAAATGTGTGTTGATAGATGGGGGTGCGGGTCTAAATATTTGTTCTTTCAGCTTGATTACACAATTGGGATTCTCAGAAATGGCCATTGATCCTAGAAAGAATATAACTATCAAAGCATATGATGAGCAAGAAAGATCTTCCAAAGGAACAATTTTCTTACCTATCAAAACAAGTCCTGTCATCAGAGATACTATATGTCAAGTTCTTGATCTACCTTTGGCTTACAATATCCTTCTAGGGAGACCCTGGATACATGAAATGAAATATATTCCTTCTACATACCATTAGTGTTTGAAATTCACTTATGAAGGAGTAGAGGTGATGATTCCAGCTGATCTATATACAACTTGCAATACATTGAAAGAGAGTGTTGATAAACTTGTTCCTAATAATAGAGAATCTTCCACTAAGCAGCTAGATGTTGCTTCAACATCCAAGATGGAAGACATTGCTAAAGAGGTTAAGATCAAATAAAATGGTATGGGAGAATATACTATAGAGCCAGTCTTATCTTTGACATCTCTCCCTATCTCACCTAAGTCTTATGGACAAACTCTGAAACAGTCCAAACTAGAGTCTAAAGAACCTCTTGAGGCATATAAAGGAAATTTTGTTGCAGAACAAGTATCTAAACAAGAGTTTGAAGAAGATGAAGCTATGCTCACATGGCTATACAAAGATGAACCTGAATCTCAAGTTGTTCAAAAATGTGATGCTAAAACACCCAAGATCCCTTCTAAGTCATATGGCCCAGGGGGAAAATTGATCACAAAAATGGGATATACTGGAAAAGGACCTCTAGGACTATAGGGTAAAGGTCTTCTATCACCTCTTGATCATCGTGGCCAAGAAAACAAGAATACAATAGGTCTAGGATATAAGAAGAAGCCTTTTTGTCTTAGCAAGAAATCCCCACATGTCTTAGAACAGGTTGAGCCATCCATAACAAATCAACTAAAGGAAGACACAATAGAATAATATGACAGTGATGATTCAGACACCACTGAGGAGCTCATTCCTTATGAGCGTTTGCCTAAAGAAATAAAAGAGCTCCTTGAAGCTGAAGATGATCCAATAAAAAGAATTAATGTAGTAGAAACACAAGAACCTACTATATAATAAGAGATAGTTGCAACACAAGAACCAGTTAATCTTGAAGACAATCAAACAGACAAAGAGGAAGGTGGTAGTTATTCTGAGACAGATTCCCATGAGTATGAATTTAAATCAGAATTTGAGGGTAACCCTTCTTGGGGTATTCACCCTGATTTTGCTCATTTTCTTAGATTTCCTAGAGGCATAGATGAAGAATCTAATGACTATGAATGGGGATCCATTCCAGAAGAGATAAGCTTATTGCAAAAAAACATGTTGATATTATTCACCAATATGCACCTAAACCCAACATAAGTCTAGAGCGAAATGATGAACTTATCGAGTCTGATCCACCAATGGCTGAAGTGGACTTCCACAATGACATTGAACCTATTTGTGAATTGAATTTCTGAAGTTGTAATATCACCTTTGAACTTGAGCATTGGGTTAGGACTAATGATAAAAAAATCCATATCTGTAAACACTATTTCCCAATCTTTCACGACTTTGACTATCCAAAATCTTGAACTTCTTGACCAAACCTCTACGAATCTAAGCTAAGGTATTTATACCTTTCCCAATGACTATGCCCTTGCTTGCTACCTCAATGCAGTTGAGCCTATGAGGACTTTCATCAGTGAACCAAGTGTTAGCATGATGGAGTTGGACATCAAGTATCTTAGTCAGAAAAATAAGAATAAGAATAAAAAGAAAAGGAGTTCTAAGGGTGAAAACCACTTTGTGGCGGTCTCAGAACCTACAAAAGTAAAAATAAAAGATGTATCCAAAGGTGAAAACCTCTGTGAGGTGCCTAAGGATGAGATATTTGATGTCCTTCCAAGTCATTTAGAAGATAGATCTCCAGTTCTAATTGAGCCCACTCAATCCATCAACTTGGGAATAGCAGAAGAACCACAGTTGATTCATGTAGCACAATCTTTATCAGAAGAAAAGAAGAAAACATTCACAACATTCCTAATAGAAAAGAAGATCAATTTTGCATGGAAGTATTCAGATATGCCAAGGTTGGATCCTGATCTTATAATGCACCATTTATCTATAGCTCCAAACATCAAACTTGTTAAATAAAAATTGAGAAAGACGCATCCACATGTTGCACTCTTGGTAAAAGTTGAATTAGAGAAGCTACTAAAAGTCAGATTCATCTATTTTATTGATTATGCTAAATGGATTATCCTTTGATCTTATATGTCTCCACTACAGATACATCACTGGGGGCATTGCTTGCACACCATCATGAGAACAAGAAGGAAAGATCTATATACTATATCAGTAGAACATTGGTGGCATACGAAAAGAACTATTCTATGATTGAAAAGGCTTGTCTAGCTGTGATCTTTGCATCACAGAAACTAAGACATTATATGTTGGCTCATACCATGCATTTAGTAGCTAAGATTGATCCACTAAAGTACCTACTAAGCAAATCTTCCCTAATGGGTAGATTAGCCAAATGGGTCATGCTCTTAAGTGAATTTGACATTGAATATGTTGAAAGAAAAGCCATTAAAGGCCAAGTTATTGCTGATCAATTAGCAGATGCACCTTTGTTTGATGATACACCAATGCAAATGAAATTTCCAGATTCCTCTATCATGAATCTTTCTTCTAGGGAATGGCAATTGTTCTTTGATGGCTCCTATACACATAATGGATCTGGAGCAAGCATCTTGTTTATCACTCCTCAAGGATACTCAATTCCTAAGGCATTTAGAATCAAATTTCCTTGTATAAACAATATTTCTAAATATGAAGCCCTTTTAAATGGTATGAAAATAGCAATTGAGTGGAGAGTAACAGAATTACACATTCATGGAGACTCACAACTTGTAATACACCAAGTCAATGATATGTATCAGAAAAAAGATGAAAAGCTCATTCCATAAAAGAGAATGGTAGATGATCTAAAGAAATACTTCATATCTATCACCTTTGAGCAAATACCTGGGATGGAGAATAAGGTTGGCGATGCAATGGCAACATTATCTACTTTATTACAGCAGCCTAAACATGAGCTACGCTACGAGTTCCTGGTGGAAGCACTATCTTATCCTGCATATTATTCTGCTAAAACTCGCATGATTTGCACTTTTGTAGGTCATGATTCATCCTACTATAAAAACCTATTCTCCTATCTCAAAGACCAAATCATTCCTGATACCTTTAACCAACATGAAAAGAGATACCTCATCTGCAATGCCTCCCAATATGTTATCATTGGTCATGATCTGTACAAACGAGGTCTAGATGGTACGCTACTTAGATGTTTAGAATGGGAAGAGTCTCAACGTGCGTTAGAGGAAGTCCATGATGGTATTTATGGGTCACACTCGAACGGTTTAACAGTAGCCCGAAAACTTATTAGGGCTGGGTACTATTGGCCTGAAATGGAGAAAGATACAATCGAACTCTCAAATTCTCCGTGTCTGACCACTAATTTTGGCTCTGGTACCTATCAACTCTCAATGACTGAAGGAGAACAACTCCGAGAACCAATCAACGTCCTCCATCTGAAGAAATTCTATGCCTAAGGCATTCAACCTATGGTAAAATGTCCTGAAAAAAAATATTTAAAATTAGAAAAAGTCCTGAAAAAATGAACATCTTGGTGAAAACCTAGCAATGGGCACCTTGATGATTCACAAAAAAATGGAAAAATATCAAAAGTACAAAAAAATTAAAAAGATGAAAAATAAACAAAAAATGAGAAAAAAAAAAAGTGCCTTGGTGAAAACCTAGAAACAGGCGCCTTGGTAGCAAAAATAGAATCTCTGCCAAGATGGTGAAAACCAGGCAAATGGGTGCCACTTGTTCAAAATGCTCCATCTATTAGTGCAATCTTGGTCTTTCCCAGCTTTCAGTCTTGCTTTAGTTTGTACATATCTCTTGGTTTGTTCCCACATTCATGTTTTCAATAAGTCAGTCTGTACACCAATCAACTCAAGCGTCTGTATCCTATCAATGCTTAACACTTGGGGGCAATCAATGTCATATCCTATGGCCTCCAGTACATCTTAGATGAGTCATATCCAGTCAGAGTCCTTTGAAGCTTCATCTGAATCAGTCAGTCTATCTCCTCTCCAGAAAGGATTTTGCATCTACAACAACGCAATCAAAACACAAACTGAAAACAATCTATGCTTCTTCATGTTTTTATCTCCATGTTTTCATATTTTTGCATATTGTGTCCTTTCAAGCTCTTCAATGATGTCCTTTATAGGATTTAGAGAGTGATGACTGGGGGCATAATCTTTTCTTTGTTTTCTGCCTGTATGTGAAAATCTAACAACTTTGGAAATTCTGGATTGAAATGGTGTCCGTCTATAAGAGCCTCTATCTCGTATTGGATGGCCATGCGTACCTCGACCATTGATACCTAAAAAATTCAAGTTTGATCTAACTATTGTCTTTTTGAGTGATTTCTTTCTCCTATTGTGAAATGTGATCTTACCTAAGGATGTGAATGATAAAGGGTCACTACAGGTAATTCACACTGGATTTAGAAGGATCTCTTGACTGCTTGATGTGTTTGTAATGCAAGGCATATTCAGGTCATCATAATGTTTATGTTTTGATGCTTATACAAATTGCTATATCAAAATGGACATGATATTCAGGTCATCCTGGCGTTTATACCTTGGTGCTTATATCTAATCCGACATTCCGAAAACAAAATCAATATTCATATATCCATGGTTGTCTAGCCAGTGGGCGTTGTATTGATTATTGCACACACAAATCAATATTCATATGTCTATAGTTTCCTAGCTAGTGGACATTGTATTCATTTATCCGGTTACCTAAAAAGTTCAATGATGACAACAAATCGACACATGATCAGTGACTAGGTCCTAGGTCCTAGGTTTGCATGTCATTCTGCATTTCATTTTGCACTTTGCATGATCTCACAAATTGCTTAAACACTTAAACGATTCTTCAAAACAAAAAATGTTAAACATGACACAAGGACTGAGCATTGTATGAAGGTTCCTCCAACGAAACAACAAGTAGAATCCTTTTTCGGGATCAAAATCAAAATCTGAGATCATTTATATTGTAAACTACTTGCATATTCAACCTTCAATCATCAAATGAATCCAGAATTCAACTTAATTGATTATCTTACATCAAACTATCAAAATTTCAACTTGGTCAACTATGGTCAACTCATGGTTTAACCTAGTCAAACTTGGTCTACAGGACTGCTAAATGATGTAGAATGCATTCTCGAATGTGTATAACCACTTCTCAAATCAATTAAGATGCTTCTAAACTATAACGTTGACTTTTCTTGTCAGATTTCAATTTTAATCCCGAAGGGGGCATGGTATTACACATCATTCAAAGTCTATCAATCTATTTTTGTCAATCAAATCTTTCTTAGTAATCAAGATAGCAACCACGTCTAATTGTTGACTCATCTAAAGTCCTCATCGCTTGGGGAAAATCTATTATCACTTGAGGCATATCAGATTCATCAAAATCTATTGTAATTTGGTATCCTAAATCTATCTTGTAAACTATATCAACTTTTCGTAACTATCAGTTCATTAGTGTTATTTCCTTGGTTCTTCGTAACTGATGGGTTCAGGATGTGATACTAATATGATTCATACAAGGACATTCAGGTCTGGAATTGGTCACTCACTTCTTCGCAATCATAAGGTTCAAAATCAGGCATTTTGACACTTTTTTGTAATCATCGATTCATTGTTACTATAGTTGACATTATCTTTGGTCATTCAGGACCTAAAATCTTAAATCTTGAATCTTTAAATCTTTCAATCGATTTCTGTCTCGGAATCAGTTAATCTTTCAAATCAGTTTCATACATATATATCAGACACAGACTATTCTTTGAACCACTACGCTTTGCACAGTAATTCAAAGAGGGGCAAAATGTAATACCCCAAAAATGGGCTATAGGTTCATTAACCTCCTACTTCTTCAAATTCGAACGAAATCAACATCAAAGTCCTAACCTAAGGCACATCTGCACATTATCAAATTTAATTGATTTTATGCTAAATTCTGCATCGGGAATATTCCTAGCAATATTCCTATTTATCCTAATTATCTTTAATTTAATTATTATTTGGCAATAAATTCTATTTGTCCTAAAGTTTGATTAATTGAATATTCTGAATATTTAATTAATTAGATTTAATACTGCCACTTGATTATTTAATTGGATTTAATTAAATTATTCTTAAGTTGTATTATTTAATTTTGACAATAAAATCTAAAATCTCATGACTAATTGATTAAATTTTTATTTAATTAATTAATGTCAATTGTCAATATTTAATAATATAGTTTTTGAGTAAAGTTTGATTTAATAATTGATTAACTCATAAATCAATTATTTTAATTTCAAAAATCAGTTAAGTTGAGAATAAATCACTTTATTTTTAATTAATTTATAATTAAATCATGCACAATCAGAAAAGCAAGCAACTAGAAATTAACAATCAATTTTAAAATTGAAACTCAACATCTGATGATGAGTTAAAATTTGATCTAAACTCTATTTTGAGTTAAACATTGCTTTTGCATGATTTTTGTGAGTTAATTATCTCTGATTTCCTGATAACTTTAAAATCAACCTGAGTTTATCAAGAGTGATTTATGGCTTTTCTCTTGCATCCTCAAAGCCCTGGATTTCTATAAAACCAAAGTTGAGCTCTTCACAAAGGTCTGGCTAATCAACACCTCGAAATTGAATCCTCACTCTGGCGAATTTGTGACTGAAGAATCAATCTTTTGCGAATCAAGGCTATTGTGAGATTTTCATTTATTGTTTTGAGCATTCATAGTTTCATATCATAGATTTTTAGATTCATTCATAGCATTCTTAGATTAAATTTGTATTCAATATCATTATCATTCATTCTAGATTGATTTCATACAATTTCTCATTCTTATTGCACAAAAAATCCAAAAATATAGAATAATCTGCATTCATATAGTCTTTCATATTTTGCATTCAAATCCTTCATTTAGGTGTTGCATTGTCACTAATCTCAATTTCAATCTGAGAACATCATACTCGCACCTACTAGAAGGCAGTAAATCACCTGGTTAGCATAGTTCCAATTACTTGCAGATTTTGGTTTTTGCTAACCTCTAATGTTTTATTGAAGTGTTGTGTCTACAGCTAGGTACAAAATTCACACACACACATTGATACTAGAATATGAAATCAAGATAAACATCCTTAATGAGACTATGCAATTTTCAAAAAACTTCAAAAGAGAAACTTTGATCAGCAAGATTGTTGCATTTGAGATATCAAGTTTGAAGACAGAGCCTAAAAGTGAGACAGCCTTCAAAGCTTCAGTTCATGGTAAGAAATCCTTGAATACCTCTAGTAATTTTGATGATGATGATGAAGAAAAATCTCTAGGTGATTTTACTGCTATGATTTCTAAAAGAGAAAAGAAAGGAAAAGGAAAATATGAAGGGCAATTACCATTTAAATGCTTTTCATGTAATAAGATTGGTCACTTTGCATCTAAGTGTCCTACAAGTGTTAAAAAGTTCAAGAATAACAAGCCTCAGTATACAAAGGAATTCTACTATGCTGGAGATGGAGTATTAGATGAAGAATCAACAGAAGAGGAAATTGGATTCATTGTTGGTGGTTGCTCACATCACATGACAGGAGACAAAGATACATTTGTTCATTTGGACAGATACAAAGGAGGCAAGGTTAGATTTGGAGATAACACTCCTAAACCCATCATTGGTAGAGGAGCCATCACCTTGGATGGAAAGAATAGCACTGATGATGTTCTTTATGTTGATGGTTTGAAACATAACCTACTAAGTGTTGGGTAGTTACTTGACAATGGTTATAGGTTGGAATTCAATGGAAACAAGTGCATCATTAACAAAAAAGAAGGAGAAATGATTGCATCAGGATCAAAGACTAAAGGTAATGTTTTTCAGCTAAATCCATAAGCAAGTTGTTTTGTTGCTAAAGTAGATGACAATTGGTTATGGCACAAAAGACTATGTCATATCAATTTTGATAACATAGTAAAGATTAGTAATGTTAAGGCAGTAAGAGACCTACCTAGCATAGCAAAGCCGGTTGATACTATTTGCAGGGAATGTGTGATGGGAAAGCATGTGAGAAATTCATTCAGAAGCAAGCATAATTCAGTAGAAAACAAGTTGGATCTAATTCATACAGACCTATGTGGACCAACTCAAACAAGATCATACTATAGTGAAAGGTATTTCATTTTGTTTGTAGATGATTATTCTAGAATGATGTGGGTTATGTTCTTGAAATATAAGTCAGAAGCATTTGAGTTCTTCAAAATATTCAAAACTAAGGTTGAGAATGAATATGGACTAAAGATAAAAATGTGTAAGATCAGATAGAGGAGGAGAATTCACCTCTGACAGATTCTATGAGTATTGCAAAGAACATGGCATAAAGAGATAGTTGAGTGCACCTAGAACCCCACAACAAAATGGGACTGCAGAGAGAAGGAATAGGATCATCCTTGATACAGCACACACCATCTTGATTGAAGGAAAAGTTGCACACACTTATTGGAGAGATGCGGTCAATATAGCAGTCTATACAATCAATAGAATACAATTGAGGCCTGGCATGGATAAGACACCTTATGAGCTATAGTTTGATAATGTTCCCATAGTGAAATACTTCAGAATCTTTGGAAGCAAGTGCTACATCAAGAGGGATGAAGTAATAGGCAAGTTTGATGCAAGAAGTGATGAAGGTATTTTTCTTGGTTACTCTACTAAAAGTAAGGCTTATAGATGTTTTAACTTGATATTGAAGAAGATCATTGAAAGTTCTCATGTTAAGATTAATGAAAAGTTTATGGTTCAAGAAAGATATCATGATTACTCACCTATGATTAAAGAAGAACCCAGACCTTCCACTAGTGAGATAGTTGTTGAAGAGATGTTTGATAGTATTGGTGCATTGTTCAATGACCCTGAAACAAGTGAAGAAGAAACTCAAAAGGAAGATGAGTCAGTATCACCTAAAGTTCCAAAGTATACATCTAGATATCACTCTAAGGATGACATCATTGGAGATCAGAGTAGCAAAGTCACAACAAGATCAAAAGCAAAGAATTCAGCAAGCATTGAAGTGGTATGTTTACTATCTTAGATCAAACCTTTAAGTGTTGAAGATGCATGTAATGATTCAGATTGGCATGATGCTATGAAAGAGGAACTAGATCAGATTATTAAGAATGATACTTGGGAACTAGTCTCAAGACCTAGTAACAATAATGTGATTGGAACAAAGTGGATATTTAGAAACAAGATGAATGAAGATGGTACAATAGTAAGGAACAAAGTAAGGTTAGTATGTAAGGGATATGCGCAAAGAGAAGGTATTGATTATTCAGACACTTTTGCACCAGTGAGCAGATTAGAAGCTATTAAGTTGTTTTTACCTTTTGAAACATTCAAAAACTTCAAAGTTTATCAGATGGATGTTAAGTCAGAATTCTTGAATGGAGAGCTAAAGGAAGAAGTATATATTGAATAGCCAGAAGGATTCACCTTATCAGACAAACTTGATATGGTATGCAGATTGAAGAAAGCCCTCTATGAACTTAAGCAAGCCCCTAGAGCATGGTATGAGAGACTTGATGGATACCTAAAAAAAATTGGATTCAATAAAGGAGCAGCAAATTGTAATCTATTCATAAGAGAGACATCTGAAGGTCTACTACTTGTAGCTATATTTGTTGATGACATTATCTTTAGGGGTAATGACAAACTTAGTGCATAATTTGCTAAGAAAATGCAAAGTGATTTTGAGATGAGCATGATTGGACCTATCAAATACTTCTTGGGATTAAATGTGCAGCAGATAGAGAAAGGTATTTTCATTAATTAGTCCAAATATGTGAAAGAGATATTGAAGAAGTTAAAGATGGATGATTGCAAACCAGTGGGTACAGCTATGATAACATCATGCAAGCTTACAAAAGAAGATGATTCTCTAGTAGTAGATACAACACTATACAAGTCTATGATTGGTAAACTTATATATCTTACTCAAACTAGACCAGACATTTCTAATGCAGTTGGCATATTTGGAAGATTTTTAGTAGTGCCTAAACAAAGTCACCTCATGGCAGTAAAGAGAATATTCAAATATTTGTAGGGCACTATAGATTATGGTCTATGGTATCCTAACATAGAGAATGTTGAGCTTCATATTTATACATATGTTGATTGGGCAGGATGCATTGATGATAGAAAGAGTACATCAGGTGGAGGAGTGTTTCTTGGTGACAGACTTGTCACTTGGACAAGTAAGAAGCAAAATTGTATTTCTCAGTCAACAGCAAAAGTGGAGTATGTTGTAGCAGCCCTAAATTGTTCTACAATTGTTTGGATCAAATAGATGATAAAGGACTTTGGTATTCATATCGATTATCCTATTGCTATTCAATGTGATAATACTAGCACCATCAACATGTCAAAAAATCCTGTGATGCGTACAAAGACAAAACACATAGATATTAAGTATCACTTCCTTAGAGAGAAAGTGGTAGAGAAAGAAGTCAAATTGGATTATGTAAGTACAAAGGAATAGCTAG
This sequence comes from Chamaecyparis obtusa, assembly GCA_027943335.1. Taxonomy (NCBI): domain Eukaryota; kingdom Viridiplantae; phylum Streptophyta; class Pinopsida; order Cupressales; family Cupressaceae; genus Chamaecyparis; species Chamaecyparis obtusa. Next base: position 1,060,745 of record BSBK01000049.1, read on the forward strand.
TAGATATATTCACAAATCCCTTACCAAAGGATACTTTTGAGTATCTCAAGGAAAAGTTGGGAATAATTCCCTTCCCTAATTCTGCCTAGAGAAAGAGGAAAGTGCATTAGTCCTCAGGGACTGGTGGATGGTTGACTACTCTACTTCAGGAGTAGTACTAGAGCTTAAATGTTTGGTGTCCTTTTCCATTAATGTCAAAGGGGGAGTAATATATAGTCATGAAAAATAGAAGTAAAGAAGGAGTAATATACTAAGGGGGAGTAGTATTCAGTCATGAAAGCAGTTTAGTTGAGAAAATGGAGAATGTTGAAGAATATTACAGCAGATGGAGGATTCATCCTTGGGGGAGTTTTGATGAGGAAATGGAGAATGTTATAAAAGAATGGCTCATTTGGATTGGTGGTGTTTTTCATTCCATATGTTGCCATCAATGCCAAAGGGGCAGATTGTTGGAGATTTTCTAGTAAGCTAGTGTTGACTGTATGTTTGTCATTGATGACAACATATGGTAAGTAGCATGCATGGAAGACTTATGTAGTAATATTTTAGTATATGTAGCATGGACATGTTATCAGCATGATATCATGGACATAGAGGATAACTGTTAGTATAGACAGTTATGTAGCAGCTTGTGTCAGCAGTGTTATGTGAGTGATTATCTGTACAGTCATCATGGAGCCTTGCACCTTTGGATATGTGATGAAGACATGTTAGTGATGTTACAATCATGGACATGGAGTTTGATGATTAGTAGAAGTGAAGTTATGCATTCGCTATTCACCAGTAGTAGTTTCATGTGTTTATTCAGAAAAGCCGACAGAGATTATATTGGTTCAGGAGTTTCTCTTATCATTTTGGTATGCACCCTTGGATTACAGATTGGAGAATAGTTAAGAATGTTTAGTTAAGAGCGCATGATGTAATTCAACCTGAGGAGAAAGCTTTAGTTAATTTGGTAGAGCCGACAGTGTGTAGCATGCGTCTACATTTATTAATATTGGACATGTCTCAGATTGTGTTGTGTGCTTAGTAGAGCTGACAGAAGTATTATTGGAATATGTTATGGTTTCTCTAATATGATTTCAAGGTGGTTCTAACAAGCCAACTTGATTATATCATTTAGAGGAAAGATATTTATAAGTAGTCATTTGTGATTGCTAAAGTATAGTTTTGAGTTGATTGTGAAGAGTAGAACAAAGTGTGCGAAGTGTTGAGCCATCAGCAGAAGGTCTATGTGACCAAGTAAAGAGTTTATGCTATACATTGAAACTAATCTAGAAAACAAGTCAAAGCACAGTTCACCAAGATCCAGATATAGTGTATATCTGTTATTCAGAAGGTTGTAGCCTTCACCCCTTTGAGCAGTGTGCTCTCGGATAGTGCATCCTCACTCCTAACAGGGTTAATTGTAAAAGACTCCTAACAAGGTCCAACCCTTGATAAGGTCACTGTACTAAATGCATTGTAAAGACAACTCCTAACAGGGTTAAGGATCTTCTAACAAGGATCATAAAACACTAGTGCAGATTATTAGTGGGTGTCAATTCCCACCAGAGTTTTTACCTATTTGGGTTTCCCCGTAACCAAAATATTGGTGTTGTGTTCAAGTGTTCTTTCATTGTGTTTATGCTTTATGTTTAAGTATACTTAATTGGATAAAGAATTGAAACTTGTAGATAACTGATTCACCCCCCCCCCCCCCCCCGCAATATCTCTTGGGACTATTCCTAACACCATCTCGACCTCAACCAATACCTAAACCTAAATTGATAACTCAACCTAAACCTCGACAACAACCTAAGAATAAAAGACCTCGGGAACTTTTGATTACCTTTGATGATTCTTAGACCATTAAAGCTCCTGATGTTCCCCTTTATATTTATGCTAGGATTTCTTGGATACCTACTCCTGGTTGTCTTGTTGATCCTACATCATTAGTCAATGTTATTACTGAAGAAAATCTTTTTATGAAAAATTTGCAATGCGATTCTTATGATACATCTGATGTGTGGATTCAAACTTGTAATGGTTTTCTTTATCCATCATTTGGTTCTATTAACTTGTCGGTTGAACTTTGTGGTAAAATTGTGAACACTACCTTTGTTGTTGTTCCTACTTCTGATCAGTTTCAAGTTAAGCTTGGTTTGCCTTGGTTAAATGCCATGCATGTTGTTGCTTCACCTATCCATAAATGTCTTAAATTTATTCATGATGAAGAAGTGAAGATAGTTAATCATAGTTTATATCAACCTTCTAGGCCCAGGGATTGTGCTACTCTCTATTTCTTTTGGCCTTCATTACCTAATTCATGTCCTTCTCGACCTGATAATCTTTTCCGCTCATATCAAGCCTATAAGCATCGTAAGATTCTCGAATTAAGTGTACCTCTAATGGATATTAATCATGGTCTTTTCTTTTTACCACCTATATCCATGGCTTCTACATATGTTAATCAAGTTCCTACTATTGATCATCCGACTACTGATAATCCTATTAATCTTCCTAAAGAACCTGTAAAGGATCTTGTGATTGTTCCTCCTAGTTCTCAACATATTTCAAGTAAAGAAAAATGTAATCAATCTACTAATGAATGTTGTAAGAAGCATTGTGCTCAAGCTAAAGCTCGTAATTCTATTCTTCAAAATTCTTTACTTTCTTCCAATAAGTCTATGCATGATGTTGTTACTAATAATGATGTTAAGATGCATGATTATGATGATTCTATTTGTATCTTAGATCCTATTTTGATTAATCTAGATGAAGAAGATACTCTTGATAATGTTAATGATGAATATGAGACTATTTACATTGACATTGATTTACCTAATATACTTTCATCACAATTGACACTTACACCTAGTATCGAACATTGTGATTCTCAAGAGGATCCTTGTTTAGAACTGGCTATCATTCCTACTATTTTGGATATAGTCCCTCTTGCGAGTTACCCACCTTCCCTAAATGATATAGAACAAGATGGGGAGAGTAGGTGGCACGCTTGATCGGCTTGTCCTTTATGGTAGCTTTGTTGTGTGTTTGTCTGTTGTATTGTGCTTCTCCCGTAATGTGTTTGCTAAATGTTGTTAGATTCTTTTATACAACCCTTGTTACTTTGTTGGTGCAAGGTGATAAAGGAATCGAACCTATTGTACCATTCCTCTATATGTATCTCTATTCTTCTATATATTTTTTCACGTTATGTTGTAATTGTGCTATTGTTTGTAAATGTTTCCTTGTGTAATCTACTTGGATCCATGACTTGGTAGCACTTATTCTTTTTTGTCTCCAGGGCATGGTCTAAAAATATTCTTCTTTGTATATCTTATGTGATCTTTCCTCCTTTGTGATTGTAGTTCTACTTTCTTTGGGGAATGATGTCAATTCATTTGCAATAATATCATATATATATTATCTTATGATCATACTGACCCCACGACGGGTAGATCCCTTATGTGTTCTTTGTATGTGTATACACTTAAAAATGGCTTCATTAATTAATTAAATATTTATTATTTAATTGATATTGACTTGATAAATTAAGTAAATATTTATTATTTAATTAATAATTATTTCTTCTATTTATTAAATAGATTATTCAATTTATTTAGTAAATTCATTATAGTCTATTCCTCTATCCTAAGTCTTCTAATTAGTCTTATTAAAGTGATTTAATTAAATATACAATCAACTAAATATGACTAAGTCCCCTAGTCCACCTCACTTACCTAGTCACCTGACACATCACTTTGGCTAAAATAAATAATTATTATTAATTATTTATTGGTAATTATCCTCACCCACACATGTCCTATTCTTAAGGGCTATGTGGCCTCATAGGACTTGGTCTCATGACCACATGTCCTCTCTTAAACCAAGTCAAGAGACATGCCCTATTCCTAAGGGGCTTCTTAAGCCACCTCTAAGGGTCAAAGGTGACTCATGGGACACTTGTACCAAGAGTCCTCATGAGGAAAAAGTCCTTCCCTCTTCCTCGCTTTGGTCTTTGTGAGACACTTGACATGTGTCTTTCCCTTCCACCTTGTTCTTCTTCATGTCAATGTGAGAGGAACATCATCCCTATTCTTTCTCTCACATTCCAACTACATCCCCCTTTCTCTCAACTCCTTCAACCAAGTCAATCCTAGCCCTATGATCTTCCACCTTTCATTCTCCATCGTAGGATTGTGCCACCTAGGCTTAGATCCTCCAAAACTCTATAAAAGGACCCTCATTTCCCCTTTATGAGCTAATAGGTATTTTTTGGTAATCAAGCATTCAAGCAATCAAGTAATCAAGTATTTCAAGAGCATCTCATTCACCATATTTGCATAATTAGGCTTTAGTTTTTCATACATTCATCATCGATCTCCACACTTTGGTATCATCTTGGGCAAGAGGCTTCATTTGGAAATCTAAGAGCTCAACATCCTCAAGAAATCAAGGCTGGGAGGGCAATGGAGACAAGCTACATGGTAGGTGAAGGTAAAACCTTGTTTTAGCTTCATTTTTAGTGTATTCTTCATTGTTGTTTGCTAATTAGTTTGATTTATTAATCTTAGAATAGTTAATTTATCATTTAGAGTAGTTAGACATCTAATTTGCATACAGTATGTTTATGTGATATTGCCCTTGATTTGTCTTCGTTTGGGGGCACCTCGTAGTGGAAATGTAATCAATGGAGTTGTTTATGTTTCCGTTAAAGCCATTGCTCCTATTAAAGTGTTAGCAATGAATTTAACATGGGGGCATACGCTCTGCTCACCTATTGCACACACACACTTTTCAATACACATATATTATTTTTCAAGATACTTTTCTCCCTTTCTGGATTAGTGACTAATCCTTAAAGCATGGATTTATATTTTAGGATCTCATGATCCCTCCAATTTCAAATTTTTGATCCCTTAAGGTCGGAGGTGTCCTTAAGACTAGATCACTTTTGCTTTTTGGGTTTACTCTTATGGAATAGAATATTCCTAAGAGTGAATCCTTGATGGGTTGACTAGTAAGTAGCCACATTCACTAGGCGGTTCAATTCCATCTTTCCAATTGTGTTGTTTCTTTGTGTGGTTCACAATGGGACATAAGTTCTCATTGGGCGAGATAATCTCTCTCTCTCTCTTCTCTCTCTTATTGTGATCTTGGAGTTGATGAAGACTTGATTCCCTGGGGGCTTTAGGTTTCCTTTGTCCCTTTGATTACGATAAGATTATCTTTTCATTATGATCTCCTTTACCAAGAGTTTGCATCGAGTCCATACTCTTGCTAAAGTGGGGGCTTAATGTATCATCTTAAAATGGAAGCACTTCTATGATAAGAGCATTTAGCCCTCTAATTAAGTGGTATGGGGTCATATCAAGTGCTTTGATTGGGTCTTTGTATGGATCTGGCTATTTCCCCCACTGTTCTGCTTCTCTCTCCCTATTTCCAACCTTATTTCTGGCAACTTTCTCTGAGAATCTGAAGACCTTGACTTTCTAGGTCAAGGATGACCTAGTCCCTAACCTAGGTCAGGGATGACCTCATCCTTGACCTAGGGAAGAGACTACCTCATCCCTGACCCCAGGTCCAATTTTCAAATTCCAAAAGTTTCAGGATGTCGAGTTTCAGAAAACTTTATTTTCCCGCTTTGGGGTCGACTATTTCGGGTTTCGGAATGGTAAACCCTTAAATTTCATTTAATCTAGGTTCATTTATAGGGGTTAAGGTTAATTTTGATTTAATTCTCCAATGTCAGCCTTCTCTAGGAGTTTTTGCCCTAGATCACTATAAAAGGAAGCCTTCCTCTCTCATTTTCTCCATCAAGTTTTTGTGAGAACATCCACAATCAAGCAATTTCATGATCAAGAGCTCTCAAGTGCAAGTAAGCAAGAAGGAGAAGGAAAGAAAGCAAGCATTCATTTCTCTTCAATCCAAGCATTCAAGCATTCAAACATTCATCAAGGAGATCCATTGTTAGCTATTGAAGGATTCAATCTCTTTGGATCCCCCTTGAAGATTTTCTCCATCCACGTTCATCCAAGCCTCTTCCTATGCAAAGATACATTCAAGATTGGTGTCGAAGATCTAATGCCATTGATTTGAGACATCCTACATATTTCTACCTTCATTTTGAGAATCCCTACGTGTGGATTCAAGGATTTGAATCCCCTACAAGGACTTCAACATAAGCAAGGTGAATAGTTCCATTTACTTTGTTTATGCATATTACAATTTCAATTCAATTTCAAGATTAATTCCTAAATTGGGGTTTGACCAAGGCAAACCCCCCATCCAAATAATAAAAACCATTTTTCTTGTAGGTACAGGTATAGGACAATGAATTGAAGTGCAGATTTGGATACCCTTTTCGGTGAACTTCTGAGATCTACGAACAAAATTTCCGTCGAAGATGATCTTTAGTGAGGGGTAGGATCCTGCCCCGGGGTAAGACCTTGCCCCGCTATCTGGGTCAAGGATGACCTGACCTCAAAAGGATAAAAATTTTCTAAGTTTTCTCTATCTTAGCATTTCCAGTCCAGAGTAGGTTGCAGAATTTCCTGAAATTGTGCACAGACATCAGAAATCATTATTTTCTAGATTTACCCTATTTTGAGGTTAGTATCTGCCTTCTATTCATTTAAGATTTCAAGTACATACTTTCTATAGTAGATTATAGGATTTTCTCATTTCTTCATGTTCTCCATTGTTGATTCAATTATGCATTGATCACTTCTTTGTGATTAATCCATTTGGATCTCTCCTTTTGGCAATTTGGATTAAGGATAAGTCCTCTATTCCCCCTTTGCATATCACATTACTGTATCTACCAATATTCAACCCCATACACACATAATTACCCTATTCATTTTGGTAAACAAATATTTCATATCATTCAGTTTGGTATCTTGAATACCACTAGTTAAATTGAGGATAGTTTCCTTGGGCTTGTTTGTAGATGTATCAACTATGCCATCATTCACCACATGTTTTTTTTTGTTCCATGATTGTGATTTACTCTTGTATTTGTCATTGTTATTATTGTGGGACTTATCTTTGTTTAAACTAAGTTCACCCTTCTTGACTAGAAAGTCCTCAATTCACAGGGCGCTTTCTATCACCGTGTCAAATGTGGCAAAGAGTTTCTTTCTAAGCTCATAGTGTAGTTCAGGAACAAGGTTATTGACAAAAATGTCAATCTTCTCAGTTTCAAGGATTTGTCAAGGGTAACGTGAATAAAGCTTCCTCCATCGCTAAATGAAATCCACAAAGGATTCCCCTTGGTGTTGCTTGATATTACATATATCTAGAATTGCAAAAGCATGTTGAATGTTGTAAGAGTATTGTTGAATGAATCTTTGCACTAGTTGGTCAAATGACTTAAGTGGAGGAGATATTTTAGTGAGCCACTCCATATATTTCTCACTGAGACTCCTAGAAAAGAGTCTCATAAGGTAAGTGGGTTCATGCAATAATTTCATACTTAGTGCACAAAACTCTCTAACATGGTCATGAGGATCTCCACTACCATCATACTTGTCATATTTTAGAAATTCAACTTTTTGAGGGAAATGAGGCATGTATAAATCCTTATCAAAGGGAAATGAACATATAGCCTTGAGTGAAAAGGATGTCCTTGGTTGTTCCTTCTCTTTGTCCAAGCATATCATGTGCTTCATCATCTCTTCCATTTGTTTCTTTACAAAATCTATTTCAGATGGCTCCTATCTTTTTATCAAGCCATCAACATCAAAGTTGTGAGGTAACTTGACCCCTTGTGAAGATAAGTGCATGAAGTATATATCTTTATCTTGATTCAAAGTCATTTTCATGAGCCTTTGCAAACATTTGTCTTGTTGGAATTTGAGGATCTCTTCCTCGATTATCTCATCATCTGAATCATCACTCTATGAACCATGTGAAACATGTCTAGTATGTTGAGAGTCATGTCGTGAGTTATGATGACCAAATTTTTGGTTCAAATTTTCTTTATGTTCTTGTCCAAAGTGTTTGTCTCCAAATTATTTCAAAAATTCTCAATCCTTTGATTTCTTTCTTCCATGGTTAGAGTGTAAAAATTATTGTTTTATGACCTAGGCGAGGATAATGTAGACCCACAAGAGGTTCTAGTAAAGGGATCAAAACCCCAAGGTTCAGGTTCTCTTCTAGGTAATTTGTCAAAGTTTTCCTTAGGTTGATTTCCTTGGCAGATTTGATATCTAGTTGTAGCTGGCATGAAAGAATATTTTCAAGAGCTAAATAGGATGAGTTAGGATGACTTGATTTTCAAACTAGGTAAGCAAACTGTCCACTTGTCCAAAGTGAAAAAGCATAAAGTGAAAGAAAAGATAACTCGCCACAAGATGTCCAAGTCACGGGTAGATTTCCCTATGCAAGACACTTGTGAAAAAGAAAAGATAAGATAAAAACATCCAAAAGAGATGAAAAAAAAAAAGAGTGGAAAAATGAACCGTCTACTAGCCAAGAGTGTAGTAAAGAGATACAAGTAATCTTTCTTTAGCTAAAGGCAATTCCTAACTTGCTAGAATGTACCAAATGTTGGAAAGTTGGCTATACTAATGTATATGACTTAGTATAGTGTTGTCATTATGGAAAAAAAGTCATATAGCAGTTTGGAGTCAGCGCACTTGATGGGAAGATCAGAAATCAGCTAAGTGTTGAAGACTGGACAATGTACAGAGTTCCTGAAGCTTAGAGCATCAGCGCACATGCGTATAATCGCATTATGGTATGTGCCCTAGAAGATAAGTTGGCTAGACTATATTCATGCTTAGTCTATGAGTGCATGATCAGATATGCAAGTATGAGAAAGATACAGACAGTTGAAGGTACATAGCTAGTGTGTGCCAAAGAAGAACAAAGTAAGTAGCCGACTGTTAGCATTTTGAGTTGTGGTTATATTCTAATGATGTAAAGGCTATGCACCTATTGTAATTAGGTATTCAACATGTATATATTTTTTTTTGTAAACATGCTTGAGCCAATTCATTTGGAAGCATTGTATGTAATAGGTTTAAGGGCCGACCTAGTTGTTTATTTTGTATGCGCATATAAATATGAGATGCGCCCATTATAATTTGATTTGAAGTGTATAGAGAGTTGTGATAAGTAGAGAAGAAGTGTGCAAAGAGACTATAATATGTATTAGAGCTTTGCAAGAGGTCAAAGTATTAGCGCATCAAAGGAACTGATCTAACAAGCAGTGTCACAGTGATAGTTCATCCAGTAGATATAGTATGTATCTAAGATCAGAAGGTTGTAGCCTTCACCACTTGAGCAGTGAGCTCTAGGACAATGCATCCACTCCCCTAAAAGGGACTATTTTAAAAGACTCCTAACAGGGTCTGACCCTTGATAAGGTCTACTATACTTAATGCATTGTAAAGAAACTCCTAACAGGGTTAAGGATCCTCTAACAAGGATCATAAAACACTAATACAGAATATTAGTGGGTGTCAATTCCCACCAAGGTTTTACCTATTTGAGTTTCCTCGTAACCATATTGATGTTATGTGTTGATTTCATGTTTCATGTTTATGTGGATGTTCATTTTAGTACTTAATCATTTAAGTTCAATTTAAAGAATAAGTAAAAAGATAAAATACAGTGAACACTTATTCACCACCCCCCCCCCCCTCCTCAGTGTTCACATTCCTAACAATTGGTATCAGAGCTCTAGTCCTCAGTACAGAAGTTTAACCACTTGAGGAGATCATGAACAAAGAAAAAATGGAACATCTGAAAAGAAATCTTGAAGCTACTCTTGAAGACCTGGACAAATCTGAAAGAGAAACTGAAGAACTAAGGGAAAAACTCAGTGATGCTTAATTAGTCATCAAAAGGCTAAGGAAGGATTTGAAAGAATGCTCTACCAATGATCTAGGAACAATGGTCAAGAATCTTAATGAAGAAAATATATCCTTAAAAGAACAACTTGAATAATTTGATGATAAGCTGACTAATAATCAAGAAGTCTATGATGAACAAGTCAAAGAGAACCTTCAACTGAATGAAGAATTGAGGCAAGCAGACATGGAAATCTTGGAGCTAAGAAATAACAAGGAAATCTTGGAATCTAAATTGAAAGATGCTAAGAATCACATTGATATATTACACACCAGTTTTGATTTACTAGAATCTTAGTTGTATGCAAGAAGAGCCAAAGGAGATACTAGTTGCATTGGATACAATGAAGCACAAAATCAGATTGACAACATGCGAGCAAGAATGAATGCACAAAAAGACTCTACTGATACTAAGAAGACTAAAGATCAAATTAAAAATAATGGTGAACCACCTAAGAATGAGCGCAAGCCAGTAGACCACACTTGTTATGCATGTAACAAGCATGGACACATAGCAAGGAACTATACAAAGGTAAGACCTTTCAATGGTTATTGTTATTCATGCAATAAATTTGGTCAGAGAGCTATGAATTGCAAGACAAGTCAAAAGAATAGGACTCATAATCAAAGAAATCAGAATCAATCAAATGTAAGAAGTTCTCAGAATGTTACATGTCAGATATGTAACTATAATGGTCACTCAGCTAAATAATGTAAGATGGTGACTCATGTCAATGCGTTGAGGAATATAAAGCCTCCAGTCATTTGTCACTCTTGTAACAAGGCTTGACACATCTTAAAGTTTTGTAGATCAAGGACACAAGGTCAAGAAAGCTCTAAAAAGACTGAAGAACCAGTATTGGATCCCAAAGGAGAAGTCAAGTTTGTGAAAGCCTCAGAGAATGCAAACATGATTTGGTCAGAAGAAAAGAAGGATAAGGTTGATGAGTATGTATTGGATGCATCTACAGTATACTCACCCTCTACATCTAGATGAATGGCCCTCAAGGTCATAGGGGGAGCTAATTTAGCTCTAGACCCCTACGTAGCTAGTATACTCACTCTCTGAGTATGCGCCTTTGGACTTAAGATTTTGGAGACTAAGAGAACCTTCGTGCAAGAGCGAGAGAACCTTCGTGCAAGAGTGCACTAGCTAATTGTTTGCAGAATGAAAGATAGAAATTTCCAAGTGACAACCTGGTTTACGCGACAAGCATTAATGGTAGAATTTCTACTTTAAAGTACATAGAAGTTAGAAGATCTCTCATTGCATTTGAATTAAGAGCGATTGAAGACCAGAAGAGCCTTAGTAGTTGATTGAGAAGGATTGTAGTTTGATTGTTCAAGTGATTTGTTGTGCATTTGATCAGTTGCGGAAACCCTAGTTCGTCGCGTCGATTCAGAATCTCTTGGAAGCCTTTGTGAAAGCAATATACAAGTAAGTGATGGCTACTCTTATAGTATTTGATGTTACAGAGAAGAAAATATATGTGTTTAAGACGCATCCATTTAAATCTACCCTAGATGACTTAGAAAGGGCATTCTCCCACACGCCTATGCGCATTATGCATGTTGAGGACATTAGGGCATGTTAGAGATTTTTCTTGTAGGGTCAAACTTGGCAATGATATAAGCTTGATTCTCAATTTAAAGGACTCTAAGTTTGCAAGAAAAGCCTAATTGATGAGGATTGGATAAGATCCTCCTTCTACTTTGAGCTCCACAGGACTCAAGCGGATATTGCCTATAAAGATTTACTATGTTTCAAGTAAATATTCAAATGGTGGATAGGGTCTTCACTACTATGCTATTGTGTTATTCCAAACTACTTCAATGAAAGATGATTCTGTAAACAGCTTAGAACATCCTGATACAGAATATGACAAATGAAACTACAAATGTAACAGCATGAACAATGGGATAACGATATGGATCCTTCTTTTTATGAGTACAACTCAAGGAAGGTTAACCTCTGATTCTCTCTCCAAGGAATCAATAATCTGAACTATATCACCAGAATACAGTCCTTTCACAATATGCATGAACTTAAAAAATAAATAAAAGAACTGGTAATGATTATTTTGTGCTTGATGACAGAAAGATGACATATAACAAACATCCAGCCAGTGCCTATTCCATTGGGCAAAAGATTCTGAATATAAATCCACATGAAGATTTCAAAGAAACACAGTAGGATGCCTTACAAACTACATGCAATCTGGATAGGATGTCTTACAAACTATCATGTCAATCCTATGTTGCTATCATCAAAATCCTAACACATATGTCTACTCTCTGAAATTTCATATGAGGATTTAATCATTTCCTTGAAAGAAACTCACAGGCAATTAGATTAGTTGCCTTACAACTAGTATGTTTTAAATGCCTTACAAATGAAACATACAAGAATAAAACACAAAGCCAAAAGACAATAACCATGTAGGATAGAAATTGCACTGTATCTTATTGAAAATGAGCCTGTCTCAATACATACAAAGCTTGAAATTTCTAGAATTTAGACACAGGACTGAGAAATTTGCTCTACAGCAAGATATTCAATATTCACCATTTAGGGGTTTGCTCACAACAGAGCAACCACAGGAACTGAAACGAAAAAAGGAACAGGAACTAAGAACGCTTACAACTGAGAAGAGAAGAGAATAAAAAGAAGAAGAAACCCTAAAATCTGTACTTGACCAACACTTGTTCATTCTGCAATCTAATCTCATAGCCTTCTCTTTTCTCTGAAAATTTGATCTTCTTGGGCACCTCCAAAATCTGAAAACATCTATCCTTTTTTGCATAAAATCTGCTCATTTACTGGAAATCTAATTAATTTGTCCTTTGCTCTTCCTTGAAATGTGATTTAGTCTTTTGTACCCTCTTTTCCTATCACCATGCAATTCTGATTCATTCCTCTGTCGGATTTACAAAATCAATCAATTTTGGAAGAAGAAAAATCTCCCCAAAATCTGGTTGTGGATTAAAAGTCTTTACTGCTCTCAGCAACTTGATCTAATTTGATTCTAATTGCCATCATTGCATCCGTCATCTTTTGGCATTTCCGAAAACATATTATACTGTCATATTTTGATAAAAAAATAAATCTCCCAAGCATTTTCCCGTGAACAACTCTGTCATTAAAAATTTTCAAAATTTCTCTAATGTTTCAACTTTATGATTTTTAAATCTTTTATAACTTTTAAAATTTGCACATGCCACCAGAACTTGCCACTTGTCACCATTTCATTGGATGCTCGGACAAACTCACCTTTAACCTCAGACCATCTGGAGATCTGGAGACTACATGAATCTCTAAGTCTCAAAAACATTTCCTTAACCATGGTTTCATTTAGAGCCTTGGAGAAATCCCTTTAGTCTCTAGATCTCTGAATAGTCATCTGGAGATTCTCATAATGATTTCCTCTTTTCATGTTTCTTTATGAGATTTGGAGACTTCCTTTAGTCTCTAGATCTTTGAATAATTATCTAGAGATCTGGAGACTTGGAGATTTGGAGACTAAGTCTCCAAATCTCAGAATAATTATCTAGAGATCTAGAGACTTGGATATTTGGAGACTAAGTCTCCAAATCTCAGAATGAGCTTTTTCCTTTGTGAGACTTAGAGACCTCTTGACAAGTGTCCCCTTTTTTGCAAAATTTCTTCTAAGCCCACTGGCACAGAAAATGAGGTGGACGCACAAACCTGGAAAAGCATAGCTTCCAACACTTTGATTTACTTCGTATGTTTGGAGCATTCCATATAAACACTTCAAATTTTGAAATTGGGAGCAATGTGGGACTAAACTTTATGAAGCATTGCTGATTTTTTATGGCTGCTAGTACTCAGAGGACCATAAATTTTAATTTTCAAACTGAATTTTTCTATAAAAAATTATTGTACAATGCACACATGGTCGTCTCAAACATATGTAAAATTCAGCTCGACCCAGTTTGTATTTTTTGAGTTATGATAAAAAAACATGACTGGAAATCTGAACAATGCACACTCAGAGAATATTGACAATCTGTAAATGGAATGGCTCTGGCAAAGTGACTAAACAGGCACATGGGGAGCTGAAAATTGGCATGATGACTCATTCCCATGTCTACAACATGATGTAATCACTGGCACATTACAATCAATCTCTGAGAAAAAGATACAATCATCCAAACAGGGCCTTCGACTAAAGTATGCAACTGATCTGCATCAAATTATTAGAAACTGCAAACGGAATGGGCTTAGCAAATTGGCCAAATGAACTCATCATGGCTTGAAAATTGAAACACAAGGAATATTTGACCACTGAAATATGATGCAAAAGGAATTTTCTCAATTTGGTCAAATGGTCAAAAGTTATAATCAGTCAAACAAGGCCACTGTACTATGTTTGACACTTAGGCAGAATTGTGTAATTTGACACTTGCTCAAAATGGGACTTCACTGAATGATTCGAGATGACAAAATAGCATCATAAGATGCATGCACATACTAAATGAAGTGTGTTAAACACCTGGGACACCTCATAGGCTTCAAAATGACAGTCGGGTACATATGCATGAAAAGCAATTAAAGGGCTTCAAACTGCAAAATTTAACATGGTACTCAAAACCCATGTTACATTTTTTAGTACCAATAGTGGCTCTGACTATGAACGTATTCCCCATGCGGGTATGCAGAGAACCTTCAAAATCTCATGGTTGAAGGAGACCACCCTGAAACTTCAAATCAAACTTTATCTCTTTCTTTTCTCAAAACTTCAAATAAGAACCCTTCTAGAACATCTTTATTGAAAACAAGAAAACTACTCCTACTATGTACAAATGATGGCCCTGAGTCATCGAAATTTTTTCAAAACTTCTTACCTCTATCATATACCTAATTTTCATTTCTTTCTTCTTGAGGTAAGCTGGGCATTTTATTCCCATTTGTTTCACTAAGCATATCAACACTTTCAATCAGTTCATTAAGCGAAACAAAATAACTATTTTCATTTTCATAGTGTACACGCTAAAATGGTGCACTTCTATGAACCATTACATGTAAGGTTGCTCAAAAATGAGGCCTCACAAAGCGGCGCATAGCTCTTTATGTATGAAGTTGCAAGATTGAAAATTGCTCTCAGTTAGAGCTATGAACTCATGACCTTGCTAGTCAACCACACAATGAGAGATTCACAACGAAGACAAGGGCAACAATGCCAATATCTCCAAGAATCAAGTATGCAATGCAATGCAAGCTATATTAGTATACAAATTACTCTATGAAAATGCAAGTACAAATTATGCTATGAAAGGAAAGAACAAGTATTACCAAGCCTTCATATTTAAGCTATGTGAGTTACTCTATTGCATAAAAGGAAACTAAGCTAATATGCCATGATCATGCAAACTAAGCAAAGGAAATATGCAACTAAATGATGTAATAAAATGAAGCAAGTCTTCAATATCTTCAAAAGCTCCAAATGCACCTAAAACCTCCAGCATAACATTAGCATAAAAATATGGTATGCAAATGGAAGAGAGAGCTTTCCTTTTATAAAGAATGCAAAGGAATGGACCGTTGAGATTAAGAGGCAAAAAGTCTTAATCAGCGGTGGAGCTTGAAAGAGGAGCAATCCATGTGCACAAGTATCCTCCAATAGGAAAATAGGAGTTGACTTTATGTCCATATGAGACAAAAAGTGCTTTTTCTTTTTTTATAAAATAAGAATGGTGCTTTATTTGTGCAACTTAAGATAAGAGGAAAAGGTGGAGCTTTTTATTTAAATAAAAGGGGAGGAAATATTCATTTTAATCAAATAAAGACTTAGGATAAATGATTAGCCCATAGGATAAAAATCTAATATATGATCGAAATTAAGACTTGATCAAGAAATTGATAATGTTGAAAATATTGATTATTGATCAAAATGATTCAAGGTTGATAAATCAAATAAATGGGGCCCAAAGTCTAGGCGACCATTTTTGGGTGCATACATTTGCCCCTCTTTGACTAATATGTGATCGATTTGGGAACACATGTAGTCAAAGAATGAAGTTGAAATGTGAGATCGATCTGCGATCACGAGACAACTCAGATATGAGGTCGATTCGAGATCACATCTGAACAAAGCATAAACAATGGCCTTTGAACATGAGGTCGATTCGGGATCACATTCAAAGTAAGAGATAAGAATCTCAAATTTGAGCAAAAGCTCACAAAAGATGTTTGAATCAAAAAAATCAAGAGAATCAGGGATGAGAATCCCATAGGTACTGCCCCCTCGGAGTCAAAATCGAAATCATAGAGGAGAACAGTGAATTGATAAAGATTTGATCAAATGAGAATGAAATCATAATCGGATGCAAAGGTCAATAAGTTAACCATTAAAACATGCCCCAGCTTGACTGAGAAAGATGCAGTCAAGCATGAGAAAGGAGTGAATTGAATGAAGATGAATGAAAGACTAGAAGTTTGGAAGACATGGAAATGAAGAAATGACGATGTCCCAACAAAGATCGAAGGATTAGGCCTCAAAAGATGTAGCCAACTGCGCAGAAGAAGGGAAAAAATTGAAACGTGATTTTGACTATCAAGATGACCTCAGATTTCAATTTCGAGTCCGAAAATAGATCCAGGACGTCGAAATTAGCTAGGGGTGCAATTTTTGCGCAATTTCAAGGTGTTTTGAAAATGAGGTCAAAAAGTCAAAATGCTATAAAAGGGGTCAAAATGTCATTTTCAAAAATCATTTGACTTTTAGTGATTTGAGAATTTTGAGAGCTTTAGAGAGAGAAAATGGCCCAGCAAGCAGGAGTTCCCGTCCACAAGCATCGATTCAAGCGCGCCCGGTTGCACAACCGGCCACCACACTATCCTGCCCCGGTATGTTTTCGAAAAATTCGAGCTTTTTGAGTCATTTTTCGCATTTAATACCTTTTTTAGCACGTTTTTCAAATTTTTAAAATTTTAAATTTTTTAATTAGGTGATATATTGCGTGATACTTTAGAAGTATCGCGCCCTTTGGGGAGAAGTGTCGCGCGATACTTCGCGGGTCCCCAAAGTATCGCGCGACCATAGGCACCCATATCGCACGATACTGAGTGAAATATCGCATGATACCGGGCAAAGTATCGCGCGGCCTAAGGTATATCACCCCACTATAGGGAGAAGTATCGCGCGATACTTCTCCAAAAAATAGTATCGCCCAAGTTAAAAATTTGATATTGGACGCATTTTTGAGCAAAAATGACATGGGTCCAGACAATGTTACATTTTAGAGATGTTTTATACTAATTTTTAGACATCCATCATGAGATGTGCTTACAAATGGTTTGGTTTTTTGGCTTGCAGGAGGTCTTTCCGGTGCTGATCATCAGAGTGTCGAAGGTGACTGGGTTGCAGTGTGTCCGAGATCTGGATGATCCGAGCAATGCCGATATCAGGGCCATGGGATTCTAGTATTTATTGAGATATCCTTACATCAGAGCTGACCATGGGTTGTTGACTGCTCTTGCCAAGAGATGGCATAGTGAGCACAACACCTTCCACCTACCTACCGGAGAGGCATCCATTACGCTGGAGGATGTCTACAGGATCCTATGAGTGCCATGTCATAGCGAGCCTGTGAGTATAATCATGTTTTAAAATATAATCATAAATGTAATATTTTCATATGATGAAAACTGACATGATTTATTCATTGGCACAGGTGTACTATGATCAGGATGCCACTGAGGGGTGCCGACTGATCCAGGAGATGTTCCATGATGTTACGATTCTGGACAGGCATGTCAGCTGGGAGAGGCTGATAAATGACTTTGGCAGAGATTATCCAGTGCCATGCATAGTGGCGTCTATCATTTCGCAAATCCTGATGACTGACCGCAGTCAGAAAGGTTTCCCGCTTAGATGGGCTAGATTACTGTGGATTTGGTAGGTAGGCCACGTCAGATGGCATGGGGTCCTTCCATATTGGCAAAGATGTATCACGAGCTATATGAGATCGTATATAGGGACGGTCAAATTTGGGCTTGCGGTGCCATCCAAGCACAGGTGTGGGCTTAGGAGCACATCGCTGTGGTGCGCCCTAGAGTTCAGCTGAGGGAGAGGAGGTACCCCTTTATCTACAGGTACCTAGGATTCATATCACATGCCCATACTAGGGATGTGACATATTATAGAAGAATCCTAGATGAGATAGCCTCTTTCACATGGAGGCCATACAGGGAGGTGGAGGTCTGGGGAGATGCAGCCGATGAGCTGAGCTATATGATGTGCACTCGGCCACTAGTAGGTCGATATGCCAAGATAGTGGAGAGATTTTGTATCACGCGGGTGTGGCGGCAGTTTGGGAGGCAGCAGCGAGTTTCGACAGAGACTACTACATATGCCAGGGCTAGGGATGAGGAGGGTCATGGGTGGCTACCCATGTTAGACTATCAGCAGGCTACCGCAGAGACAGTGAGTATCAGGAGTGAGCCCTGGGAGTATTTCTCAGATGTGGCAGATGCGAGGGCCGATGCAGCATACAGGGCAGAGCGGTGGAGGGCATCATTCCCTCAGTTTATGATACCAGATGCACAGGTACCAGCACAAGGAGGAGACAGAGGAGATGACGGGGAGGACGGAGGAGACGAAGGGGATGGAGGAGATGGCGGGGATGGAGGAGATGGAGGGAGGGGGAGAGGGAGGAGGATGGAGAGAGGAGAGGGATCAAGATCAGGTGGCCAGAAATAGTCACGGGGACAGAGATCATCGACGCCTGAGGATGAGGCAAGACCAGCTCGCTGGCAGGCAGAGGTACAGCAGGACCAGCCTGCGGGTGGAGATGAGCTGAGAGCGAGGATACAGGCTCTCGAGGCTGAGATGTAGCAGCTCTAGATTACTATAGCAGTAAGAGACCAGTAGTTACTAGATCTAAAAGCGGAGCGAGATCAGCAGATAGCCGATCTCAGGGTAGAGATAGCACATCGTGAGGCGATGGCACAGGCAGATGCGCTAGAGATCCGATGGGAGTCAGCAAGAGCAACATATTATCACGGACTCTACCTTCAGGCCGTCCCAGAGGGTGAGAGAGCACCATCATATTCTCAGAGGGTAGAGGTATCAGATGCGGTACTTGATAGGAGAGCCATGCCTCCTCCACCACCACGAGCTCCTCACGAGAGTGGTAGCGAGTCCTAGGATTAGGTCTTAGGTTGATAGATGTTTAGACATATCTTGAGACATTGATTATGGGATCCCATATTATATATTGTATCATGACATTGATGTATATATGAGATTACTAGATGTTTGATTGTATCATGTGTTTATGTCTCTCTTGTGATGGATGTATCAGTTTATGTATATTATCTTATCATTTTGCTCAAAAATGCTTATGCTTATGTATGTTCTCTCTCATAGATATATGTTTAATTCTCATGTGTATGATATATACTCATGTTTCTGGAAATGACAGTTGTGATATAGATATGATAATATGATTAACCCCTTGTGATGAACAGGAACAGGTTCGAGATGAAAAAGACAAGGAGTGAAAGACATGATCAAGAAGAAGGAAAGGTGAGCGTAGTCGACTGACAGGTCCACGTAAGATGAAAAGGAGAGCTCTCTCCATATGCAAGAAATGCAAAACTAGACTATCATGACCCTAAAAAAATGCAAGCTACTATGAAAGTGGTTGACTTGCAAGGTCACAACGCTTATAGACATCTAATTATCATCATCGAGCGTTATTGGTAGCGTCGTAAGATCATACAATGCACACTAGCATAACTATGTGGATATGAATATGATCTTTATCAGATAGAAATGTGGGAATCGCACCTAGGCATCAAAGACATGCAGTGAGATTACCTAAGTTTGGTATGGCGAGATTATGCTTGTATCAAGACACATGAAAATCAAGATAGCTAGAAGCATGCACTCGCATAAAACAGTCAAGGATAATACCTTGTCAATCCATAGTGTCAAGTAGGACCAGCATAAATGCTCATGACAGTTAGGATCAACAAACTATACCCATAAGCAGATAAAGAAATAAAACATGTTCTCATGCCCTCAGTCTTCTAGCTATGCATCATCAAAAACTTCTCAGGGAGAGACCACTCATCAAAGAAATCCTCATAGACAGCACACAAAGAAAAATAAAGCCAATATATCTCAAGCGAGTTGATTGTTTAAGTGCGTGTGTGTAGGTCATAGAGTCAAACTTTGAGTATCCCACCTACTGAGTGAGAGATATCGCATCATACAAGACTGTTGGGTAAGACACCTGATAAGTGTTAAGAAACACTCGACACAAGGGTAGTCTTGAAAAACACTGTTTGGGGTGGTGTTGAAAAACACCTGTTGTGAAATGCCCCAAGAGACAAACGCACCTAAAAGACCAATGCTAATAGTTATGCCCCCTAGACAAAGACAAAGACAAATTCCAGACTAAGCCAAATAAGGTCAAGACATGATGGAAAGTGGCTAAGTGTTGAGGACGCATGCTAACAAATAAGGGTGCAAAGGCCTCAAGTAGCGCTTGTTTCTAGGTTTTCACCACTTGGATTTTTTGCAATTTTATTTTTTTTTCATTTTTTTTGTATTTTTGCTACCAAGGCGCTTGTTTCCAGGTTTTCACCATGGCACATTTTTTTTTTTTTTTGAATTTTTTAAATTTTTATTTTTTTTTTTAGGACTTTTTATGCTTTTTAGGATTTTTTCAGCATCATATATCAATTTTATTTTTTTTGTATTTTTTTAAGGATCAATAAGTATGTACAAAGGATGCCCCCGAGACTGAAACGGGCATCAAGGATAGAACTTCTTAAGGTGCACAATGTTGATGGGATCAGGGAGTTGTTCTCCATCAGGATCTGACAGTAAATACGCACCGGTACCAAAAGCAGCTGTGATGACATATGGTCCAAGCTAGTTAGGTTCAAACTTGCCCTTTTGTTCTCTGTTCTGTTGGTTCTTAGGGTTCTCTCGCAAAACAAGATCACCTATTTAAAATTCTCTAGGGCGAACCTTCTTGTTGAATGCCTTGGACATACGCTTCTGATACACTCTCATATGATCAAAGGAAGCCTTACGCTTCTCATCTAGAAGTTCTAGTTCCTGTAACCTCATGGCGCGGTAATCCTCATCTATAATCAAACCTTTGAGTGAGACTCTAAGTGATGGTATCTCGACTTCTAAAGGCAATACTACTTCAGCGCCATAGGTAAGAGAAAAAAGAGTGGCTCCTGTAGGTGTGCGAATGCTTGTTCTGTAAGCCCATAGTGCTGGATTGATTTGTAAGTGCCAATCCCTACCATTCTTGTGCACTGTCCTATGAAGAATTTTAAGAATGGTTTTATTAGAGGCTTCTGCCTGTCCGTTTCCCTGTGGAAAATAGATGGAGGACCAATGTTGCTTGATTTTAAACTTTTTGCATAAATGTTTTAGGTCCTTATTCTTGAATTAACCTCCGTTATCAGTGATAATCTCAAAAGGCACTCCAAATCAGCAAATAATATGATTCAAGATGAACAAAGAGATAGCCTTCCCTGAAGCAACAGAAAGTGGCACAGCTTCCACCCATTTTGTGAAGTAGTCAGTGGCAGTAATAATGAACTTATGTCCCCCTGATGAGTTGGGATGAATCTGCCCAACTAGATCAAAGGCCCAGCGCTGAAATGGTCAATGAGAAACAGAAGGAATCAACTCCCTACTTGGAGCATGAATCAGGTTTCCATGTTTCTGACATTTTTCACATGACTTAGCAAAGGCTACTTTGTATATCTGCATTGTGGGCCAATAATATCCCACCTTAAGCAACCTTCGGGCCTTGGCAAGACCATTAGAATGTCCACCACAAATGCCCTCGTGGATGTCAACTAACGCTTGGTTGGATTCCTCCTTTTCCAAGCACCTAAGGAGTGTCCCATCTAAACCCCTCCTATATAAATCACCAGAGATAAGGGTGTGGCAAGAGGCGTTACGGATGAGGTTTCGGTGTTCAGAATGGTTGAATGTGTTGGGGATGATGCCGTCATGAAGATATGAATAGATAGCACCATATCGGGAAGACTCGTGTGTGACAATGGTACAAATGACATGGTTTTCAGATGAGTCAAAGATGGGATGGTGTAGCTCTTCCACCAGGAATTCAAATCTTGATTCATGTTGTTCCAACTGAAGGAGTGAAGCTAATGTGGCCATAGCATCTACAGCTTTGTTCTCTGTCCTAGGGATCTGTTGAAATGTCACAAATGTAAAGTAACGTTTCAATGAGTCAACCATCTTTTTGTAGGATATCAATTTATCATCCTTGGTGTGATACTCCTCATTGATTTGGTTGATGATTAATTGAGAATCCCCAAAGACATGTAACTCTGTGATGTTCCATTCTATAGCCATTCTCAAGCCATTGGTTAAAGCTACATATTCTGCAATATTATTCGTACATGGGAATAAAATTTTGTAAGACTTTAGAATATTGTACCCATGTGGAGAAACAAATAATACTCCAGCACCTGATCCAGTTTGCATGCGGGAACCATCGAAGAACATTTTCCAAGTGCGAGTAGTCATATATAAGATATGTTCATCTGGGAATTCCACTTGAATAGGCATATTATCCTTAACTAGGAAATTAGTTAATTGATCAGCTAGAGCTTTCCCTTTTATGGCCTTCCTTTCAACGTACTCTATGTCAAATTCAATTAGGACCATCATCCATTTAGCAAGTCTACCCATGAGGGCAGCCTTACTAAGCAAGTACTTAAGAGGATCAATTTTTGCAACCAAATGTATGGTATGAGCAAGCATATAGTGTCGCAACTTTTGAGAGGCAAACACCACTGCAAGACAAGACTTCTCAATGTTATTGTAATTGATCTCATAGGAGACTAGAGTATGGCTGATATAGTATATGGCCCGTTCTTTCCCAGTATCATCTAATTGAGCTAACAATGCCCCCAAGGAAGACTCTGTTGCTGAAATGTATAGAATCAAAGGCTTCCCTAGAATAGGAGGCATCAAAACTGGAGGATTAGCCAAATACTATTTTATTTGATCAAGACTCTTTTGGCAATCCTCATTCCATACACAAGAAGCACCTTTATGCAGCGTCTTATTAAAGGGTTGTGCTCTATCTGCCAGCTGTGAGATAAACCTCCTAATTGACTGGAGTCATCCCTGAAGACTTCTCATCTGACTAATGTTTCTCGGAGGTAGCATGTCTAAAATTGCTTGGACCTTTTCGAGGTCAACCTCTATACTTTTTGCTGATATTATAAATCCTAAAAGTTTACCTGAGGTGACACCAAATGCACACTTCTTTGGATTCAATCTGAGTTGAAACTATTCCATGCGATCTAGAATTACTTCCAGATCATCGAGGTGTGTGTCCCATTTTCTTGATTTTGCCAGAGTATCATCCACATAATCTTCCATGTTTTTGTGCATCATATCATGAAAGATAGTGGTCATAGCTCTTTGGTAGGTTGCTCCTGCATTCTTTAACCCAAATGGCATGGCGTTCCAGCAATAGGTTCCCCATGCACATGTGAACGTTGTCTTCTCTTGGTCTTTGGGAGCTATTTTAATCTGATTATATCCAGAGAAACCATCCATTAGAGAGTATATTTCATAGCCCGTTGTCATGTCCACTATCATGTCAATGTTTGGAAGTGGAAAATCATCCTTTGGGCATGCTTTGTTTAAATCCCTAAAATCTGTGCACACACGAATGGACCCATCATGTTTGGAAACTGGTACTATGTTTGAGATCCATTCTGCATAATTGATGGCTCTGATGAATCCAGCTCTCAAAAGTTTTTCTAATTCCGCTTTGACAAGGAAAGCTACATGTGGATGCATTTTTCTGAGTCTCTGTTTCACTGGTTTGACTCTTGGAGCTATGGATAAGTGATGCATTATAAGATTTGTGTCAAGCCCTGGCATGTCTGAATAGGTCCATGCAAAATTAATTTTCTTCTTTTGTAAGAATTGTATATATGCCTTGGTCTCTTCTTCTGATAAAGACTGAGCAAAATGAACTATTTGAGGAGTTGCTTCTGTGCTCAAATTGACTGGTTTTGTTGGCTCAATCAATACTGATGATCTATCCTGGAAATAACTCGGCAAGTTATTAAGTACCCCATCCTTAGGCGCCTCAAAGAGGTTTTCACCCTCAGATACGTCATCTCTTTTTACTATTTTTGGTTTTGATACCGCCACAAAGTGGTTTTCACCATCAGACCTATTTTTCTTTCTTTCTTTCTCTTTTATTTTTAGACTGAGGTACTTAATATCAGGCTCCGTCATACTTGTTGTTGGTTCACTGGTGGAAGAAGCCACGGGTTCAAGAGCATTTAGATAGCAGGCAATTTCGTAATCATTCTAAAAAGTGAGGAATATAGGCTCTTGATGGCGCTGAGACCAGTCAATTAGGTCATAGTGAACAAGGGGTAGGTCAATGACTGGTTTAATATTATTTACGCGAAAGGTGTTATCTCTGGTGACCATACAATTGGGATTCATCAAGTCTTCTCCTAAGATACCCGAATTAGGACTCATCCTACCAAACGAAGCATCGTCCACTAAGGCAATTTGAGGAGTACAATCCTCTAGTCCTACACTAAGCTCGTTAGCCGCATCGGGTTGGGTACTATAAGCATGGACAACATCCATGTCCAAATCAACTGTTGCATCTAAAAGTGAGTCCCATTCATACTCATGGGAGTCTGTGTCTGAATCATCATTTGGGCCTCGTGATGTAGAAGCCTCAAGGTTAGGAAGGGTTTCCCCTTCTCTAGTGCTAGCATTGGTACTATCTGTCGCAGCTAGGATAGCAACACTTTCCATTATCGATCTAGCAGTCATATAGTCACTATCCATCGCAGCTGGGACAGTAGGACCGTCAAGTATCAAATATTTTGAATCTCCCCAAAGAAGATTTGTTGAAGGCACCCAATCATCAGACATGTCTTGTTGATTAAAAAGATCAGGTGTATAGTCTGAATCACTATCACTGTCCGTCGCAGCTGGGACAGGAACACCTTTCTTCTTCTTATTTTCAAATCCTAAGCCAACTATGGACTTATTCTTTCGTCCAAAAAGGGCATGGTCAAGAGGCTCAGCTTTAGCATCCAACCTATGGCTAAGGGGACCATATCCTGGATAACCCATATTCTTAACCAGTGTATACTCTCTCCCATAAGTTTTAGGTGAAGGAGCAAAGTTCTCATTGTGTTTGTATTATTCCTCGTGATAGATCCAGTCCCTTACGGCAACTTCTTCTTTCTCTTCCTGAATAGGAACCGAAGACTCAACAAATTTTCCAAATAATGTCATTGCTGATGACGAAGGTTTCATATTTGGTGATGGTCTCCCATAAGACCTAGGAGAGATTGGCATTTTTGTAAAAGAATCAATTTTATAATCTCCCATCCCAAGATCTATGGTCTTAAACTTCTGCTTGCATTGTTCAAGTGAACTACTAGGACTGTTAGCTTCCCTATTCAAAGGTACATGTGATCCAGCAGAAATATTATTAACTGACAAAACACTATCTCCAGGTATGCAAATTTTGACACCATTATGAGGAAACTTAACACACTGGTGATACGTTGATGGGACTGCTTGCATTTCATGAATCCATGGCCTACCTAGCAAAATGTTGTAGGCTAAAGGTCCAACATCAAGAATTTGAAATAAGATATCCTTTTCTACTGGACCAATGCGAATAGGCAAAATGGCTAATCCCTTAGAACTTCTTTCTGCTTCATCATATGCCTTGATTGTGATCTTTTTCCTTGTGTTAATGACATTCTCAGAATATCCTAGAGCCTTCAACAAACTCATGGTACAAATGTTGAGCCCCACACCCCCATCTATCAGTACACGCCTGACATGGGTTTTATGAATCATGACTTCGATGTGTAAGGCCAAGTTATGTGGGTGACTGATGGATTTGTCGTCTTCTTCTGAGAAGGTGAGGTAATGAGGGCTAGCCAAATGGTTGACCATATTCTGGAATTGATCAATATCTAAGTTGTTAGGGACACTGGCTGCTCGCAAGGCATCTTCAAGGACACGCTTATGCTTAGGGGACAATTCTAAAACTTCAAAAATAGATATCTGCATGGGTGTTCATTGTAATTGGTCAATAAGATTATAATTGGAATCAGGACCAATGGCAGATTTAGGAGGAACGCCCTTGGACAGGGGCTGCTTAGACTTGCTAGTGCTAGGACCTCTGATAATAATGGGAGCTTGGGCCTGGCCCCTAGTGACAACATTGAGGGACTGGGGCATTCTTCGTGAGTGAGGACCTCTTATCACCACAGCGGGTCTTTCATCAGTCATAGGAGTTGATTCCACATCATATCCATAAGGATCTTTCCCTCTCTTCATGTTGATGTTATCGTCAGCTACTTCAAGCATGTTAATCACATTTTTAGCATTTGTGTATGTATAGTTGATAGTAGCCTTACCATGCTTGTTGTTATAATTTTCCCCTTTTTCATATTTGGGCAAGGGTTCCTTAAAAGCCTTATGATCCACATTAGTGGTTAAACCATCAACTTGTAATCACCCACTTTCAATGAGGTCTTGGACAAGATGTTTAAGCCTAAAACAATTTTTGATACCATGTCCAATTCTATTGTGGAAGACACAAAAGGCTTTCTCATCCTACCAATGAGGTTTAGGATCGGGTATGCGGTGCTTGGCAGGATCCTGAGGTTGCGCCAAATTATGAGCAATTAGTGTTTTTAAAATGTCAGCATAGGAGTCCCCAAGTTTGGTGAATTGTCTCTTTTCCTTCTTGGGTTTCCCTTGATACTTGGATTTATTCTCTTGTTGTCCTGAGGACGCTTGCAGCTTCATGGCCTATACCGCATTGGAGAGATTAAGAACTCCTTCATTCTTAGGGTGTGGTGAGTCAACAACTCCGTCATTGACCACCTGTTTATTCTTATTCCAATAGGAGTTCTTTTTGTCCTTATAACCATGATTGTTGTTGTTTTGGCCATTGTTGTTATTAGTTGATTTAGCCAAAATTCCTTGTTCTTTTAGGACATCCTCTATGCAACATGCCACTTCGACCATGGTATCGAAAGAATTAAATGGTATCTTTCTTACCTCATATCTTAATTCTAGCACTAAGTTACTCATAATGATGTCTATTCTTTCCTCCTCGGGAATTATCTTGGGATATTTTGAGCACAAACGTCTCCATCTTTGTAGGAAAGTGACAAAAGATTCTCCTTGATTTTGTTTAAGCTTGCACAAATCAAGCATTGTGACCGACCTTGATAGATTATAAGCAAAATGCTGAACAAATCTTTGGACGAGTTCTTTAAATGACTTTACTGGAGGAGTAAGGTTGGTGAACCACTCCATGGCTTGGCCTTTGAGACTCCTTGGAAATAATCTCATCAAGTAGGAGTCTTCATGATGAAAAGAAAAGCTCATTATGTAGAACTGTTGAACATGGTCATGAGGGTCACCAACATCATCATATTTGTCATAGGTTGGAAACTCAACTTTCTTAGGGAACTCAACCAACACCACACTCTTGTCAATCAGGTTGGGACATATGGAGTCCAAATTAAATGTGCTCTTAGGAGCCCTCATCCTTTCTATGTCCTTCTGCATTCGCATGATCACCTCATTGGTTGAAGGATTATGTTTCTTAATCTTTTGGTGGACATCAAAATCATATGGAACTTTAGCACCTTTGTTGATAAGGCTTTCTAGGAATTGATCCTTGTTTTGTTCCACATATCGTTCTACATATGCTTGAAAGGATGGTTCTTGTTGCATAGTCATAAAATTCATATGATCAAATTTGGCATAACTTCCTCCATGTTGTGAGCCATGATGTGCTTGTTGGGAGGGTTGCTTTGAATGTCTATGAGGTGATCATCTCCTATGATGATCATATCTTGAAACCCTTCTTCCTCTAGGACTTGGGGATCGTGAGGGTGTCCTTGATCTTCTTCTAGGACTTGGTGAAGGGGTAGATGGGGGTGAGTTGGTCCCACTATTGGTTCCCCTCTCGTTGAATCAGCTTTGGAGTTGTTGTGTGTAGAGTCTATCTTCTTCTTCTTGGGCGACTCTTTTCTTTATGTCCAACAACGCACGTTCCTCTTCTTCTAGTTGTCTAAATTTTTCCTTTTTGGCAGCTTGTTCATCCAAATAGGCTTGCTTCTCCCTCTCAATGCTTCTCAATCTTGTATTTGCATATCGAGAGGTGTCTTTAAGTGGGGAGGACGGTCTCGAATGCCTTATTTCGTTGGCTGTGTTTATGTGGTGATCACTAGATTCATTATTCTGGTCCTCGTGTTGTGACCCTGAATCTGAGTGAGCTTGCTTATGATGTCTCTCAGCTCCTTGGTGAGCATCAAAATACCTCGCGTTGTTGGTAGGTGACCCGGGTGGACTAGCATGAAAAGAACCACCGTACTCTCTTCTATGTCGTTGGAAGATATCCTCGAGAGTTTGATTCATGGCTTCTCTTTGTTGTCGGGTGAAAGTGTAACTCATGTCCATACTTGACGAAAGTGGTACAAAAGAGGTGCTCACTTCACTAGGATTAGCTTTCAGATTAAAACAAACCTCAAATTCACTCTTAGGTGATTGATCAAAAAGGGGTCCTTTTCCCTTATGCTGTCGATGGGTCTTGACGGGTGGTAACTGGCTAAAGGCAACAGGAGGTCGCTTCCCTTGATTAACTTGGTACCTTGTCATAACTGACATGAAAGAAAGATACTCTCAATGATAAGGTGACCTCTCAAAGTGTTAGTGCCAAACTAGGATAATCAAAGTCCTCTATTGTCCAAAGAGAAATGAGAAAAAAAAGGGCTTTACCAACACTGTCAAAGAGGTGCTTCAAATCAAAGGGTGACTACCCTTGCACTTTTGAACCAGGAGGTTGGACTAGGCCAAAATATGATTGAAATTGAGATTTAAATGAAATCAATTTGGACAATAAAAGCACTAAAATTTTCCAAGAATGTAGCTAACAATCTTAGAGATGAACCTTGGCACCAAGAATGACCTTCTAATTTGACAATTATTCTAAAGTGATTTCGTAAATTAGATGATGCTATCCCGGAAAACTAAAACTAAAAATTTAGAGTCAAGACAGGTCTCAAACGTCAGAGCAAGAAGCCTACTCTAAGACCTAACCTGATTAACAGCAACTGAAACTGACCAAATTGCAAGCACGATAGAAATTATCCCAGGTGATATACTCCAGGCTACTGGGGTGATATACCTATAATCGCGTGATACTTCGCCTTATTCCAAGTGATATACCTTATAATAGTCGGGCGATACACTCCAGGTAGGTCGGGCGATAGTCCGTCAAGGGCGAACTATCGCGCGATATTTCTTCTCAAAGCAGGCAATATTTTTAGCAAGCGTGAAGTATCGCATGATATTTCGCTTTACAGAGTGCCATACTGTTGCAGAATTATTCAACTCTTGACCAAAATTGTGTAAAATTTGCATTTTTGGGTCTGCTTGGTCAAAATTTTCAGTCTAAGGGTTGATGTTTTCAATTTCAGTCACAATATCAGCAGAATTTTGGCAGGTTTGCAAATAGTGAGGGATCAAACATGTCTCAAAACACTTGAAACAAGGGCAAAAGCAACCTTGCCAAGGCAAACACTTGTGATACCAGAATTGAAAAAGCACCTTATGAACGCTACCGATTGTTTGTATGTGAGAACGTTTATACTGGCATCACACAACCGAAGATAATTCAAGCAAGTCTATCCTAAAAAGTCAAGGCTCAATACTTACCAACTTAGCCCACAACTTGATGCCCCCTCACCTCACACCAAGTGGTTACCCACAAGAGATGTTGGCTTTGTCGTGGAAGTGTCAAATGACACAACCAAAGGGACACATATGGTGAGTATCTTAAGGTGATCCGGGTAAACCACTTGGATCAATCCTTGCACTAAGAAGATAAGCAGCTAAACAAGGTGGCTTCTATCTAATGGTTCTTAATAAGGATTTCCATTCACAACACCCCTCTTGCTCCTCATAAAGGACTAGGACCTCGCGGCCTCAAGAGTACCTTAAGCATTCTTGTTCAATATTTTCCCCATGGTCACAATCCCATGAGCTACTCACATCAAATGAAGATAAGCGTTATGTCTACCAAGGTTTTTGGTGTCCTTGATAGCCTTGAGATTATAGTGAGTTAGAATCACTTACCACCAAGGAAAATGATGACAAGGTTGTCCCCACTTGAGTCGTTCCTCTTGATTGCTCAAGAGTAGGCCCGCTAAAGGATTCTAACAACTAAACAAAAAGTGGATCAACTCTTGAGGTTCAAAGTTTTTGGTTCACCACAAGGGTGAAGAGCATACTCCCCTATCTCAAGAATCTCTCCCAAACACACCAAGCAAAGAGATTCAATTACTCCCTTGCTTCCAAAACCTTAAGATGGGTCAAGATTTTCTGATTCACCTAAAGGTGAAGAGCATACTTCTCCTACCACCTCAAAATCTCTTTCACAAGGTTTTAAAGTTTCTAATACAATTAGTGAATGCCACACTTGAAAGAAAAGAAAATAAAAGGGGAGGAAATATTCCTTTTAATCAAATAAAGACTTAGGATAAATGATTAGCCTATAGGATAAAAATCTAATATATGATCGAAATTAAGACTTGATCAAGAAATTGATAATGTTGAAAATATTGATTATTGATCAAAATGATTCAGGGTTGATAAATCAAATAAATGGGGCCCAAAGTCTAGGCGACCATTTTTGGGTGCATACACATAGTGCATGTAAAAATTTGAAACACTTTTTTCATCTTGCTCACTATGAAAATAAGACACAGCATGCTCATGAATACTACCATCAGACTGGAAGTGATCTTTATCTACTGATTCATGCATGCTATCAATTTGAAATGCAAAAGTCTCATACTCTACTTGATAAAAATCATCATTCATACCTTGACTTTGCATATACTTAGGAGTAGCCGGTTGGAGTTCAAATGAATAATCAGATTTATACTCACACATTTCATCATCATCAAATTTTGAAACCACTCCAAAACCTCTGAATACATCTTCATAATCAAAATGCTAATTAGTATTCATGCCACAAAAATCATTATTAATTTTACTACAAAGTGTCGGCTGATCTTCAAATACAACTCTATCAAGCACTTCATCATCAAACTCACAAAATGCAACATTATCATTTAAAACTCTGTCACACATGGAAGAACATTCTGATTTCTCACAGAAGGAAGATAGTATGTCATCATTTGCATCCGGTTCAACTAAATCTAAAACCTCTGTGTGTTCTTCAAACAACGAATTGATAACTCCATGTAATACTCCTCTTTGAACACTATGACAAAAAATGGGCTGATCATCATCAAAATCCTCATCATATAAAGCATTAGTAAACACTTTAAATTCACTACCCATTTCATTTTCATGGAGACTCTCAGCATATGAAGAAAAATTAGAACTATATGAAGATTCATTGTCAACATCACCTACCAAGCATATAGTGTCCATAATTACATCCTCTTCATTATCTTGTTTAGGATAACCATTACGGCATGACCATGATTCACCCCTAAACTCTCTGCTATATGTTGCAACTTCGTTATCTAATGTAGAACCATTAGATAACCTTTCATTCAAATTTTCATGTTCATTGATATCACATCGAATCACCATTTCCTTATCTTCATACTTTGAGGACAAATCACTCTCAAACTCTTGATATTCAAACTGATTTGTATAATGCAAAAACTGAGATGCATTCTCATTTTTAGATTCAGAAAAAGAATTCATACCTTCACTTTCAAAGGAGTGTTCACTTCCATCACTACTTTCTTCTTCCCATGTTGCATATGACTCATACGAAGACATCTCAACATCACTGCCTTCTTCATTCTCACTTGAATAACCACTTTCAGCACTATGTTCCTCTGACTATGACTGATATGCACATGAATCACATTCTTCATCTTGTGTTACCGGCTCTTCTTGAAATGTCAGGTCAACAACTTCAAATTTATCATCAAAGACATAAATTTCAGCCTCTTCATTTGCACAAGACTGAGATATAGATGCAGCAACTTCATGTCTAGAAACATTAGCAAAATCATGTCCATAATCAGTATTACAAGAACTCACTTCTGTAGCTGATTCATGGTTCAAAATATCAGCACATTGTTCAATCCTATCAAAGTTTGAAATATATCTTATTACTGTAGCATCATGAACACATGTTTCATCAATAACAAAAGACTCAACCGCATCTATACATGTATTATGATCTGAAATTTCAACTTGATTATAAACTATAGTAGAAGTGTTGATTCGCTGATTTGAAACTGAGAGATCAACACTAGATTCTTCTTTTCTTTCACATTCATTATACCGGCATACATTCATGGAAAAATGACCTCTAGTCAATCCATACTTCAAATTGTTTTCAATATCCATCGCAATTATAAATGCCTGATATAATGATTTAGGTTCTTTATCCCTCAATAAGTAATTCATTTTCTTATCAAATGCATCGAAATAGACACTTACACACACTTGATCATTAGGTCTGTAACTTTCAAGGATCTCATTCAAAACTTTTGCAAATCTGATATTGAATTAAGGAACAAGTTCATCACTCTCAATATGAATCTTCAAAAACTTACTATAAGAATCAGATATGCTTACCCTTTCTGCAAACTGCTCCATGAAGGCTGAATGCAACTCACTCCAAGATGAAATAGAACATGATGGTAGAAAAGAAAACCAGTCTCTAGCATCACCTTCCAAATTTTGGACAAACAATTTCATATGCACATCCTCATGAGCAATTTCAAAGTCACACATCAAGTCACTAAATAACTGAACATGGTGACTGGCTGAAACAAGATGGTTCTCATTAAACTTAGGCAAATGTCCTCTGATTCCATCAGGAATTTCATTAGGAAAATTAGGTATGCCATCATAACAAAATGGCATGTATCCTTTGACAAAAGAAATCCTATGAACATCCATTACTGGCTACAACTTTTGCACACACACTTGAAATTCTTCAAGACCAGTGATAGGAAATCTATACTTGAAGTTAACCTTCTTTTGTCACTGAACCTTTCTAACATACTTCACACCTATGACTTAACTCACGGTACAAACCAGAAGTATATAATTTCACTTTCATATGTCCTTTTTTTAATGACAAACTATTTGATAAAGACCATGTGAACACATAAAATACTGAATGGAGAATACTTGGAAGCTTTTGCTGATTGTTGTTGTTCTCTTCACATTTGACTAAAATTTGATACAAGACCTCACATCTCAAGTTCATTCTAGCACAGAGTCGCCACCTCTCTTCAGAGGACACAAAATTTTCACTGATCTTTCTTGAAACATCAACAGATTCTGGGTATTCCTCTTAGCAAAGTCACATATAATTTTAAATTTTTACAACAATAATCTAGGTAATACACTTGTAGATCTAAAAACAACTTTCAGATTATGACATTTATGAGACTCTTCCCCAAACTGAATATAGCAAGACTCTGGGATACTCTTAGTAGTAAACTTATTTCACTCCCTAGTAGAGTCACCAATTTGTTAGATATTTTTCTTGTAGGGTCAAACTTGGCAATGATATAGGCTTGATTCTCAGTTTAAAGGACTCCAAGTTTGCAAGAAAAGCCTAATTGATGAGGATTGGATAAGATCCTCCTTCTGCTTCGAGCTCCACAGGACTCAGGCAGGTATTGCCTATAAAGATTTACTATGTTTCAAGTAAACATTCAAATGGTGGATAGGGTCTTCACTACTATGCTATTGTGTTATTCCAAACTGCTTCAATGAAAGATGATTTTGTAAATAGCTGAGAACATCTTGATACAGAATATGAAAAATGAAACTACAAATGTAACAGCATGAATAGTGGGATAAGGATACAGATCCTTCTTCTTTTTATGAGTACAACTCAAGGAAGGTTAACCTCTTATTCTCTCTCCAAGGAATCAACAATCTAAACTATATCACCAGGATACAGTCCTTTCACAATATGCATGAACTTAAAAAATAAATAAATAAATTGGTAATGATTATTTTGTGCTTGAAGATAGAAAGATGACTGTATAACAAACATCCAGCCAATGCCTATTCCATTGGACAAAAAATTTTGAATATAAATCCACATGAAGATTTCAAAGAAACACAGTAGGATGCCTTACAAACTACATGCAATCTGGATAGGATGCCTTACAAACTATCATGTCAATCCTATGTTGCTATCATCAAAATCCTAACAAATATGTCTACTCTCTAAAATTGCATATGAGGATTTAATCCTTTCCTTGAAAAAAACTCACAGGCAATTAGATTAGTTGCCTTACAACTAGTATGTTTTAAATGCCTTACAAATGAAACATACAAGAATAGAACACAAAGTCAAGAGACAATAACCATGTAGGATATAAATTGCATTGTATCTTATTGAAAATGAGCTTGTCTCAATACATACAAAGCTTGAAATTTCTAGAATTTAGACACAGGACTCAAAAATTTGCTATACAACAAGATATTCAATATTCACCATTTAGAGGTCTGCTCACAACAGAGCAACCACAAGAACTGGAACCAAAAAAGGAACAGGAACCAAGAACCCTTACAACTAAGAAGAGAAGAGAATAAAAAGAAGAAGAAGAAACCCTAAAATATGTACTTGACCAACACTTGTCCATTCTGTAATCTAATCTCATAGCCTTCTCTTTTCTCTGAAAATCTGATCTTCTCGGACACCTCCAAAATCTGAAAACATCTGTCCTTTTTTGCATAAAATCTGCTCATCTACTGAAAATCTGATTAATTTGTCCTTTGCTCTTCCTCGAAATGTGATTTAGTCCTCTGTACCCTCTTTGTTTATCACCATGCAATTCTGATTCATTCCTCTGCCGAATTTGCAAAATCAATCAATTTTGGAAGAAGAAAAATCTCCCCAAAATCTAGTCGCGGATTAAAAGTCTTTACTGCTCTCAGCAACTTGATCTAATCTAATTCTAACTGCCATCATTGCATCCGTCATCTTCTAGCATTTCTGAAAATATATTATACTGTCATATTCTGATAAAAAATGAATCTCCCAAGCATTTTCCCATGAACAGCTCTGTCATTAAAAATTTTCAAAATTTCTTCACTGTTTCAACTTTATGATTTTTTAAATCTTTTATAACTTTTAAAATCTACACATGCCACCATAACTTGCCACTTGTCACCATTTCATTGGATGCTTAGACAAACTCACTTTTAACCTCAGTCCATTTGGAGATCTAGAGACTACATGAATCTTTTAAGTCTCAGAAGCATTTCCTTAAGCATTGTTTCATTTAGAGACTTGGAGAAATCTCTTTAGTCTCTAGATCTCTGAATAGTCATCTGGAGATTTGGAGACTAGTCTCCAAATCTCATAATGATTTCCTCTTTTCATGTTTCTTTATGAGATTTGGAGACTTCCTTTAGTCTCTAGATCTTTGAATAATTATCTAGAGATCTGGAGACTTGGAGATTTGGAAACTAAGTCTCCAAATCTTAGAATAATTATCTAGAGATCTGGAGACTTGGAGATTTGGAGACTCTCCAAATCTCAGAATAATTATCTAGAGATTTGGAGACTTGGAGATTTGGAGACTAAGTCTTCAAATCTCAGAATGAACTTTTTCCTTTGTGAGACTTAGAGACCTCTTGACAAGTGTCCCTTTTTTTGCAAAATTTCTTCTGAGCCTGCTGGCACGAAAACTGAGGTGGATGCACAAGCCCAGGCAAGCATAGTTTCCAGCACTTTGATTGACTTCATATGTTTGGAGCATTCCATATAAACACTTCAAATTTTGAAATTGGGAGCAATGTGGGACTAAACTTTATGAAGCATTGCTGATTTTTTATGGCTGCTAGTACTCAGAGGACCATAACTTTTGATTTTCAAAGTGGGTTTTTCTATAAAAAAAAATTTACAATGCACACATGGTCATCTCAAATATATGTAAAATTCAGCCCGACCTAGTTCGTATTTTTTGAGTTATGATAAAAAAAATGTGATTGGAAATCTGAACAATGCACACTCAGAGAATATTGACAATTTGTAAATGGAATGGCTCTGGCAAAGTGACTAAACAGGCACATGGGGAGCTAAAAATTGGTATGATGACTCATTCTCATGTCTAAAACATGATGCAACCACTGGCATATTACAATCAATCTCTGAGAAAAAGATACAATCATCCAAACAAGGCCTTCGACTAAAGTATGCAACTGATCTACATCAAATTATTAGAAACTGCAAATGGAATGGGCTTAGCAAACTAACCAAATGAACTCATCATGGCCTAAAAATTGAAACACAAGGAATATTTGACCACTGGAATATGATGCAAAAGGAATTTTTTGAATTCGGTCAAATGGTCAAAAGTTATAATTAGTCAAACAGGGCCACTGTACTTTGTTTGACACTTAAGCAAAATTGTGCAATTTGACACTTGCTCAAAATGGGACTTCACCGAATGATTCAGGATGACAAAATAACATCATAGGATGCATGCACATACTAAATGGTGTGTGTTAAACACCTGGGACACCTCATAGGCTTCAAAATGATAGCCGGGTACATATGCATGAAAAGCAATTAAAGGGCTTCAAACTGCAAATTTAACATGGTACCCAAAACCCATGTTGCATTTTTTAGTACCAACAGGGCATACATCTACTGTAAGAAAGAACCAGTAGGATTGGACAAATTAAGGTCACACATGGAAACTAAACCAGACAAAACCTTCATGGATGAGTATGCACAGTGGGATAATCACCCTATAGTGGAGTATGCTACGACATATGAGTTCTATGAATCAGAATGGATCAAGATTCTTTTGAGAAGGATTCATGATGACCTATTTTGGATAGGTGAAGTGCCGGTCAGAATTACCAATGACCTAATTCATGAGATGACAAGCCTCTCAAGAACAAGCGTCGTTCTTCCAGTGGGTAAAGATGTGAGGAAGATTGTTGAACAGACTTGCAAGTCAAGGAGTGATAGGCGCGGAATGACCATAGAGCCTATTGAGCAAGTTGACATCAAATTGATGTCTATGCTACTTGGATATAGGTTTCAACACACTAGCAAGGTAAACAGTGTGTCTACAACCACAATTCTTGCAGCCATAAGAATTGTTAATGAAAATGGAGAGTTCAACCTGTGTGAGATCTTGCGCGCGTAGCTAATTGACAACATTAAGGCAATCAAGCATGATAAAACCAAGATATTCAGGTTTGGATCCCTAATTATCTATATGTACTTCCATATTGTTGGAAAGGTGTCAGATTCATATCTAGATAAGACTATTCCTACCATGCCTCAGATATCTTTCAAGGCATCTATAGAGAGCACTCTAAGAGACTACATGACACTAGATTTGAAAACATTCAGGGTCAAAATGCAGATGAGGTACAGGATACCAGAGAACATTATTGAGAAATACAAGGATACTATTTGTTTTATGGTTGAGACAGACACAACATGCATGGAGGTAGTTGAACCAAGAACAAAGTGGATTCATCCACTAGGATATGAAGTGGAAGAGCCTATTCTAGAAGATTATGCTCAAGTTCTGTTAGTAGCACCTAAAGACCCCAATGAGCCAAGATGGGGAACCTATGAGGAGAAGATAAGAGAGATAGATGCTAAATTGAATAATGCAACAACAAAGAGGAAGGTTGCCAAGGTTACCTCTGAAATCTTAAGAATACATGGAGTGTCTCAAGCAGACCTAGACAAAGCAAGGGAACAAAAGATTGCTTTGGAATTAGAAAGCGCAGATGCAACGAAGGCAGAATCAGATGATCCTAAGCTGAAGAAAGTAAAGATTGAAAAATATGATGAATAGAAGGGTAAAACTGATGTTACTCCTTCTATGCCCAAAGAAACCATTGACCTTACTGCACCTCCTGAGTATAAGGCAATGCCAAAGAGGAAGAAAGAGATTAGCATTAGTCATCCATCCTCAAGAGTAACAAGGAACAGAAAGAACTCACAAGCACCTCCTGAAGTAAGTTTTAAACTTAGTCTCAGGGTACTAAGTGCAAGAATAATTGATGAGGGAAGAATTGATCAAGTAGGAAAGTTTATGAAAAATATAGTGAGATAGACAAATCTAAGATACATGTAATGATAGTCAAACACATGTTGAAGTTCAAGAAAATAGTCTTGGAACTTAAGACTATGATCCTTGACAATGTATAGAACATCCTAGAATTCCAAAAGAGACAAGCCATTGAAGAGGATTTAAGGATAAGGGAAAAGATTCTAGATGACACTCTTCCAGTATGTTCCTTAGAAGAGAAATCTCTATTGTTAGATCTGGTGAAGCCACATCTCAGGACAAAGTCAAGGACTTTGCATATAATGGACAAAAACTATGATCTGGTGGCTAAGGAAACAGAGAAATCCTTTGAGAAGGTCTTTATGAATAGGCACATGTATCCAGCTACTGCGCCCACAGCACAAGCACCCTTAAGGGAAGTCAAGGTGGAAAAGCCCACTAATGCATCAGTGATAGGTCCTCAGGACTCAACACCTGCAGTTGAAACACAAATAAAGACAGTTAAGTCTGTGCCCATAACAGAGTCACTAAAAGATAGCACCATTATCATCTCTATGGCGGCCACTGACATTGAGCTAGACAAGTTTGAAGAAGCTTTTGTGAGCACACAAGAAGCTAAAATCTTATGCAGAAACACTCCTCCTACTCATCAAGAAGAAATTTTGATTCAAATGAGAAAGAAGAAGAAAAGATGGAAGAAAAGAAAGGAGAAAAAGAAAAAGAAGCTGAAAAACAAAAAGAAGAAGAAGAGGTAAAAGGAAGTGAACAAAAAGATAAAACATTAGTTGAACAAATCAAGGTAAAACAAGAAGTGATGGATAGCACTCCCATCACTCCCTCAGCAGCATTGTTGTCAAGTTTGACACCTGACACAACCAGTTTGGACTCATGGGGAGAAGAAGACCTGATTAAGTTCAACATTTGTCTTAGCTATGGACAATGCCAAGGAGAAACAAATGATGAGGAATCCTCTCCTTGTAGAGTCAGTAAACATACTGAACAGTTTGTTACTTACAGACAAGAAAGTGTCCAAGGTACACTTTGTTGATGATGTAAGTGCAGTCATTTCATAATTCAAAAGCAATTTTTCTAGCCTGGAAAAATATGCATCCTTAGTTGCAGAGGAGAATTACTTAAAAAGGAGATTAAGTGAATTGGTTAGCAACTATACACTTGACCTGAGCTCACTAAAGGCTGGTCAAGCATCCCTACAAGAGTTTGCAATAAAGGGAAGAAAGATCATTGCTGAATGTATGAACCAAGACAAGTTAACTGGTGATCTGTACAAAAAGGTACAAGAGGTAGTAGTCATGATAGATAGCATAAGGAAATCAGTAGAAGATCCATCTATTGATGTGAACATGTGCAACAATGTCTACCAAGGACAATTAGACAAGATTGAGAAGGCATAAAAAGAGATGATCAAGATAAGGGCTAGGCAGACTCAGCTAAGGAATGCTCTTGCGCCCTCATTAGACATACTAAACTAGAATATCAAGGAGATCGATGCCACCATGGTGACATATGATCAAGGTCCTAGCACTGATCTAGAGAAGATGGAGAAACTATAGTATGATTTATGCGCCCATCTACAAATTGTAAATTCACTAATCACATTTTGGAAGAAGGAGATCCAAAATCTACAGATAGGATATTCGGATGTTCTATCACAGTAAATCTTTGTAGATTCAATTTTGACACACCTTTGTCATTAATGTGAAAGGGGGAGTATGTGTAGAATATGGATTATAGATATGTATAAGGAGATATAAGATAGAAAGATATGTATAGGGAGATATACGACAAAAGTTTTTTTTATTAAGGACAGTTAGCAACTTGGCCATATTCCTTTGTTGTCATCAATGACAAAGGGGGATATTGTTAGAAAGTTGGCTATACTGATGTATATGACTTAATATAGTATTTTCATTATGGCAACAAAGTCATATAGCAGTTTGGAGTCAACGCACTTGATGGGAAGATCAGAAATCAGCTAAGTGTTGAAGACTGGACAGTGTACAGAGTTCCTAAAGCTTAGAGCATCAGCGCACATGCGTATGACCGCGTTATGGTATGCACCCTAAAAGATAATTTGGTTAGACTATATTCATGCTTAGTCTATGAGTGCATGATCAGATATGCAAGTATGAGAAAGATATAGACAGTTGAAGGTACACAACCAGTGTGTGCCAGAGAAGAATAGAGTAAGCAGCTGACTGTTAGCATTTTGAGTTGCGGTTATATTCTAATGATGTAGAGGCTATGTACCTATTGTAATTAGGTTTCTAACATGTATATATGTTTATTTGTAAACACGTTTGAGCCAATTCATTTCGAAGTGTTGTATGTAATAGGTTTAAGGGCCGACCTAGTTGTTTATTTTGTATGTGCATATAAATATGAGAAGCGCCCATTATAATTTGATTTGAAGTGTATAGAGAGTTGTGATAAGTAGAGAAGAAGTGTACAAAGAGACTATAAGATGTATTAGATCTTTGCAAGAGGTCAAAGCATTAGCACATCAAAGGAACTAATCTAACAAGCAGTGTCACAATGACAGTTCATCCAACAGATATAGTGTGTATCTAAGATTAGAAGTTCGTAGCCTTCACCACTTGAGCAGTGAGCTCTAGGACAGTGCGTCCACTCCCCTAAAAAGGACTATTGTAAAATACTCCTAATAGGGTCTGACTCTTGATAAGGTCTACTGTACTTAATGCATTGTAAAGCAACTCCTAACAGGGTTAAGGATCCTCTAACAAGGATCATAAAACACTAGTATAGAATATTAGTGGGTGTCAATTTCCACCGGGGTTTTTACCTATTTGGGTTTCCCCGTAACCATATTAGTGTTATGTGTTGATTTCATGTTTCATGTTTATGTGGATGTTCATTTCAGTACTTAAGCATTTAAGTTTAGTTTAAAGAATAAGTAAAAAGATAAAATACAGTGAACACTAATTCACCCCCCCCACCCCCCTCCCTGCCCACCCACCTCCCCCTCTCAGTGTTCCCATTCCTAAAACCAAATAACAAGAAGAACTTTTGATAACAATGGAGAAGCTATGTTGAAAACATTAAGCTTAGTTTGAAAGTTTGAGTCCAAAGGATTGTGATTGTCTAACAAGTTTAGAGTATAGTTTAGACCAAGTCTGATTGTTTATGTTGAAAGCAAGCAATGTGATCAAGCAATAGTCTTCAAACAATCCAACAAGGGACAAAGTAACCTTGTGGATACAAGTAATTGTGAGGTCTAGAGTTTTTTTGAAATATTCCAAGATTGTCAAGTGTATGTTTACAAAGATTAACACGAGTCTCAACACAAATTGAAAACACATCAAGCAAGAACTACCTAAGGAAAGTGCTAGTATCAGAACCTTTGCCCATAACTTGATATTCCAAAGGAATACATATGGTGAGTAATCTTGGGGTGATCTAGGAAACTACTTGGACCAGTCCTTGCACAAAGATTATGATACTTTCACAAAATAGGGTAGCCTCTAACTTAAAGTATTTAATAAGACCTCCATTCATGACTATCCCTTGTAGTTTCACAAGTGAAATTAAGGCATATAGCCCTACAAGCACCCAAAAATTATAGTCTTGCAAGAAATATTGAGACCTCTCAGCCCTATACAAGTTGAATGTACTCCCCTTGTAGTATTGTAAACAAGATTGAGACCTAATAACTAATTAGTGAGAAAATAACTAATTAGTCCCTACACATGAAGAAACATTGGAAGTAGAAAATAACTAATTAGTCCCTCTCTTTGGATTGAAGGAAGATTTTGATTATAGTAAGATGGAGTAGTTGGGTTCGCTTGTTCCCCACTTGGGTCATTCCCAAAATATTGCTCTCTTGGTAGGCCCTCTAAATGTAAATGCAAGAAAGTAAATGGATAACTAATGAAAGTCTAGATTTCTGATTTTCTATGAGGAAAAGAGCATACTCTTCTACTCCATAGTGTCTCCCAAACACATCAAGCACATGTTCATTTGACAAAAGACAACTAATTAAGCTATGTTCCTATAAAAGATGATCAATGCTAACAAAGACACACAAGTTTATTTGTATCTCCAAGGCAACCTACAAAACCACAATGTTAGTAGTCTTAGCAATACAATTTCTTTGGCAAGAGAATCCTACAAAACCACAAGTTAGGGCTAAAGAGCATGCAAATGAAACCAACGTCCCTAAAAAAGTACTTGTTAGGAGATATGAAATATCAAAGACTTGCAAGAAATCCCAATCATGCATTGAACTATGTGCAAATAAAGTGCAAGCTCATTACATTTTTTTTTTCTTTTTTCTTTTGACTTAGTCAACAAGATCCAATTTGTTTTCTATAATTTCGGCCCCAAAAATAGAAATGCAAAGAAAAGACCCCTATTAAAAATTTGAGAGATTTCTAAAAATGTAAAAATTTTAGAAATATCCCTTAATTTGTGCCCTAGAGACCTATTTTACCAAAACAAATTAGTTTTCATAAATTGACTATTTGAGCTATGTTCTTGCATCTAAATTAAAAATGTAAAGAATTAACCCCCTGTAGAATTCTTAGAACTTTTCAAAAATGTGAATTTTTCTGAAAAATCTGATGATTTGCAACTAGAAATGAATTTTCATGAAAAATCAATAAAAATTTATAACTTGTGGAAAAATAATCAAAAAAATCTGATTTTTGGATTGAGACACATTCGAACCATCTCCGATCTGCAAAAAAAAATTCAAATAAAAAATCCAAGCCATTTGTGAGATATGATCAAATCTTTCAAAAACCTAGGGTTTTTGCCCTCAACTCAACCTGCACAAGGGTTAGCCTTAAAAACCAAAGTGAGTATCCAAAATTTCACGGGTTTTCCCCACAATGGACACAAAGAATGTGAACCAAAAAGTGTGATCACTTCTATAAACCCTTATATCCAAGAGATCCAAATAATTTAGAGACTTAGAAGGCGTCTTATAGCTTCCTTTCTATAGCGTGCAAGAATCATGAAGATAAAGATGGTGGCTCTCAAATGAACCCAATAAGAAAGATCCCTACAAGGTGCACTATAGAATGGACGATTCAAATAGATATCAAGCAATGAGAGTGAAAGTATCCAAGATCTCCATGATGAATGAAAATGCAAAGTAATCTAAGATGAGATTTCAAGATTAAGCTAAGATGAAATGAAAGAATGCAAGGAAAGTAGATCTAAACTAGATGGATTAAGTTAGATGCAAGAAATCAAATGACAAAGCTAAGCTAAATGATGATGCAGTGCTTCAATATGAAATATGCAAGAATGCAAGAGCTCCAAGATGCCAAGATTGCCAATATTGCAAGACTCCCAGATGCCAAGATGCCAAGATGTCAAGATGCCAAGAACATGCAATAAGATTTTAATAACTCCAGAAGCTAGCAAGATCTCAAGAAGCCAGGGATCTCAAGAATGAGGAGAGAGTATCCTTTTAAAGGAATTAAAAATGAGTGGACGATCAAGATTAAAAGGCAAAATAATGAGCAATGGTGGAGATTAAATCTTGGTTGATTCATGTGCTCGTGTCTTTAAGAGACAAAATCAATGGCTAAAATTAAGAGGCAAAACAATGAGTGGTTGAGATAAAGAAACAAAAGCCTTTTTCAAAAGTTAAAAGATTCCATCTCATTGGAAAGTGTGGTTTTTTTTTTTATTATTATTATTATTATTTATTATTTTTTGAAAAGTGGTTTCAATTATTTAATTAAAAGGAAACATGTTCTTTTCATTAAATAAAGCTTAAGAGAAAGTGATTTTATTGTTTAATTAAAAGGGGACATGTTCTTTTAATTAAATAAACATAGAATAAAGTGGTTTAACCTTAGGATATTAAGCACAATTGATTTGATGCAAAGAAAT
This sequence comes from Chamaecyparis obtusa, assembly GCA_027943335.1. NCBI lineage: Eukaryota > Viridiplantae > Streptophyta > Pinopsida > Cupressales > Cupressaceae > Chamaecyparis > Chamaecyparis obtusa. The sequence continues at coordinate 1,104,611 of BSBK01000049.1, forward strand.
AGTCTAATATTTTGATTTAATTTTCCATAAAGGGGGCTTATAGTGTAGTAGACCAAAATTGGGTGATTACAACTACAATCCAATGGGAACTAGATTTCAAACTTAGAAGCATAGAATTTCATATTAGAACTTAAGGTAGCACGGTTGATTCACGCATGACAGGGAATCCTCTTGAATAAAAATAGGGGAGGGAAACACAACTCTGCGTTTGGGATGAAGGAATAATGCATATCTCAACCAAACCTAAGTGAGGAGGCATTGTATAAATATATATAAATATATATAGATTTATCAATATGGGCTAGGGTATAAAGTTGAATCTCGGTATAGACACATATTATAAGGGTGATTATTGGTGTGTGTGTGTGTGTGTGTGTATTTATATATATATATCCATAACTAAACATATGGGTATACATATATATTTAATATATTTTGATTTGATTTTCATTAGTATATACTGGGATTTGAGGTATACCCCTGCTCATATTTATGGTTGAAAGTTTTCATCGTAGGCTTTAAAGTTTTTTTTGACTCGTGCTCCTCTTAAAAGGAAGATTATACACGAATATGGTTTCTTGTTATCCTCGGTCAAGCTTATGATTATTTATGCTTGTTATATGTATATTGTATTAAGGCTAATTTCTCTTTCATATATGTTATGTTATACCCTTAAGGAGACTTGGAATGTTATTACAGTTTCTTTTCCACAAACATAAAGGTAATACATTTTCTCATGGGATGGTAGGAATGCAAGCTTATGGTTTAAAATGGGGTTTTATTTTTTATATTCTTAGAAGTAGATGGTGCCACTTTTGGCTAGAAGAAGTATGTTGGGTCTTTCAATTTTTTGGAAGATTGATATACACTTGTATGGGCATGGATGGTAATGGTTAGAAGCATCTATAGCTTGAGTAGAATTTTAATTTAAGTTTTAGACATATTATTTTGGGCTTTCGTTAGTTGTTCTACTAGCTCGCCTCTGGTGGAAAGAGAGGCCCAACCATATGGTTATATATATATATATATATATATATATATAGATATATATATATATATATATATAGATATATATATATATATTTATCTATATAATATATAGTATATATATATATATAGATATATATATATATATATATATATATCTATATATATATATATATATATATATATATATATATATATATATATATATATCTATATATATATATATATATATCTATATATATATATATATATATATATATATAACCATATGGTTGGGCCTCTCTTTCCACCAGAGGCGAGCTAGTAGAACAACTAACGGAAAGCCCAAAATAATATGTCTAATATGTATATAATATATATATATATATATATATATATATATATCTATATATATATATATATATATATATATATATATATATATATATATATATCTATATATATATATATATATATATATATATATATATATATATATATATATATATATATATATATATATCTATCTATATATATATATAGATATATATATCTATCTATAT